>OZ038372.1:81094086-81694086 GCA_964036015.1 Leptarthrus brevirostris
ATTAGGAGAATAATTTGGTCCTATGGTGGTGAGGGGGGAGGGGGAGGGGTAGTAACTTGGTAATTCGTGGACCGATTTCGATGATTCCTTTTCTGTTCGGTAGAGTATGTTCCTTGATTGATACCATGAGAAAAAAAGTTTAGTGGAATGGGGGTGGGGTAGGGGGTTATAACTAACTTTTAACTCTTGCACCGATTTGGATGGTTCTTTCTTCGTTGTATAGAGTCGAAGACACTAAAAAGTGAAAAATAAAATAGTTTTAAAAAAAAAGTTGAACCGACTTCACAAAAAGCGCTAAAAAGCATAAAATAATTTTTAATTTTATATCTATTACGACATTTTGAAGTCGGTGCAAATTAAACAAATAAAACAACTACAGCACCACAATTGAAAATAATACATAATACTAACTGAACGTTTATGTACGGGATCATAAGAAATGACGATTAAATATTTTTGTTGTAGTTGTTTGGTTTGTTTGATTTGCACCGACTTCAAAATGTCGTAATAGATATAAAATTAAAAATTATTTTATGATTTTTAGCGCTTTTTGTGAAGTCGGTTCAACTTTTTTTTTTAAAACTATTTTTTTCCTTTCTTTTCATCGTAATTTTTCTGGTTTTAATTTTTTTATTTTATGAAACTCCTTTCATCCTACCTTTCCCATCCCCAATCGGCATGATTTTATGCTTTTGTTGCGCGACGAGGAGCAGGGTGGCACTCCCTTTTGAACCCCCTTTCTACCGCAGCCCCTAGCCTGCCAGCATGCCATCCCCGTCCTGCTCAAGCATCTGCTGACAGATGGATGTCCAGCGGAGGCCGTGATCCTGGCTGACATCCAGAGTCATAGCCTGCCTTGGGCAGTCATCCAGCAGCAGTGCTGGTCCCAGCGCGCAACAGTGTTAATAGACGGCGCGCACATCTTGGGGTAGACTTGGGAGTAATGGGGACCATAACTAGCAGAGTCATTTATAGTTATCCGTCCAATTACAGAGACTCTGATGTGGCATTCAAACTGCTTCATCACAGACTCGTGTATCCAAACTAGCTGTCACATATCGATCGTCGAATCCAAAGAGCCTGTACGGTTTGCGGTATTGAAGGAATCCTGTTCCACAGATACTTCACAAGCCCGACATTCAGCATTACAAGAACGTTGTTTTTACTGGGGCCAAGGACATGTAACCAGTTAAATTGCTTGATAAGCTTTATTCCAACACTTGCTAAATCGACCATTCATCTGTAATGCATGCGGATCAAGCCTGGGAAACTGCCAACTAACCTACAGTTTCACACATATGCACTTAAGAACCACTTCGTAGCTAGATTGAAGAGCCGATTACGTCTAGAGTTCAACTGCACCTGGCAACCTTTATCATCGGTGCGAAACGGAAGCCTCGTCTTTCACTGGGAATAACAGGCCACAGACTTGCAGCAGCTTGTCCGTGAAGCCTCTCTTCGCTTTGGTATCGCTGCAAGTGCTGCGAAAAGGACAAGTCTCACGTTGGAATCGTAGAACTGCGAGGCTGATGGGAGCAGTTTGTAGACGTCAATGACTCTGCAGACTGGTCCCGCGGAACTCTAACCGGTTCGAAATATTTCTGGGTTCGTTTAGAGCGTATTTGGATGAGTGCTCCCGGAGGACTAGAAAAGTAGCGTACAGCTCTACGGAGAGGGAATTTGCTTGGGAGCAGTGGTTCCCGAAGTAGGAACTTCGCCCCGTGCTACATTTACACTCTGGGAATAATCAGATTTGATTTTTCGGTTTCGGTTCATTTTTGGTTTCATTCGTTTCAAGTTTAGCTCTTCGTTTTGTTTCAGATTTTTTAATTTAAAATTTTTTGGAATTTTCTTAGAGCTGGCATTGTGTTTTTTTTTTGTTTTGATTGTTATAATTTTTTAGGGTAGCTAGATTTTTGTGGGATATTTGAAATTTATAACGATTGTGCCAAATAAAGTGCAATTATATAATACTTAAAAAAATTATTAACTTCCCACATATAGGGAAGTTATTGTAATGGGCCCGATTTTCAGAATTGCCAGTTTTAAAATTTTTTTAGATTTCAAACTCACCATTGTGTTTTACGCATGTTTTTGAACACATGTATGTGTATGTGTGTGTGGGTGTGTGTGTGTGTGTGTGTGCGTGTGTGTGTACGTATGTTCGGATCCACTTTTTTCGACAACGAAATCTGGCGAACAAAAAATGATAACGACTTCGCTATGGAAGCGTATTATTGTCAATAAGAGCTGAAAGAAGTTTAATCAATTTCGGTTCAGCCGTTTTTTTGTTTAAACAAAATAACTGAAAAGAAGACTTTCTTGAAAAGGATTTCTTCGATAAAATTTGTTCTGATGACGATCGGGACATCAAAATGTCGGATAATAGCAATCTATTATGAACAGAAATTGTTTTTAATGATGAAAAATTGTTTATAACAATAATAAATTTATAATCATAAACAATGGTTTAACCTAGTTGAAAATTGATTATGAAAATTGGAAATTGAATACAAAATTGAAGATTGTTCATAGCAATTGAAAATTATTATAAACAATGAAAAATTCTTATAAGCAATTGATATTTTTTTTACCACGAACATTTTCTTTTATGAATAAACTTTGTTTACATCAATTAAAAATGGTCTATAACAATTAAGAATTGTTTATATCAATTATAAATTGTTTAAAACCATTCAAAACTATTAATAACAAATGAATTCCAAACAGAGTGCATTTATTTGGTTTTCATTAAAAAATAATGCTATAACGGAATAATTTTTTGAAGATTTTTTTGCATCTAATTACAACGAAATTATCATGATAAATTAAATTCATTAATTTACTTATTTATAAATTTAAAATATCAATTTTTTAAGTATTTTTAAATGACATAAAAGTGGGCGAAAGTTTTTTTTTTAAAAAGATTCATCTGATCTAATTGGTTCTGATGCAACTCGATACGTTAAAAAAATCAGATATTTCTATCCAGAACTTTTAAAGTTTTTTGTAACATCAAAAAAATAGTGAAAAAAACCATAAATAGTTGATATTAATGATAAATTAAAAGATAAACCGAATAACATGAATTTTATTGAGTTTTTACTTAATCGCTTGTACTATGATCATGAAATTTATCGCTATTACTGTTTAACTGTTTACGTCCTTTTGACAATTTTTACAATTTTCTATGACATTTCCAAATAATTAATTTTTGTGCTGTCATTTATATATCAAGTCGTCTTAGCTTAGCTTGATTTACTTCTGTCCTCAGTATGAGTTGCAGTAGTGACAGTGATTCTGGGGGAAACCCCCCCCCCCCACATCAAGAAAAAAAGAGATAGAGTCCAGTAGGTAGACCTCGGTTCCTTCCTGAAAAGTAAAGAGACCACTGAAGAGGCTATGAAGGGCCCAAATGAAAAGGCCAGGATTTACGAAAGTGTATCACCAGCAGAAAAAACTTTAACGTCAAGTGGAGCAGCGTCTGTTGGGACCTCTTCGGTGGCATCCCCTACAAGTGCGCCATCGCCAAACTGCAACATAGCATCCACGGTATTAACCGTAAAACCTGCACGGGCCAAGAAGTTTAGACCAAACACTTGTCACAGCAAAGGTTGCCGAAACAGTGACATCGCCCGATGATGCGCCTATTCTCTTATAGCAACCTGCCACTAAAGTGTCTGAGGAACCACTCCCTGAGGCAAATCCGATGCCGGCTATAAAGGGTGCTATCCCAACCCGGGAAAAAGACAAATCCTTTGGACGGAAATACCGGAAAAGGCAGACACTTCGAATGAGGAAGTGACAAGTGGTAGTCAAAAGAAAAAGAAAAAGAGGAGACGAAGAGAAAGCCTGACCAGGAGGTGATGCCACCACCCAAGAAGGCAGTGGTGTCGGCGGAAGAGGCTATATCTTGCGCTGTTAGTGCACTGTCATTGACCCTAATGGATGTCACTGAAATTCTCTCGGACGTAGAGGTTGTCTCTGCTCTCGAGACGGCCGGTCCACCAAAAGTGGCTATGAATAGTGTGGAAGTTCCATATCTATTAGTAGCCGCTTTGAAGTGGACCCTGCTTTGGCGGAGGTTCCGAGGGAGAAGCTGCGGACACTCCTCGGCATCCTCCACTACAAGAAGAGTTTGGACAGGATCCTGACCATTCTCAGGCGTGAGCTTGGAGACCCAGCCAGGATCCTGCCCCAACTGAAGCTTCTCATGGCAGGGGCCAGAAAGAAGGCCAAGTACAATGAGGTGTCGAGGTGTAAGCGCCTCTTCAATAAAGTCTCGGGAATCCTTGAGGATCTCCTACTGGACAGGGCTCTTCATCATTAGAGTCGTACAGTCATTGTCTGAGTTCTTGCGATTTCTTGAATGTGTAGGATAAAATCAATGAATGCAGGGGCTTAAGTGCACCCAATAGACAACACAGTAATTTTGAAAATATAAGACCATGGAACACGGACATTGCACTTATACAGGAGACAAATTTCACACAAGACAGATATAAACATTTGGAACTAAATACCAACTTATGTACATAAGGGTTACACAGTTTTCCACTGAAACGCCCCGCGGAAGTTCCGGTGTGGCAGTTGCTGTGTCACACAAGTTAACACTAATGTCTCCTGTATACACAGACATCTATCCAAGTTTCGCGTCTTCCTTAGATTTCGTGTTAGGGTACAAAATGCCAAGGGTAGTAAACGTATACCTGCCGCATGACCAGGATAATGCAAGGCAGGTGTTGGACTCAATCCTGTCGAATATTGCAAATTTCGGTGGTAAGGTTATCCTTGGGGGTGACTTCAACTGCACACTAGATTCTTCAATCGATCGTCATTCTAGAGTTAAATTCAACATCCTGAACGCCGCACGATTGTCGATACTAGTCAGACATAGCAACCCTGTGGATGTCGGACGTTGGCTGAATCCAACGATTAGGTCATACACAAGAGTTTTCCGAAATGTTCTTGGTAGCTTTTCGGGTTCGAGGATAGTCAGATTTTACGACTCGTCTAGCCTTCTTAACTTTTTTGTTAGTGTCACTCATGAAGTGTGTTCATTAAGTGATTACCTTCTCGTTGTGGCGACTAGCACTTTGGTCGAAAAGGGAACTGCTTACTGGATTCTCAACAATAATTTGTTGAACTCGGAGCAGTTCATCGAAGAATTGGCACCAATGGCGTGATAAAAAGAATATTTATTCAAACCTTACGCATTGGTGGTTGCCCGCGCAACAAGAGTTACTCTCACAAAACTACAAGCAGAGCTTGGAGAGGGTGAGTCTCCGACCGAGTACTTTTTCCAGACAATTTGACATCGTACCAATTCTTGTGAAGTAGACTCGATTCTTGCCGGATAGGGCCAGATCCTATACGGAGAGGAACTTGTAAATTATATTCGCAGCTGCTACGAGCTGCTTTATGCTACATCGACGTTGCCAACATTCTCGTCCAACGATAAATTCTTTAATCATGTTCCTACTTTCTCTGATTAAAGTAGAGAATTCCTGGACAGAATTCTTTGTTCGTTTTAGAAATCTTTTGATTCCACATCTTTTGGATGTCTCTAATTCTGCAGTGGTTGGACATACCGAATTTTCCTCAAGTTGGCGGAGATCTGTTATGCGTCTAAACCTAAGTGGGGGGATCTTCAGAGGATGGGAAACTGAAGTTTAGCTTTTGGCAGGGTCACCCTTGGCGATAAGGCCTGGAAGGAGGAAAAACATAGGTGGGAGGAAATGAAAGGCGCCTACGGTTCTAGGAATTAAGACCGAGCCCATTAAGGTCTTAATTACGGCATACTGGATTACGATTGGATTAGATTGCTATGGGCGGATGATTGCGGTATTCTGTTATCTGAGTATGCAGAAGTGACATTCGGCTGAAATGGCTTCCAGGTTAATGCTGCAATAGCCTCCGTCCCGTTAAAACCTTGGCAGGCCTCAAGGAACTCTCTCCCTTCGGCACAGTTCAGTTGTTGGTGTAAGCTCAGATGTAGCATTCTTGACTAGCGCCGATCTGGCCCTGAACAGAAGTTCCCATAAGGGCTGGTGTCATCCCTCGCATGGCCCTCATTGCTTGCTGAGCATAACCATGGGATCACATTAGCGACTACACACAACCGAACCGAGATAACGGCCTTGAGAGGGGACACCTCAAACATGAATTCAAGAAATTCGTAAAAACCGACAGCCACACGAAGACAAAGCTGCGAAGCCTTGTGAAGTAAGCGCTGAAGACCCCTTCAAGCACTAACGAGAACGCCTGCTTCTGCCAGAAAAAGTGCAAAACGAAGTCACGAGCTCTCAACCAGAGAAAAAGACCGAGATTCGGTCGACTTCTCGCCGGAAACCACCCCGAACTCCACTCCAAAAAACGTGAGCACGGACGTATTCAAGAGGGATGAAGATGACATGCTCCATAGATGCAAGGCTGAGCTGCAGGGCATAAAAGGGGCCACCAGCATGCAGAGGAACATCGCTATTGGGGTCAAAAACGGGCTAGCACCTAGAAATTTTAATAGATGCGATCGCCTAGAGTAGAAAGCGCAGGCAGAGGACTGAACGATAACAACCTGTTTGCAGCGAAGTCCCGGCCCTGTCCACCGAGACACCGAGAGATAGTCGCAGCTGCTACCCAGAAGCGGATCGCATCTAGTTCGTTGCAACGGGAGATGGAGGCGGGCAAGAAACGTGTCATCTTAAACCCGGGAGAACAGGAGGGCAAGAAGAGGAAAGGGGTTGCGAAGAATCACCGGCAGCGTGGTACGTTGTAAGACCCAAAATCCTCCGGAATAAGAAGAAAGAAGAGGAGAGTCAGGGTGGCCCACGGAAAACGGCCTTGATCAAACCTAAGGAACACTCGGAGAATCGGAGGGACCAGCCGAAGGAGAGAAGGAGAAACTCAAAACCGAAGCACTCCTCATAAACCCAGGAAAAGGGTGGTCCTATGCTTATGTTCCGCGCACGATCCGGAAGAATGTAAAGCCAGAGGACACAAAGACGGAGATCAAGTTGATCCGGTGGACGAAGCAGGGCGAGGTCCTTATAGAACTCGGAACTTAAGCAGGGTACAAAGCGGCCTACGAGGAGTCGGTGAAAGGACACCTGAACGCAAGGGCCACGGTCCGAAAACTGGTCCCAAGGTGCAGTCAGTCTGGGGATCAGGTACCTGGACTGCTATTCGGAAAAAAAGGAGGTGGAGAAAGCCCTAATCGAAGTGCAGGTGTTTATTACAGCCGCAAATAGCCTAGGACAAAAGCTGGCCATTATCGAGATGGAGGAGAAGTCAGCGGAGCAACTCCTGAACAAAGGTAGGGTTAAGGTCAGTGGGCTGCACTGCAGGGTGTGGAAAAGAGTTGTAGTGGTATGGTGTTTCTGCCGGCCGCTGCCTGCAGATTCACAGGGGGACCAACGCGTTAACAAATTTTCACTAATTTGTTGGTGTGCCGTAACTGTGGATACTGTAGGAAGTCCGCATCTCCCTCCACGTGGGGCGGCTGGTAACAGTCAGGTAGTTTACTACAGACTGGCTAATGATGACGGGCGGAGAGACAGTTACTCTCTTGATCAAACTCCCCCAATCCAGGGTGTTAAGCGTCTTTCGTGCCTATTGGATAGTTTGCAGCTGGGGGCAACTAGCTGTATTCTAACGGAGCCTCCTTGATACCTGTCCGCCTCAAGGATTATGCAGGACCGCCATGGTAAGGGGCTCTACTTTGGTTTATTCCCCACAACCCCAATAATATATCGAGACCATGAGTAACGCCTTGTCGCGAAAGTGGTCGACTATGAAATTGAATTATGAATAAAAAATACCCAGGCTCGGATAAAACCGAGACCACTTCGTCCACCCGAAAAGGGGGACAACCCGCCGTCAAGGCAGACCCGGCCCACGGGTTAAGTGGGCAACCAACACTTCTAAGGCCAACACGGTGACTCTCCCCAAGGAGTCCTGTGAACCCCCTTCCTCGGGGAAAGTGCACGCCACTGCCAAGGACCCCAAACCCGTTAGCAGCAGCACTGTTCCTCCTCCCTCTGCAAAACCTGCGCGTGGTAGTGCGTCCCTGTCCAAGGCTAAAATACCCGCACATACATCCTCCAGCGCGCCTCTCAGGACACCCCAGTCCAACCCTACGACCACCAAGCAGAAGGGAAATGCCTTAACGGTGGCCTTCAAAGAGAGACGGACTGCGCTCAGAATCATCCGCAGACTGAGCTCCGTGTCTCAGGAGAACCTTAGAGAGAAGGATAAAACCTCTCTGCAATGGGCTAATAAGATTATTGCCCAAGGTAGCGCGTCGGCCTCCAAAGGCCCGTTGCAAGCTACCCCGAAGAGGTTGCGCTCGCCTAACGAGCAGCAGCCATCTTCCAAAACTATTAAGGCGATAGGCCCCCTTTCCAACACTGCTAAGTCCTTCAGCGAGATAGCGAAGGACAGCTTAGTAAGGGCGATTATAGATCGCAGCAACGCGGACGGCTCCATCACGCCAGACAAATGGAAGATGGTGGAGATGGCGTTGCTGAAGGTTTATATGGAAGTTTTCTCGTTGAACCCTGGCCCTCCTCTACGTTGTCTTGATGCTGGTTGGCATCAAGGTCACGTTAAGCTTCTTGCCTGCTCGAACCAGAGGTCGGCGGAGCTTCTTGACCAGGCAGTTTCCCGTCTTTGCGAAATCTGGACTGGCGCAAGAATTGAAGCCGTTCCCAGGGATAAAATACCCTGTAGACCTAGGTCACGGGCCTGGGTACCAGCTGAACCTCCGGATCCTGCAGAGATCATACAGTTCTTTCAAATGGCCAACCCTGAACTACCTACCCATGATTCTAAAGTAGCCCAGGTGAGCGAAGTCAAGGGAAACTCAAGACAGGTCATTGTGATCCTAAATGAGCAGTCCCTTGCCCCACTTGCTGAATGCAATGGCATTATTTGCTATGGCTTCAGCTCTATCAGCCTGAAGGTTTATGAAAAGGACCTAAAGGCGCTAAATGCTAGTAAACAAGAGGAGGATTCAGCAACACCGAGGAAAAGGAAGGAGTACAGAGTGTAACGACAGTTTTTGCCGTTGTCACTCCCTCACCAGAAGATGGTGAGGCGATGGTCGACGGTATGGTAATTGACACCCTCAAGGATCCTGGACCAGAGCTGGAGGACCAACTCCTTGGTTCCTCCACTGACGAAGATGCCAGCAATGATGGGGAGACTGTTGACATCACTGTGATAGAGGTATGCTCACCTGGACACAGTGATGTTAAGAGTGGTCCAAATTAACCTCCATCATTCGAAAGCAGCGTCCGTAGCCCTTCTTCTTCGTCTTGCGCAAAAAGGAGAAGAGCTCATTCTTGTACAAGAACCATGTCCTCTATCTACAAGGTACAAGTAAACCAAGGTCATGTATACTCATTAAGAATAATATTAATGCATTTATTCTCACACAGTTCAGTGACAAGGACACAACAACAGCCATACTGGAGTTACAAAACAACAATATCTGGATAACTTCCAGTTACATGGCGCACGATGTGGTGGACATTCCTAGTACACTACTCAGGAATGTGATCAAGGAAGTACCTAAACTAAGGAAGACGCTGGTGATCGGAGCAGACGCTAACGCTCATCATATAGTCTGGGGCAGCTCGGACGTCAACGAAAGGGGTGAGTTACTTTTTGATTTTATTCTTGGAACTAACCTCTAGATTTGTAATGTAGGTGCAGAACCCACTTTTACTAACTCAATTAGGCGGGAAGTTCTAGACATTACCTTAGTCTCAGAACAATCCGCCCACTGAATAACGGCGTGGAAGGTATCCAAGGAACCATCCTTCTCCGACCATGCCTATATTGAATTTGGAATAACACTTCACAAGATGATGTGCCCTCCCTATAAAAACAGGCTAAGGACAAACTGGGACCTCTAAAGGACGGTCCTCAGTAATAGTCTGCCTACTACAGGTCCACCCATAATTGACAGTAAACAAACCCTTGACAAGGTGGTGGACACTTTGACGCTTGCGTGTAATGAGGCGACACAAATTTCTGGACCGGCAGGGTCCCTAGAGGCAAGGCCAAACCTCCGTGGTGGTCGAGTGAGATCTTGACCCTAAGAAAGAAGTGTCGTAAGCTTTTTAACCAAGCGAAAAAAACTAATATCTGGACTTCTTATAAAAAATGCCTCAAAAAATTTAAAAAACTGATTAGGAAAGCAAAACGATCCTCATGGGAGGGCTTCTGTAGTAAAATCGAAAGCTCCTCAGCAACATGCTTATACTAAAGGTAAGTCCGTAGAGACAGCCCTACACGAACTTACCATAATCATAGAGCATTCGCTACTACAGAAGGAATATTCACTGGTAGCCTTCCTTGATATTGAGGGTGCTTTTAACAATATTAGATCAGAGGCGATAATGGCATCCTTGAGGAGGCTTGAAATCGACGACCCTCTCATCAAACTTATTGACATCATGCTAAAAAGCAGGGTCATTATATCCAGCTTAGGAGGATCCAATGTCCAAAGAGTGGTAACTAGAGGTACCTTTCAGGGAGGAATCCTTTCACCACTCTTATGGAACTTAACTCTGAATGAGTTGCTCATAGACCTGGAGTTATCCGGTCACAAGGTTATTGCCTATGCCGATGATATTGCCCTGTTATGTTCTGGAAAGCACCCCAATACACTGGCTGAGGTTTTACAACACGCCCTCTCCAAGACTTCATCTTCTCTCGAAGGCATAAAACACCTCCTATTAATCGCCCTATACTAGACAGGGTTAGGCTGGAACTGTGAAACCAGGTTAAGTATCTAGCCTAACATCCAAGAAAGAGTACGGAAAGCTACAGTAGCGCTGTACTCTTGTAAGAAGGCTATAGGGAAAAGATGGGGTATGGAACCACGCATTGTGAATTGGCTCTATACAAGTGTCATACGGCCTATACTCATGTATGGGGTGATTGTCTGGTAGCCGGCACTAAATATAGCAACCCATCTCAAAGCAATGGACAAAGTTCAGAGGATGGCAGCACTGCTGATAACAGGTGCCCTGAGAACCACACCTTCCACACCCTGAACACTATTCTCCACATTCTACCGTTGGATCTTTTTGGTAAGCAAACTGATCTTTTTGGACCGCCGAAATCAACTAGCGCTACCTACAGACAATGTATGTATTTTCACAGATAGTCAGGCAGCTATTAAATCCCTTTCGGGAGTATACACAACCTCCAAAACGATTATAATATGTCGCTCAACACTAAATGACGTAGCTGAGCATCTGAAAGTACGGCTCATCTGGGTGCCTGGACATAGTGATATTCCGGGCAATTCCAGAGCCGACGAACTAGCGAGAATCGGTACCACACGTCCTGATTCGGACATTAACCACCAGCCGGGTAAACCGCTAGCTACATGCAAAATGGAGCTCTCACAGGAGGCTCTCAAGATTGCTAATAATAACTGGCAAGAAGAACACACCTGCTTGATTACCCGACAAATATGGCCAAAGCTTGACCTTAAGCTGTCAAAAGGGCTCATCCTACTCGGACGCAAAAAAATTAGCACTTCAGTAGCCGTAATCACGGGTCACTGCCTCATTGGTAGACACACCGATAGGTTGGGCGTGCCCTCAAACGACTTCTGTAGGAGTTGCCACGACGAGGAGGAAGAGGAAACCATACTTCATCTCCTCGGTAGCTGCCCGGCCCTAGCCAACCGTAGGAACCGGTTTTTGGGCTCCCCCTACTTCGAAGAGCTAACCGAGCTGGGCTCCACAGATGTCAGAAACCTGACTCGATTTATCGAGAGTTCAAAATGGTTCCCGACGACGAACTAAGGATGAACATCCTTCACAACCCAGTCAAAGTAATTTTGAATTCCCGTGAACTAGTTCCACTAGATGCAAGAGACTGGTTCGGTACACAGGGGACAGAATGTTAACCCTTCTATTCATTAGGTAATTTTATGGGGTTGTTAATTTACAGCCTCAATGTGGTAGCACAAAGGGCCTCTTAGGCCTAAGTGTGCCTTCTTAGGCAGCCACTTTAACCTAACCTAACCATGGTGTTTCTGGTGCCTTGCATATAGCCACGTGGCAAAGGATTGTAAAGGTCCGGACAGGGGAAACCTATGCTACAAGTACGTAGGCACAGACACAAGGGCAATACGTGCACAGTCCCGGAAAACTGCGTACTCTGCAGAGAGAGGGGGGCGGATCACAAACACACACATGTGTGGGGGGCTCAGGACGCTGCATGACCCTTAATGAGGCCCTGTAATTGTCCCGGAAAGCCCCCAAATGATCCGCGTCATCCATCATCTGCTTCTGCAACGCGTGCCTGTAAGCGGGGGTCTTCTATAGCAATTGGAAGGTCGCACGCCGTGTGCTTATAGACAAGGGGAAAGGAGATCCTGGACTGTCTTCATCATATCAACCCCTGTGTATGCTGGACCCGGCGGGCAAGCTGCTCAAAGGGCTCATCAGGGGGAGGCTAAAAGCAGCTATACAGGCGGCTGAAGACTTATTTCCCAGACAATACGGGTTTAGAAAAGGAAAATCGACTGTGGATGCGATCCTCGAGGTCGCCGAAATGGTCAGAAAAGCAGACGATCATAGTTGCTTCTCTCGCCGAGTAGTCCTTATGGTCACCCTGGATGTAAAAAACGCCTTCAATCCGGCGAGATGGAGCGATATGCTACTGGCATTGAGGCAGAACTTCCGGATGCCGAGGTATCTACTACGGCTGCTAGATGATTACCTGAGGAACTGACTGCTTCTCTACTTCACCAACGAGGGGCAGAGCAGGACACAAGTGACGGCTGGGGCTGCACAAGGATCCATACTAGGAAACTACTCCTGGAACGCCTTCTATGACAGCCTACGCAGACTAGAGGTGCCAGAGGAAACACAACTGATTGGCTATAAGGATGATGTAGCGGTGATCATCGCAGCCCGCACAGTGGAGCAGGCTCAACTAAAACTAATCCAGGTCATGCGGAGAATCGACCACTGGATGGCAGCTCACGGCCTTGCATTAGCACTAAGAAAAACAAGGGCGTGGTCCTAACATCGTCTTGGAGTGACGATCACCACAAAGTTGATCTTCTTCGAGCACATCAAACAGACTGCGGAAAAGCGGCTAAGGGCGTCACAGCGTTCTGCAGACTAATGGCGATCGTCGGAGGGTCCAAGTCCAGCAGTGCAGGCCACCTTTATATATGGCGCAGAAGTATGGGCATAAGCTATAAGCAAGGACTCCTACAAGAAGAGACCATGCCAAGTGCAAAGGCCGAGCCAGCTGCGCTTGTGATCGCCGGAGTGATACCCGTCCAACTACTTGCAAAAGAGAGAAGGGCAATCTACCTCAGGAAAACGTTAGTAGGGAGATTAATCGCAAGCAGAGAAGAAAGCCTCCATAACCTAGAAAAGTGGGGGAAGATGTATGACGAGGAGACCAAGAGACGATGGACCGCTAGGCTTATAAAAAATATAGGCTTCTGGGTGGACACAATACACGGTGAAGTAAACTACCACCTCACACAGCTGCTGAGCGTATCTGCACCGGATGAGGAAGACAGCCTCGGTGGTGTGCATGCATTGCCCAGAAATAGTTGACACCGCAGAGCACACGCTTTTCGAGTGCGAGAAATGGGCCGCGGAGAGAAGAGCACTAGGGGCGGCTCACCCAGAAGGGGTGGTCTCTCGGGACACTATAGCGGAAGGCATGATTTTCGACGAGGAAGCATACAGCCAGATATTTGGAGGAGGTTCTTCGATGGATGAAAAAGGACCTAGAGCAGCTGGCAACTGGCGAGAAAGTAGGTGCCTGATGGGCAAAATAAAAGGACCTAGCCTGTTTTAGTCGGCAAACTGTGCCACAGGAGTCCGACACTGTCGAATAGCAGTGCCAAACGTGCATAAAGCATTTCACCTCTTCACACAAAAAATATATATATAAGGACACTTATATTAGCGTATACAGACGACCTGTCTATTTTCGTCACCAAAAAAGATGCATTTCCAATTTCTTGTACAGTTTTCAAACAATACGAGCGACTGGCGGGCGCTAGGATTAACCTTAGCAAAAACGAAATCCTATGGTGTGGGAGGTGGCGGAATTGAGCAGATTCTCCCTCGGCATACAATGGACAAATACTTGCCTGATATATTCAGAGTTTCAAACGCGTTGACATTCTTGTGTCCATTTAAACGGGATATTTTTCTTTGACAACTGGTTCATAGGTTTGGCTATAAATGCGAATTCCGGAATGAATCGTAGATAATAATTGCAAAATTCAACGAATCGTTGCTGTTTCATCAGCATTCTTAGGTTGTGGATATTTTACTATGGTGTCAAACTTTTTCGGATCAGTTTTATTCCATCTTTATTGATAAGATGTTTTAAATAAACAATTTTGGATTGCAGAAAATTGCATTTTTGTGCATTCAATTTTAAATTATATCTTCGTAAACGATCAAATGTTTGTCTTAGATTTCTGTTGTGATGCACCCGAAAATTATTACGTCGTCGACAGAAAGAAAGAAACGCTTGCGCATCAAGGCCAGATAATACAATAGAGAGCATGCGTTGGAAATTATTTGTGGAAATCTTTTAATTGGGGAACATCTACCACCATTCGCCATTTATTTTCACTTTTATTGCTCTTTTTAGGTACTACGAGCAGTGGAGCATTGTATGGACTCGTCGAATGTTCTATTATGTTGTTTTCCAGTAGTTGTTCGACTTGTTTGTTTATTTCTTTTGTTTGCGTCTGTGGTAGCCGATAGTTTTTTATATAGAGTGGTGTCTTGTCGGAGGTCACTAATTCTTGTTTGTAAAAATTATTAACTGATAATTTATCACCTTGTAAATGAAAGATATCACTGTATTCTTCACTTTTTGCCTTGCTGTCGTAATTTTTCACATTTAACTCTTCTTTTAATTGATCTTCACGGGATTTAGTTCCTCCTATTGTCACTTTTTTATACAATGATATTCACGAGTTAAACGAGTTGAATCCTATTCCGTACTCCCAATCCCCAATTCTATTCCCATTTTCCACCTCCTTGCCCCCATTCCCGCACTCACGCATCATATCTGCAATTCCTAAAACATAAATGCTTACCTGCGTAAGCGCATAAAAATATTCGGTTCGTTTGGCTGAGCCCAAAGTCATATATATAAATTTATCCGTCAAAAGACACCTGTAAAAATACTTACGTGCATAAGAATGGCATGATTAAAAGCGGCATGAAATTCCCACTTTTTTTAAGGAGGAGGGGGAATCCATTTATGAAGGCGGTGCCGGACTCCCACCCGGGTGGACTACCTACTAAAACCCCTCCTCCCAGCTCCAAGGACACCAGTTCGGGACAGTTTTCTACATTACTTCGGGCTGGGCCTTTTTTGCCCAGCCTACAAGGCTCCTAACGCGGGAGGACGTGCATCGCAGCTTCCAGGTGTTTGGTGCGGAGTGTGTTTTTCACGAACTCTGCGACCAAGCGCCACTTTTCCTCACCTTCCAACATGTGCGACAGCAGCTCTACAATCCTCCCAGCGGCCGCAGTGGGAGAACTTGTTGACTTTGTCGTCCCTGCCACCTCCGCAGTACGGACACTCGGGTGTCTCGGCTCTCCCTACCTTATGGAGATACGACCGGAAACACCCATGTCCGCTAAGGAACTGCGTTAGGTGGTAGTTCACCTCTCTGTATTTTCGACTGACCCACAGTTCTATCCGCGGTAGGAGTCGCGCGGTTCAACGCCTCTTCGATTCGTTGTCCCATGACTCCAGCCACTTGCCCATGGTGCGGGCTCTCTCCTCCTCAGCGGCCCTCGCTCGCCCGATCTTCACTCTTCTATTGAAGATGACCCCCTTTCCATCGCCAGGAGCCCAATGGGTATGACTATAAGGATGACGAGGACCGCCGCCTCAGAGACAGTCCACAGCAAACTACCCTCAGAGCGGCTCGGCGCTGCACAGAAGCCAGCCCTCTCCTGTACAGTTTCAGCCGCATCTGACCTACGCAGATCTCCGCACCATAGAGCAGCACCGACTGCACCGTCGTCATCAGTAGCCGGCGCTTGCTCGAGCTAGGACCGTGGGTGTTAGCCATTATCCTGCTAAGGCTTGACACCATGGCCGCCAACTTCTCAGCCGCCCGTCTTAGCTGTTCCCCGAAGGTGAGTTTCGAATCGATCATCACCCCCAGCTACTTAGCAATGGGTTTCGTCTCCACACGCTCCTCCCCGACCATTAAAGGCAGGATGGTATTGATCCTCTTCTTTGTCAGGATGACAATTTCCGTCTTGTGTAGCGCCAGAACTAGGGCCATGATTAGCCATCCACGCACTGACCCTCCTCATCACCATGTTCAGTTTCAGCTCCGCCAACTCGACGCTGTCGGCAACTATCAGCACCGCGACATCGGTTGCATAACCAATCAACCTCACCTCTTCCGGCATATCTAGTCGCAGGAGTCCAAAGGTCAGAGTCCAGGATAAACCCCTGAGCTGCCCCTGTCGTGACCGGCTTCCTTCATTGGCCATCCTCGGTCTCATAAACGAGGGATCGTTCTTGAAGGTAGTCCCGGATAACTCGCATGAGATATTCGGGAACTCTGAACGTCTCAAGTGCCTCAAGCATGTCCGCCCAACTTGCCGAGTTCAACGCATTCTTGACATCTAGGGTGACGAAAAGGACCAACCGGCGAGAGTGGTGGTTTCCCTCTTCAGCCTTTCTCGGAGTTTCCACCATCTCCTGTATGGCTCCTATAGTGGAGCGTCCCCGCCGAAAGCCGTGCTATCGCTCGGAGAGGTCTACAGCATCCCTTATCGTGGAGAGAAGGCGTGGCTGCACCATCTTCTCCAGGACCTTGCCCGCCGTGTCTAGCATGCAAAAGGGGTTATATGACGACGGAGCCGCCACATCGCCCTTGCCTTTGCTGATCAACACCAGGCGGGCTATCTTCCATCGTTGGCAGAAGGTCCCGTCGTAAGGCACGTACTATACATCCTGAGCAGAAGCACAGGACGCCCGCGGTACGCGGCTTTTAGGGCCACCGGGATTTTGTCCGGTCCTGGAGCTTTGCGGTTGCCCAGGGAGGCCACCGCAACCCCCAGCTCCTCCTCAGTGAAGGGGGAGATGTCTTCAACTTCCGCTTCAAGGGGATCTGCACGTAGGGGTGGGAGGGAAAAAGTGCGTTGACGATTCTGGTGGTCGTCTCCGCGCTCATGCGAATCGGAGCCGGCGTCGTTCCCAGATTCTTGGCCGCGATCTTGTAGCCAAGGCCCGACGGGTCAGCATCCCCCTCCTCCCCTAGTTTCCTCCATTGGGTGGCCTTGCTCCGGTTGATAGTACATCGGAGCATCTTCTTCGCTGCCTTATGCTCGACAGAGAGACTGTTGGCCTCTATGCGACATCGCGCCCTTTGGGCTCTCCACCTGAGCCGGAGGCAGACCCTTCTGAGGTCCGCAATCTCCGCCGTCCACCAGTACACCGGTCGTCTGCGTTGCCCCCTCAAATCCTGCTCATAAATTTCATAAACTTGGCTAAAAGTTGCATTTCAATAAAGAATGCAACCGTTCGCTTAACGGAAAATAAGCTCAAGCCCCGCCTATAAACAAAGAGGAATTAACATCTGGCACCGAGTGACATGATCAAACCGTCAACGCCGCTATGAGCTAAAGTTTGATGGGAGTCGAGGGAAGATGTGCTTGTGTACGTGTGCTAGCTGGCGAGTAGATGGGTGGCGCAATGAAGTAAATTAAGTATTCGGCAGTAAATAGAACACTTTTAAATGGAGTGCTTGGCCCAGAGGTTCGAGCGATATTTTTTGTGAAGGCCAAAACATAAGGAAACGGTTGCATTTTCTCTAGAACATAACATTTTGTTAAAAGATTGTTTTTTGGATTCTAGATTTATTAGGAAAGTTAAAGAGTGAATTTTCGAAATGGTTGGACGTGTTTTAGCGTCGGGGTCACCAAACGGTAGTTCTTTTTGCCGCGTTTCTATAGGGAACCAATTCTAGGATTGAGCTGGTGAAAGTGACGCGGAAATCAAGAGATGCTTATCAATTTTTCGTGTAAAAGCCTTCTTCCCAGAATTCTCATAACCGAAGAAAGTTGATTTCCGTCTCAAGTTGCTTGACAGAAAGCTGTCTTTAGTGTTGATCAAATTTAATCAAAATCGAGTTATAGACGTTCTGCTTGAAATCAAATATTGTTATATATTATTTCTGCGAGTGAAATGTAAACATTACTTTAACACAATAAGTGAGGAATTGTATAAACGGTCAATTATGTTAGTAAAGTGACCGAGAAGAATTTGGAGACTTAAGTAAATAGGTGTAGAAAAGAACTAGAGGAATAATAAAAATATTTTATGACAAAATGATTTTTATTATTACAACAGAAGAACTACGAAAATGCAAGTGAATATACAGAAAGATTTGAGTGAAAATTACAATAATAAACGAACTACGAGACGAAAGTAAATACACAAGGAAAATTTAAGTGAAAATGACAACAAAACCGAATAAATATGAAACGAAGGTGAATATACAAAAAAAAATTTAGTTAAAATTACAACAAAACAAACAACTACGAATCGAAAGTAAATATACAAAGAAAATTTAAGTGAAAATTACAATAAAACAGAAGAACTACGAAAAGACAAGTGAATATGCGAAAAGAGTTAAGTGAAAATTACAATAACAAAAGAACTACGAAACGAAGGTAAATATACAAGGAAAATTTAAGTAAAATTACAACAAAACAGAATAACTACGAAACGAAGGTAAATATACAAAAAAATTAAGTGAAAATTACAACAACAGAAGAACTACGAAAAGGCAAGTGAATATACAGAGAGATTTGAGTGAAAATTACAGTAACAAAAGAACTACGAGATGAAAGTAAATAGACGAAAATTTAAGTGAAAATTACAACAAAACAAAGAACTACGAAAAGACAAGTGAATATACAACTGATGAAGAATGTCCTCCGGAGGTGCAGCCTATTCTGCCGATCCAGAAGACAAGGAATTATGGACGTTTGGGAATGACAGGATATCACATCAAAATTTCAGGGACAGAAACAAAAATTGTCAATAATGATGGTCATCCTCCTAGTGATAATGCTGGGAACAGTCAAGAGAAGGAGGAACGTTGTCGTAATTATGTCATGTTCTACGCTTACTATGATATTTTCTTTGAACTATGAAATGAATAAGGGGGGGGGGGGGGTTGCGCAATTTTCTCGTTCATCTGATCGTTTATCGTGATATTCGTAAAAGTGTGTCCACACTGGAATTCAGTATATATTTTCCTCACTTCCTTTCATTGAATTCTCTTTACAAAAAAAGGCCAAAAAGAAATGTCTCTTTTCTTATATATAAAAAAAATATATAAATGAATATTCAAGAATTGTTCGTTAGATACTCAGTCTAATATGCTTATATCAGTATGAATAATAATAATAGCACCATACCACATATGGAACTTCTTCGAACAGATAACCTATTCATAAGCAAAATTACATTGATTTCTTTTTAGTAATTAGTATTTCGGTAGATGTGATGACTTTACGGATGTTTTTATAATTAATAGTAAGATTTATGTGGATTTTTTTGTATAGATTAACTTACTTATAAATAATAGTGTATATACACTTGAGCAAATAGTATTTTGGGATATATATTAATTTTCAGATATGCTTATGATTAAAAAAAATATTTTCTCACGGCAATAAAAGTAAATAAAAAAATTTTTAGTAAGAAATTGTCATAGATGGTAGAGTAAAATTAGGGCATGATCGACAGTGCTAAGATTAGTTATAAATTCTAGTAACAATTCTTGAAATAAATCCTGAATAGTTATATGGGTCTAAAATAGTGCTTTTCATTCTGCTATGCTCCCGTCCTCCATCTAGGGCGACTACTACATCGATGGGCGGGGTTCTCATTCTTTTCAGTGCACAAGGGCATCCAGAATAACATCACCCCCTGGGTGCGTTGGGGCAACGGCCTAGTAAGGGGACTCGCAACACCAGACTCCCCAAACGCAATCCGGTAAGTTGTCGACGCCTGAGCCTACGTGAACTTTTACTCTTCGAGGTGGTCAAGGTCCTCCGGTACCGCGGCTTTAGGCTTATACGTAGCTTATCATCTGCCCGACGACCTAGCCACCTCAGGTTTGAGGCTGTCTCAGAGATCTCCTGCCTGACAGTCATAGGGTTTCCCTTTTTCCCATCCTTCATCCCGTAACTTTCAATTTTTTTACCAAAGTTGCTTTTATATTTTTTCTTCAATTCGTTTTTTGGTAACGTAAAAAAGTTAGTCCTTCCCTTTTTATTCCTTTCCCTCAGGAGGAGGATGGAGTGCATCACGTCTCCGAAAAAGGTCGATTGCTGGCTTTTTCTAGCGAACCAGTTGACTCGGAGACCTGATGTCTTCTATTCATTAGGTAACGACGGTAGACCTTGCCTGACTTGCTGAGGAGAGAGGACCACTCAGTTAGGTGGCTGCCCCTAGGATTAGAGGGAGAGCGTCTTCGAGAGAGTTCTTTTTGGTTTATCGGAATCTTTTTTTCTTTTCGAAATTTTATTTGCTCTAGTTTTGATTGACAAGTTGATTTTTTTGTTATAGCCCTAACTTTCATCCGCGGAGCCGTTTCTTTTCACTTGTGCCCGCACTACATGTTTGTATCAAGATCACCGCTTGGCGGCGCGTCTGGAGGCATTGCGGCAAAGCCACGCATTCAAGGATGGTTGTCGTCGCATGATACCTGTCCAGTGTGTCGCCAATGGATTACTATGATCGACTGTCACAAACACACTCGAGCCACTAAGAAGCCATACAACACCCGCTGTAATAACAAACCAGCGACAACCAATCCGTCAGCTCTAGGAGCAGTATCACGTCCAGTCCCCTCTGCAACTTCCAACGCAGCCAATCATACAGTCGAATTTCATCGAGAACGCCGGAAGTAGGTCAACCTAGCCCAGGCCCACACTTACTCTGCGAATGCCCGGGCCTAGCAAAAAGAAGGTACAATGCAATGGGCGTGTACTTCTTAGGTTGCATGGGCGATATAGCCGGTATCGGGCTGAAGCAGCTCCAAAGGTTTATTAACAGCTGCGGCTGGTTTTAGTTAAACCCTGCAATCAGGCACGGCTCCACGGATGTGGTAACACAACGGAGCATTTATAGGTCTATGTGAGGCTGATCGGTTGTAGGGCTAATGGCCGCCACCCTAACCTAACCTAACCTAGCCCAGACGCAGGAAATCCTCATCTACCTTCGGCCCTATTGAGCGGTTTACAGATGCAAATTGCGGATTTAGTCCGTCAAGGAGTTGCTAGAGGCATACAGTCTTTGAGGATAGAACCCCCTCAAGACGTTTTCTTTACGCCTCGGTCTTCTCAGTAAATGATACCAAACCACGTTAGTGCAACGAATCCATTCGATCGCGATGAAAGCGATCGGCCAAGCCGCTTTGGACAGTCAGCCTTCGCTACTAGTTCAGGCCGCTCATATGCCGCACCTAGAGGTCGTCAAACATACGCCTCGCATCGCCGTTCAGGCAGACCAATAAAAGGCTGGAAGGTTTTATACGATGGCAATAATTCGAGACTTCACGTCGATGAATTTATCTTCAGGGTTTAGACTCTGACCCGGAGTGTTTTGAACGGAGACTTTGATCTGCTTGTTAGCAATTTACACATCTTGTTCAGTGAGCGCGTCAACGGTTGATTTTTGACATTACTTCGCAGCAATCCTGATCCCCCATGGGAGAACGTCAAATTAGCGCTAAAGGCCGATTGGGGAGAACCCATTAACGACACTGATATCCGTCGGAAAATGCTAAGCCGTCGTCAACGCCCAGAAGAAACGTTCGCAACTTATTACCACGACCTCATAAAAATGAGGAATATGCTTCGAAGGCCCATGTCGGAAACCGAATTTGTCGAAACAGTACGAGCAAACCTGTTACCATCTGTTCAAGAGCAGATTTATCTGTGCAACACCACCACTATCGCTCAGATCAGAGGTCTAGTCATAAAAATTCAAGCCACTAGGGCTCGCACTCGTAACATCGCTTATGCAGCTCCTTACCAGTCCAGACTCGAAGAATACCAACTCCTTGAAGAACCAGACACGTCAGGGGAAGAATACAGGGACAACGATGGTCCCCAACACATCGCACAAGTCAACGTGCCTTCGGGTACAATTTGCTCTAATTTTGACCATACTGATCACATGTACATGGATTGTGCCAAGCCACCACAATGCTTCTTTTGTTACGGGTGTAGAAGAAAAGGAGTTATGAAGCCGAGGTGCCGAGGAGAGAGAAAATGGACCGCGGCTGACCCCAGCGCTGCTTCCGACTCCTCAACTGCCGTCCACATCCCAACAGGACGAAACACCCACTACATTGCTAGACCTATGTCCACCCAACTTATTGGAAAATGCTAATACTATGCCCGTACGAGTACCTTAGACTCCGTCATTAGAACCCGAAGAGGTACCAGTTCAGCCGCTCCAACGACATAAAGAACCTGCTGACGAGCGAACAACACCGACAGCTCGACCACTGAAGTCATACCACCAACGATTTAGAGAGTATCAGGAAGCCACACAAAGAATATTTGCCGAAACCAATTTCCCGCACAACACCACCCTTCCAAAAAAGCCCAAGCATTTTGGAGAAGAGTTTTAGAGAACAGGAAGAGGTTAGCCTCAGCGTTCGTGACTGCACCTCATGACATCCGGCCTTATGCCGAGGTGCTATTGCTGGAACAGACTCCTTCTGGTGTCCTGGACAGTGGCGCCAGCGGCAACGTTTTGGGCAAGAATGCGTTGGAGAGGCTGGAAGAAGGTCAGGTTTCATGGAGCAAATATCGGACAAAGCTTATGGTAACCAACGGAGAGACACCCGAGGTACCGGGTTACGCGGACGTGCAGATCACCTTTCGGGGTGATACCAAGACTGTTTTTCTGTACATCGTACCAGCCTGACCCAAGTATTATATGTCGGAGTGGATTTGTGGGGGCTCTTTAACCTGGCACCAGATATCATTGGCAACGTCTCAGCAGCAAATATGTGATCCCAACCAGCAATGGCAACCATCATGTCGCAACCAGTAGATCCAACTCAACATCAATTATCATCAACCGACCACCTCCTCTTCAGCAGGTAAAACAGCTTTTCCCGTCGTATGCAACATTAGGTCTCCGGAAGACAGAGTTAGTCCAACACCTGATAGACGTAGGAGATGCTGCACCCATCAAGCAGCGTTTTTAACCTGTTTCACCAACCATGCAACAGCTGATGGATTCCGAACTTCATCGGATGAAGACATTTGGCGTGATAGAGGAAACCCAGAGACCAGTTCGCCCGTGGCCCTAGTACGGAAGCCAGGCAGGGTCAGGCTGCGCTTTCATGCAAGGAAGGTCAATGCAATGACTAAGAAGGATGCCTATCCACTACCGCATATAGATGGCATCCTTAGTAGACTTAGTAGATGCTTTCCAGCAGATTCCTCTGGACCAAAAATCGCGCGAAAAAACATATTTTAGAGTCCCCGGCCACCCCCGGTGATGCTATTCGGGCTGTGTAACGCGCCCTACGACCAGAGCAACGTAGACACTTCCGACAAACTCAAATTGATTTGCGAACAGGTCCGGAAAAATTAAGACAGAGCTTTTGAGCAAGGTGAACGGACCTACAATATACGTTCTAAGCCGGTAAGCTTCAAAGTCGGACAGGAAGTCTATCACAGAAATTTCGGTCAAAGCAGCTTCGCAAAACAGACAAGCGCAAAGCTAAACAGGAAATTCGTCAAGTGCCGGAAATTTGTTGAAGACCTACCACGCAAAAGATATACGACCATGAAGCGCGGAGACGATGACGATGTGTCGACATAAACTGATGGAGGAGGGTAAGCACACACACCAATGCACGAATCGCGATCCTCAATCTAATCGTGGGGGAAGCATCCGGCTGTTCGCGGAGGTATCATTAGGACTCACCCGTCTCTCATTAAGACATCGTGCTTGTCTCGGTGATACCACCGCTGAGGTTAGGTGTTATAGATAATATTGATATGGGTGATTAATTAGTAAGTACTCACCGTGATACAGATACTAATATACATGGTACATATTCCAATCCATGTAAATCATCAATTACTGGCCATATAATTTAAAAGGCATTCAAATTTATAATTCTACATTCCCACGGGAAAATTCTTTATCTTATCATAAAGAATTTTCACACCCGTTCTCAGCCTCTCAAGTATCGCGGATTCTTAGTATTTTATTCCCATATTTATTCTTTCTAAATAAAATATTGCACGTATGCAATGATTCTTAAGCGAAGAGTGCAAATCTTCGAATTACATGAGAACATTTTGCTAAATGCTACTTCAGCATAAATCGGTCAAGTTCACGGGAATGAAGTTTTGTAAAAAGCTCTGAAACAGTTAGTCTGGAGGTAACCGTCGCGAACTAAAAAGGTTTTTTAAAATTTAAAAGCTGTGTCAAAAATTAATAAAGTAAAATCTTTTGTGAGTGAATAAAGAGCAATAAATTATAAATTAAGACAAGTTGATTGTTTTATTTATATATTTTTTTTGCTGTGACTGAATTCGAAAGTGAAACTGTTAGGCTCAGATTCCAACGACTGCTCCCTCATTAGGAGTATGCGTGAGGAAATCTGAGACCTGGCGAGCCGTGCTGCTGAACCAGCCGCGCTGTCAGAAAAGCCGTTATCCGCCACCAGGGTGTCGAGCATTGACCCCTCTCATAACTCCTATATTGTATGATAAGCTCCAAGCCCTCAGCACTTCTACCGACGTAACATTTGTATTTAGGCCTTATAACACAGCCTATATTAGGCTTCAACATGTACCACAAATCAAATATTCTTCTCCCGTACAGTTCGACTAGCGTTGTCCATGACCAAAATCCTACATTGTATGATAAGATCCGAGCCCTCAGTACTTCTACCAACGTAACGGTTATGTTTACATATCATTCCATCGCCTACCTCAGGCTTCAATTTGTACCACCAACAGTTTTTTTTATCGCCCAGTGAGACCAGCCTCTGTCGGTGACTCCATTGCCAAATATGCATATCCTTGAACAATTGTTCAGTCTGCATAGTTCAAAACCCTCAGCATTTTTACAGACGTGAAGTTTGTGTTCACGCCTTATACTACTGCCTACACTGGCTTCAATTGCATCGTCCGTTAAAAATTCTGCACGGCAGGAATCATGATCCTCGTCTTGGGCGAGGGGGGGGGGGGGGAGCGTCCAGCTACTAGCGGAGGGTTCACTGAGGCTCACGCATCTCTCATTAGGACGACGTGCTTGAATCGGTGAGATCGCTAATGAGGTCAGGCTCTGATTTCCCTGGCTGCTCCGTCATAAGGAGTGTGTCTGAGGGATCTTAGTCCTGACGAGCCGAGATGTCGGAACAGCCGCGTTATTCGGACCAGTCGTTACCGGCGATGCGGTGGTACACCATTGAACCTCCTTACACACCTATTTCGTCAGTTCAGGACCGAACCTTCAGCAATTTTTACCGGCGTAAAGCTTGTGTTTACGTCTTATCTCAATGCATGCTTATCTAATTTCCCCTTACCTAATATTTTATAACTCCAACTGGTGCATCCACCTATTATTTCGTTGTACTCCGAAGCGTATTCCCTGATTGGAATTGTGGAATGTGAGCACTCCAAACTAGGGGCGGCCTAGTTCACTTAGTGGAACATAAGATGTCCTACCGACTCATCGTTCCACTCCTAATCTCTTAATAAGACCCCTTCTGGGTAGGTTTGGGCCATGGGCCTATCAACACTCACTTTTTGTTTTAACTTCTCTGCATCAAATGCTTTATTCGTCTTAACGACCAAGTGAACTATCTTTGTGAGACTACTCACAATCATCCAACAGGTGTGCCCCCTCCCCTTTTTTCGCCGATTCGTCACAGGATTTGTCTAATCTTAATGACCGGCAAACTCAGAAAGAGCATGAGACGGGAAATGGGTCGTGCCACACATTGGGCGCCTGACAAAGTTACGAGAGGGTGCCTGGAAACACCCACGTCTCCCTCATTAGGAGCACGCAAGGGACTCAGGCTCACTCTCGATGGCGAAGTCAGATAATCAAGTGTTATCGACCTTTCTCAGCCTCCTCTGCCCTCGCAAGCTCAGCAGCCGACGCTGCCCTGTTACGGTCGCTAAAGAACTTTTTACTCAGTGGTCTAGCATCACCTGACCAGGTAACCAGGTCCAGGTAGGGCAGAAGTAAATGAAGTCTTGGTTCTCGACATGTCTATGGACACAGCTAAACGAGTTGAATCCTATTCCATACTTCCAATCCCCAATTATATTCCCAGTTTCCACCTCCTTGCCCCCAATCCCGCGCTCACGCATCATATCTGAAATTCCTAAAACATACCTACTTACCAGCGTAAGCGCATAAAAAGATTCGGCTCGTCTGGCTGAGCCCAAAGTCATATATATATTTACCCGCCAAAATACACCTGTAAAAATAATTACGTGCATATGAATGGCATGATTAGAAGCGGCATGAAATTCCCACTTTAACAACATTTCAACTATTAAAATCGGCGCACGAAGAGCTGAGGAAAATAATTTAATTTAATTAAATTATTTCCATAAAACTCCTCAACTCCTGCACATAAATTTCTTAAACTTGGCTAAAAGTTGCATTTCAATAAAGAATGCAACCGTTCGCTTAACAGCAAATACGCTCAAGCCCCGCCTATAAACAAAGAGGAATTAACATCTGGCACCGAGTGACATGATCAAACCGTTTACGCCGCTATGAGCTAAAGTTTGATGGGAGTCGAGCGAAGAAGCGCTTGTGTACGTGTGTTAGCCGGCGAGTAGATAAGTGGCGCGATGAAGTAAATTAAGTATTCGGCAGTAAATAGAACACTTTTAAATGGAGCGTTTGGCTCTGAGGTTCGAGCGAAATTCTTTGTGAAGGCCAAAACATGAGGAAACGGTTGCATTTTCTCTAGAACATAACATTTTGTTAAAAGATTGTTTTTTGGATTCTAGATTTATTAGGAAAGTTAAAGAGTGAATTTTCGAAATGGTTGGACGTGTTTTAGCGTCGGGGTCACCAAACGGTAGTTCTTCTTGCCGCGTTTCTATAGGGAACCAATTCTAGGATTGAGCTGGTGAAAGCGAGGCGGAAATCAAGAGATGCTTACCAGGTGTAAAAGGCTGCTCCCCAAAATTCTCAGTACCGAAGGAAGTCGATTCCTGTCTCATTCTGATTTCCTGTTTCTGCGAGTGCAATGTAAACATAACTTTAGAGCAATAAGTGCGGAATTGTAGAAACGGTCAATTATGTTAGTTAAGTGAAAAAAACTAGAGGAATAATAAAAATATTTCAAGACAAAATGATTTTTATTATTACAACAGAAGAACTACGAAAATGCTAGTGAATATACAGAAAGATTTGAGTAAATATTACAATGACAAAAGAACTACGAGACGAAAGTAAAAAGACAAAAGTTTAAGTGAAAATTACAACAAAACAGAAGAACTACAAAAAGACAAGTGAATATGTGAACAGAGTTGAGTGAAAATTACAATAAGAAAAGAACTTCGAAACGAAGGTAAATATTTAAGGAAAATTTAAGTGAAAATTACAACAAAACAGAATAATACAAAAAGAAATTTAAGTAAAATTACAACAACAGAAGAACTACGAAAAGGCAAGTGAATATACAACTGATGAAGAATGCCCTCCGGAGGTGCAGCCTATATTCTGCCGATCTAGAAGATAAGGTAATACGTTGGGAATGACAGGATATCACATTAAAATTCTAGGGAAGTTTTCTCTCAGAGCAGAGGTACATTATAAAAATGTTCAGACTTTTCAGCTTTTTATTGTATATTCATTGCATTTATTCCGTATGTGTTGATTATAATTAAAAAGGCTAGGCAATATGTATATGAAGAATACTATTAGGATTTAACATTATTGTATTTAGTAGAAGACGGATGAATTTTTATTAATTACTATGTCTTGTATATGTCAGAACAAAAAAAGACAATTTTTAATAATGACCATCCTCCTAGGGTAACATAAGTGATAATGCCGAGAACAGTCTAGAGAAGGAGGAACGTTGTCGTAATTTTGTCATGCTCTCCGCTTACTATAATCTTTAATTTGAACTATGAAATGAATAAGGCGGGAAGGTTGCGCAATTTCCTCATTCATCTGATCGTTTATCATCATATTCATAAAAGTGTATCCATACTGGAATTCAGTATATATTTTCCTCACTTCCTTTTATTGTCTTCTCTTTCAAAAAAAAGGCCAAAATGAAATGTCTCCTTTCTTATGTATAAAAACAATATATAAATGAATATTCATGAATTTTTCGTTAAAAACTCAGTCTAATATGCTAATATCAGTATGAATAATAATAATAGAACCATACCGCATATGGAACTTCTACGAACAGATTACCTATTCATAAGCAATTTTACATTGATTTATTTTTAGTAATTACTATTTCGGTAGATGTGATGACTTTTCGGATGTTTTTATAATTAATGGAAAGATTTATGTGGTTTTTTTGTGTGTATAGATTAACTTACTCATAAATAATAGTGTACATACACTTTAGCAAATAGTATTTTGAGATATATATTAATTTTCAGATATGCTTATGATTAAAAAAATATTTTCTCATGGTAATAAAAGAAATTAAAAATTTTTTAGTAAGAAATTGTCATAGATAGTAGAGTAAAATTAAGGCATGATCGACAGTGCTAATATTAGTTATAAATTCTAGTAACAATTCTTTAAATAAATCCTGAGTAGTATAGAAATAGAGCTTTTCATTCTACTCTCTCTCCTCATCGTCCTCCATCGAGGGCGGCTACTACGATGGGTCGAGTCCTCATAATGAGGTGAGTGGCCCTCTTTCTTTTCAGTGAACTAGAGCATCCAGAGTAACATCGCCCCCCTTGGTGCATAGGGTTGTTGGGGCAAGGGCACTGTTTTCCCCGTAGCAGGACAAACACGCAAAATAATACAATGTTATTGTGTTAATAAAGTCACTTATATAATAAAGTAGTATAACTAATATTATGCTGCAATTTAATTTTTTAAGTCACATACTAGAACAATGAAGGAAAGGAAATCTTTATTCAAGTCAATACCCTGAATAAAGTGAAAGGAAATCTTTATTCTAGTCGAAAACCCAGAATAAAGTGAAAGGAAATCCTTATTCAAGTCAATACCCTGAATAAAGTGTAAGGAAATCTTTATTCTAGTCAATGCCCAGAATAAAGTGGAAATTACTATTCAAATATAATTTTAACGATCACTCACCGAAAGCCAAATGATAAAAGAGAAATATAAATGGTACCCACAGTCCTTTTATAGATGAAAAGCTAGCAGCACTAAAATTTGTAAATCAATGACGTAATTTCTCTAGTGTTACCACTTTCCAATTCTTGAAATTTTACCTACTTATGCCTTTTACAAATTTATTACAATGATTTTTCATATTTCTTTCCCATATACTTCCATGTAATAATAAATTCTATTTACTTTCGTGTAAAAAATAAATTTAATTTTTAAATTTTGTCGTTTTCGCGCAGTTGAATTAATATTTGTTCATGATGTCTTCCAAAACCACCGTAAACTACAAGCCATGAACTCGACTTTTATATGTGGTCGTAAATGGTCCAATTTACATTGTTTCTTATGGTAGCCCGGGGGTGATTTTTCCTTAAACTCGTTCTAGAGCCAAAACTATTAGTTATATGAAAAAATTAGTTTTGTATTACTTAAAGCAGACTAAATGATCTTTCTAAAAGTAAAAGTAAAAACATGTACACTTTATTAAGCAAAATAACAAGAAATCTTTGATTATATGTGAAATTTTAGTCGCAATCCAAATTTTCATCCAAAACGTAAGCAGCAAGTCATGGTCCGACCATGCTGTGTCGCTTGTTTTTTCTTTAAATTTCCACTTCCGCACTTTTAGGTTTAAAAATGTTTATTATTTTCTTTAGTAGGGTATAAATATTTTTACTTCATTCGAAAGATTGTTTTGTTTACTTCAAGTAGAACAAAACAATTTTTTCATAGAAGCAATAGTTTAGACACTACGACGAGTTTAAAGAAAAATCACCCCCGGCTGCTACAAGCAGCAATGTAAATTAAACGAAATGTCAGACCACTTTGGCCTTATTTGTGTGCGAAAAATTCGTCAGTTCATGGCTTGTAGTTTACGGAGGTTTTGTGTCTTCTAATGTAAAGTTTAGTTGTGTGTCGAAAACAGAATTGGTCCAAGCCATCTAGCCGTTTAGCCGTCTAACCGTGATAATAATTGATGGCAAGATGCGTCAAAAAGTTCATTGTTTTGTTTTGGACCGGCTGTATTTCGATGGCTGCAGAATTTAGAAATATAATAAGGTAAGTTTAATAAACATATTTAAATAAAAGAATGATTCTTTGTGGATGTGTAATAGGGAACTGGAAATGGCAGGACGGAACTTGGACAGGAATAAAATTCTGTTGATGATGTACATTGGATGGTGATTTCTTAGGTGAGTATGCAGAACAAAATCCAGTAAGAAATTTGTGTTTCTGATTTACTGTGACTTACGTTAATTAATAATTAATTTTTAGGTTTATTGATATGAAATGTGGATGCTGGCGAGCGAGGTTTTCGGGGAATCCGAACATGCTGCCCACCTTTGAAAGGCTACACCTTTCATGATGGTTTTATGTTCGTTTTAGGATTAAGTTAATTCAATTTTAGTGTCTTTATGTAAGTGTGTTTTTATTAAACGACATATATTTTCTGAATAGATAATGTAAATTGAAAGCTACCTGTTGAGTTTTTATTTACCTTTCGGTTATGTGTCATACCTTGAATGTGTAGGTTATGCTGGTAGCATAATGTGCTGATGTTTACCTTTTGCGGACTGTGTGTGTGTATGATTGTTGCTTTGTACATCATCCTTATAGGAAAGGTGATATTCTTATGCTGTAGCGGAATTTGAAATTTTTAAATTTGGAAACATTTGGAATTTAAAGAAAGAAAACTAAAGAAATATTAAACTAAAGAGGTAATTTTATTTCTGCGAAACTTTAATTTCTCCACTGGCAAGTAATTTTATGTTCAACGACGTAATGCTGTCCAATAAACACGAATTGTTTCGCACTTCTCCGGGTTGTTTTCATCAACTAGATGAACGTAAAGGTCATCGCTAGGAGCTTCCAGATGGGACAGGCATAATATCTTGTAGGATTTTAATCCTTGGAGGTGCACAGGTCGTTGGAGACGAAATTTCTTCATCATCAATTATGATGGCCTCTTGACTGCTTGGAGATGGAAGTTCTTCGTGCTCAATTGTGATAACCTCTTGAATTACGTTCTTTTCTTCTAACTTAATGTAATTGAGTCTTCTTCCAAGATAATCGATATTGGTTTAACATGTTGGGTTGAGTAGGTTTTGTTCCAACGAACGAATTCTTCTCAATAGTGGCCTGTTTGATGACATCTAAGAGTTCCTCTATTTCCTTCACTAGAATGTCATCATCAGAATTTCTAAGATACTCCTTCTCATTTACAGGTATTTCAGGTTTTTTAAATTCATTCACAATCTCATCAATCTCTTGTTCCGGTGATATTGAAAAAATTACACTAGATTTTAATTCGCGCGATTCCATAATTACTTTACTCGAGACTTTTATTTAAATTTAAAAAGCGTTACTGGTTTGTAGCAATCGAACTAAAATTTAACTGTCATGCGAGCAGAATATATATAAATGTAACGGACGATTTGTCTCTGAATTTAGATTTGTTTTAACGGGTTCGTTTGTAAATTTATTTTGAAAAGACAAATATGTACAATTGAATTTCAGAATTTTTGTTTAATTCGATTTGAAGAATTTACAATTTAGAATTTTTGAAAATTTTGATTTTGACTTATTTAGCACTTTGGAATTTTGAGCACTTTAGGATTTTTGACGTTGGAAATTTTGGGTTTTTATTAGTTTATTTATGGAAATTTTGTAAATTTTGATTTAGCTTAATCTGGATGTGGAAATAAACATATTTTGGACATTGATCTTTTAAATTCAGAATTTTTTCTTTTGACTGCCACCACCCTAACTAAATTATCTGCACCTGGATGAATTTTTATAATTCTGCCAATTAGCCAACGAGAAGATGGTAAATTATCGTCTTTGATAATGACTAAATCTCCAATTTTGGGATTAAAAATTGGTGTTTTCTACTTAGGACGATTTTGTAGCAAATTTAAGTAGCCCTTAGACCATTTGGACGAGAATTGTTGTTATAAAAGTAGCAGGTGATTCCAGTGCGATAATAGGGATGTATGATTTAAGGTAGATGATTCTGGAGGTGTAATTATTGAAATAACAATTAAAAAATGACCAGGTGACAAGGCGTTTAAATCATCGGGGTCACCGGATGTTGGACACAATGGCCTTGAATTAAGGCAAACTTCGATCTGAGCCAATACTGTTGCGAATTCCTCAAATGTTAGGAGTGAATTGCCTAGAAGCCTTCGAAGGTAAAATTTGATAGATTTCACTCCTGTCTCCCATAAACCGCCGAAGTGAGGCGTAGATGGAGGATTGAAATGCCATTCTATTCCTTTAGTTGCTACACTTTCAGCGATTGCCTTATTTGCTTACTTTATGGCAATTTCGTATTTATCTTGCAGCACCTTACTAGCACCAATGAAATTAGTGGCGCAGTCAGAATATATGTGGGAACAAAGTCCTCTTCTGCTGCAAAAGCGTGTGAAAGCTGCAAGAAAGACTGCCGTTGACAGGTCAGAAACAGGGTCTATATGAATGGCTTTTGCTGCCATACATATAAATATGCAGATACAGCCCTTATATGCTCCATTACCCTTATGTTTCGACATTCTCAAATGTATCGGTCCTGCATAATCAATTCCGGTATGTTGGAAAGGACGAGATATGTTGACGCGATGAAAGGTAAATTTCCCATGAATTGATTTGATGTTGGAGGAGATTGCTTGAAACAAGTAATGCATTTATGGATTATGTTTCGAACAGTTTTTCGCCCTTGAGGAATCCAAAATTCGTTTCTTAAAGTGTTTAGAATTAATTGGGTTCCTCCGTGGAGCTTGTGAGTGTAAAAATGCTTTATAATTCGTGAAGTGAAGTGAGTATCTTTTGGTAGTAATAATGGGTGTTTTTGAGAATACGGAATATTTACATTTTGTAGACGACCTCCTCCGTAAAATGCCGTTTTTTTCTACAAATGGATTGAGAGATAGAAGAGCGCTTTTAGCGGGTAGTGTGTGGCCTTTTGAAGGTTTTCAATTTCAAATTGAAATGAAGTTTTTTGAACTAGTTTAACAACGCCAATTTTGAGTTTTGTATTTCGGCTGTTGAAAGAAAATCTAATTTTCGCTGATGTTTTTGTTTACGACAGTTACTAGAAAATCTTATACAATAAGCTACTGTGCGTATTAATTTAAAGTATGATGAGAATCTGATTGTGACTTCGTCTTGCATTGATTTTACGTTGTAATCATGTGTAATCCTTTTTTCTTCAGTTTCTTCAGATAGATTTCCTAGTACTTTAATCCTTGGCCAATTTTCTTTGTGGTCTTTTAACCAGTTAGGTCCATGCCACCAAAGATTATGTCCGTTTAAGACAGACGTTTTAATACCGCAAGAATTGCAATCTGAAGGATTATATTCAGATTTCACATGTTGCCATGAATCAATTTCAATACATTCTTGTATTTCCGTGACTCTATTCGCGATATATCTTTTGAATTTATTTTCGTGATTGCGAATCCATGACAAAACAATTGACGAATCAGTCCAAGCGAAAATTGGTACTCGATTTAAGTTTAAATCAGTTTTTACCCGTTTAATAAAGTCTTATTTGCAAATAAGTAATATTATTTGATTAAAAAACTGAAAAATAATATTACCGAGAAAAACCATATGGGCATGGATTAATTAAATTATTTCTAAAAGTAAAAATAATTTCTCCATTAATTAAAAATACGTTTTTTACAGAAAATCGAACGTAGAATACGATGGTTATACTAAAAGCTTTCTACGAGTGTGGGGCAATGGCTTAAAATTGATTTTGATATTTTATTTTTTTTATAACAATAGGAATTTGTTAATTTGTTAGAAAATTCATTCTATTAGCTTTAAGATGAAAAAATAATGAAGTTTTTACCTTCAATAGAACCTGAGTTATGAATTTTTGAAAATAAGTCTTCAAGCAAAAAATCACCAAATTCTCGAAATTTTTTTTCCGCTTTATTTTCAAAAAAACAAAAAATCCGGTCCTGGCTATAAACGGTGCCACCTCAACACGGGTAGAGGCAGTGAGCTCGGATGAGGAGCTCACCAAGTCAGGGCAGGAAAAGAAGAAGAGGAAGAGGCGCACAAAGCGCAAGCCTGACCAGGAGGTCATGCCTGCACCTCCGTCAAAGAAGGTGCTGAGCAAGAGGGGGGTTTCGGCAGAGGAGACAAAACCTGTCGCTCCGAGTGAGTCGTCGGTGGCATCAGAAGATGTCACTGATGCCCTCTCGGACGTCGAGGTTCTCTCCGCTACCGAGACGGCCGGTCCGACTCAGAGTGGCTACGAATCGTGCGGCAGTACCGCGTCGATGAATAGCCGCTTCGAGGTGGACCCCGATTTGGTGGAGGTGCCGAGGGCGAAGCTCCGCACGACCCTCGACAGTCTCCACTACAAAAAGAGTGGAGACAGGATCCTGGCTATACTTAAGCGAGAGCTTGGTGATCCAGCCAGGATCCTGCCTCAGTTATTGCTTCTGAAGCAGGAAGCAAAGAAGCGGGCTCGCTACAATGAGGTGTCGAGGCTCAAGAGCCTCTACAATAAAGTAGAGGATGCCCTCGAAGAGCAGCGCCTGGACAGGGCGCTTCTTCAATAGAGTCGTACACTCATAATCCCAGTTCAGCTTTCCCCTTGAATGTGTAGGATAGTCTCTCTGAATACTGGGGGCTTAAGTGCACCTACACGCCTACACGCAATTTTTGAAGACTTAAAACATTGGAATACTGACATTGCACTCTTACAGGAGACAAATTTCACACTCGACACATTTACACAACTCGAACGCAACACCATTTTACAGAAAGGTTACACAGTTTTTGCCACACCAGCTCCTCGTAGAGGATCTGGTGTGGCAATTGCTGTGTCGAACAGTTTCACACTACCGTCTCCTGTATACACAGACATCTGCTCAGGGTTCGCGTCTTCCTTAGAATTCGTCTTGCGAGACAAAACACTAAGGATAGTAAACGTGTACCTACCGCATGACCAGGATATCGCAAGACAGGTAATGGACTCTGTCCTGTCGCATCTTGCGAACTTCGGTGGTGAGGTTATCGTTGGGGGTGACTTCAACTGTACACTGGATTCTGCACTCGACCGCCATTCCGGAGTTGAATTCAACTCAGTGAACGCGGGACGATTGCGGAACCTAGTCAGACAGCTCAACCTTGTCGATGTCTACCGTTGGCTTAATCCAATGACTAGGTCATACACAAGGGTTTCCCGAAATGTCCGGGGTAGCTTTTCGGGTTCGAGGATAGACAGACTTTACGTCTCGTCTAGCCTTCTTAACTTTTTCGTTAGTGTCACTCCTGAAGTGTGCTCACTTAGTGATCACCTTCTTGTTGTGGCAACTAGCACTTTGGTCGAAAAGCGAACTGCCTACTGGATTTTCAACAATAACTTGTTGAATTCAGAGCAGTTCATTGAAGAATTCATACAGTTTTGGCATCAATGGCGAGAAAGGAAACAAGACTACGCGAACCTTAGTCATTGGTGGAATGTTGGAAAGCTTCAGATTCGCTCATTTATTGAGACGAGATTCAATCGAAGCAGGTATATAGCATCGAGTTTGACGGCCGAAGTAACCCGGATTGGTACGCTTCTGCCCGCGCAACCAGAGTTGCTCTCGCAATACGAGAGATTAAAAGAACGGCTGAGAGTACAAAATTACAAACATAGTTTGGATTTTGTACTCCGGAATCAGTCGCGCTGGTTGCGAGAGGGCGAGTCTCCGACCGAGTACTTCTTCCAGACAACACGACGACGTACCGCTACTTGTGAAGTAGATTCGATTCTTGCCGAATCTGGACAACTCCTATACGGAGACGAGCTTGCGGAATATATCCGAAACTACTACACACGGCTATATGCTGTGCCGACGTTGCCAACATCTACGTCCACGGATGAATTCTTCCAGTACGTTCCTGCTTTCTCCAACGAAAGTACAGAATTCCTGGACAGAGCATTAACCCTCGACGATATGCTTACCGCTACGAAGGATCTTCGCCGTCATACCTCTCCTGGTTATGATGGTCTAACTCCAGAATTTTTTCTACGCTTCAGGAATCTTTTGATTCCAGACCTATTGGAGGTCTTCAGTTCTGCAGTGGTTGGACATACCGAATTTCCCTCAAGTTAGTTAGGAGATCCGTTATGCGTCTAATACCCAAGAAGGGAGATCTTCAGAAGTTGGGAAACTGGAGGCCAGTTACGTTGTGCAATGTCGACTACAAGATAGTTTGCAAAGCACTCGGAACGATTTTAAGCTCAGTGATAGCATCGGTTATACACCCGGAACAGTCCTACTGCATTCCAGGTCGTACTATTTACGACAACATCGCCGTAGCAAAACATCTTTTCGCCTACCACGAAAAGACTGGTTCGCAGATGGCCATGATCTCATTGGATCAAGAAAAGGCGTTTGATAGCGTCTCTCATGAGTATCTACTGAGAGTGCTCGATAAATTTGGGCTTCCGTCCAGATGGATTGAGATCATCAGTGGTCTGTATAGAGATTCAGTGATTCTCATAAAGCATAATGGGCATATATTGTCTCCTATTCCGTTTCGTCGGGGTATCAGGCAGGGATGCCCGTTGTCAGGAATGCTTTATGACTTTTCACTGGAGCCGCTGCTAGTAAATCTTCGTCTGTCGTTGAGACAATATTCAGTTCATCTACCATACACTACTATAAGGCCACTTATTCTAGCGTATGCTGATGACCTGTCTATTTTCGTTACGAAAGAAGATGCATTTCCAGTCGCTCGTAGGGTTTTCGAACAATATGAGCGATTAGCGGGCGCTAGGGTTAACCTAAGCAAAAGCCAAGGCCTGTGGTGTGGGAGGTGGCGGAATCGTTCAGATTCTCCCCTCGGCATACAATGGACCAATACTTGCTTGAAGTATTTAGGTGTGTATATCGGGCTCGACGGTAAAACACGTAATCGCCGCATGGCTCTGGAAAAACTTTCCGGAGCAGTGAATTCTCTTTTTTTTCGATATAAAACCCGTTAAAAAATTTCAGCGAAATAAAAATTCTTTTTTTTTCTCTGTCACCAGAGAGGGACTCGATCTCTTTTTAGAGAAACACGTAATAGATAGAATTTCCAAACAACGAAAAGAGCAAGTCATATCCCGAAGATATCAGTTTAGTCTAAACGTTAAAGCTGACGGAAGAATCGTGTTTCACCATTACCGTAAGAAAGGTGTTTCCACATTTGCCAGGACTCGTTGAATGATACCGTTCTATGGGAAGGGGGGGGGGATGTTTATCGATGCCCTAAAAATAAAATGAATTAAAGCATTTTAAATAAATAATTGAAAACAACAACAACAACCGGCAAATCGAATCATAACAATTTAGGTGTAAAATTCATATCCTACTTATATGATTGAATAAAAATACTCTAGGAATGTCTTGGAGTGTAATTCAAACAGTTGAAGTGAATTTCAACAGGCATCCCAGGTGAAATTAGCGAAATATTATACCTGTGACAGCTCCTGTGAAATTTTATAACTACACGTAAATTGTTTAAATTACACGATTTGAACGAGCACAATCTATTCACAAGACACAATAACATATTTAAAAGTTAAAACTTACCTGTTTTGTTTACTGAAAACACGCGAAAACTTGGACATCGCACGAAACGAATTGTAAACACCGCCAAATGTCAACTTCATGTTAGGTAGACACCTGACACATGAAATTAGGGTGAAATTTCGCGGGGAATCCAACGATGTTGTCAGATTAGAGGTGAATTGCGTAATTTTTTAATATTCGCGATTTTATTAATTCTAATTTACGCAATAAGTGGGAAAGAGAGAAAACGAGTAAAAGTGATAGCAGAAAATCACGTTCCACAAATCAAATATTGAAAACATGGCTGCGAAATTGTTAATCCGCCATATTATAGCAAAAATTAAAATCATGAAATATATTAATATTCTCTGTTTAAACAGAAAAGACAGATGATCGTTTTGATTGCATTTTAGATGGGCCATAAGGCAGAAAGAGTGTTTTTCAAACATAAATAAGGAATTTCGATTAATTTGTATTATTGATATGGAACTTATTGGAAAATAGGCCGAAGGTTGGTCACTGCATCTTCATATACAATTTATTGTGTTCGTATTTTTCCTTTTAATACATTGAATATAAGTTACACAAATAGTTTGTTAATACTTCGCTACACAGTTTTTAAATTTTTATTTTTTCACATTTTCATAAACACCTATCCCTGCCTAAGTTTCTGCAGACCCAGTCATAATCTGCCTTGGGTATCCTTCCAGTGAGAGGGCTGGTCGCAGCTCACAAGAAGGAAAAGTATGCACTAGTCCGTTATATATGCGACAAGAAATCTGTGATAAAATTGAGTGTCACTGGGGTATATAAATTATTTTGTATTAATTAATATTTCTTCACTTCAACGGATTCTCCTGCAGCACTCCTCAAAATCACACCGAAGACAGACCTGTCTCTTTCTGCAATCTCTTTGGAGTTGGCCTTCTTTGTTGCACGTCCAGCATTTAAATCTACTCCGCTATTCCTACGTATTGACTCGACAGCAAGTATCTTCTCTTTCTTAGGCCGACTGTACTTTTTCAGGCTTGTTCTGCTGCCTACTCCAGACCCGTAAGCCAAATTTCAGCGTTGGTATTCTTTCTAGCCAGTACTTCTCCCTGCAGGTAACGATCTGCACGTGAATTAATAAATGCCTCTCTGGCGAGCTCGTTGACCTAATCTTGGCTAAACGTGGGATAAGCCACATAGCTGTTGCAACGTCTCTTGCATATGCTGGTGACTCTAAGGCTTGTATTAGAGATGAATAATCGTACCTTTGATCTGCTGGTATAGTCTGTAAGAATTCTCGGGCAGCGCCTCTGAGTGCCAAAAATAAAGCTGTATCCTTTTCCTCGTCAATCCAAAATTTCACTGTGGCTGCTGTCTCGAACTGAAGTCTGTATGTTTGCCAGGGCCTTTGGCCGTTAAATGTTGGAGGACATAGTATTTTATTCACAGTCATGTTTTCAGATAATGTCGTTAAATACCGTTCCTGAACACTTTCTAGCTCAGTCTTAATTTCGTAGATAATTTTCTTTATTGACATTTCCATTTCTCATTTAGCTTCTTTTTTTTTTCAGCTTTCCAGAAACTTCCACATCTTCCAACCTCATTTAAATATCTGATTTTATCTGTCCCATTTTATAATCCATATGGTTTTCAAGGTTGATTTTAATAGAGTTTGCTGTGCTTTCCAGTTTTTTCTCTATTGTTGAGTTCAGACCTTTAAACTGTTTCTGCATAAAAACTCTCATCTCGGATTTCACTTTTTCAACCGAGGCTTTAAGTTCCGCTTTAACTCAATTACGGACGCTTCCATCGCCGATTTCAATTTGGTCTTTGAAGATTTTTGTTCTTCCAACGATGACTTTAACTCAGGTTTCAAAACGAACGTCGAAGATTTTGGTTCATGTACTGCTGCTGTTAATTCGGCCGTCGACGAATTTTGTTGCTCCATTGCAGTTTTTATCTCGTCTGATGACAACTTTCGTTCTTCCTTGGAGGATATTATTTCAGACATTGAAGCACTGTTAAGATTTGTTATTCTGGGAATGGTTTCTTCTCCTATTTGTTCGTCTTCGAAAGCAAAAGTCTCTGAGTCCTTTTCTTCTTCTTCCATGGGGAGGTGATATGCTGAATTATTTAGACTTGAATATTAGCATTATAAAACACTCACTCGAATTTAACATTTGTCGTAAACCAACCACCACAGATATAGTTATACCTTCCTCATCCCAAAATCCCCTTAGTATTATAATGTCAAGTTTTCATTCAATGTTGGATAGATTATTAAAAATACCTTTAAATAAAAAGAATTTTAAACGTGAACTAGACACAATTGTTAAAATTGCAATCACGAATGGATACAAAATAAAGCTTTGTTTACAATTTATTAAGAACTAGGAACGAGACTTTGACCTTATGTTCAGTATATCCGATCGCCAAGGACAAAAAGAAAATAATTGGCAAAAAGTTCCTTACATAAAAAGAATTTCAGATAATTTAAAACAAACACTCACCAAGCTTGACGTGAGGCCGGCATATTTTACAAATAAGACGCTAGGAAAACTTATAGTTAATAATAAATTAAAACCTAAAGTACAAAATATAGATAAAAGTGGTGTATATGGGATAACTGTAGTGATTGTCAAGCAATTTATATAGGTAAGACAAAAAGGACAATAAAAACACGGTATAAAGAACACATACCTTCAGCTAAATTCCAAAGCGGTAATTCAGGTTTCAGCAAACATTTAACGGATATGGGAAATACTACGTCAATTAATAATTTATTATTAAAAAATAATTTTTTAATTTTCATAATATTAGTGGAAGTAAAATATTGGACAAATACGAAAACCTAGAAATAAAGAGAGAAAAAGAAAAAGGTTCATTGCTGTTAAATGATCAAATTGATCAAGTTTAGAATAATTGTAGTATGTAGGGTATAGCTATTGCATATTAGTTTTGTTAGTAGCCTGATGATGACTTAAGAGGTCGAAACGCGTTGCTCATCTAAAAACGAAAAAATAGTTTTTAAAAAAAAAGTTGAACAGACTTCACAAAAAACGCTAAAAAGCATAAAATAATTTTTAATTTTATATCTATTACGACATTTTGAAGTCGGTGCAAATTAAACAAACCAAACAACTACAACAAAAATATTTAATCGTCATTTCTTATGATCCCGTAAGCTGGTAGTATTATGTATTATTTTCAATTGTGGTTATGTAGTTGTTTTATTTGTTTGATTTGCACCGACTTCAAAATGTCGTACTAGATATAAAATTAAAAATTATTTTATGCTTTTAAGCGCTTTTTGTGAAGTCGGTTCAACTTTTTTTTTTAAAACTATTTTATTTTTCACTTTTTAGTGTCTTCTACTCTATACAACGGAGAAAAAACCATCCAAATCTGTCCACACGTTAAAAGTTAGTTTCAACCCCCTACCTCACCCCCATTCCACTAAACTTTTTTCTCATGGTATCCATCAAGGAACATACTCTACCGAACAGAAAAGGAATTATCGAAATCGGTTCACGCGTTACGAAGTTACTGCCCCTCCACCTCCCCCACCACCACCATAGGACCAAATTATTCTCCTATTAGCAATGGGGGATCACACTCTATACAACAGCAAAAGAAACATCCAAATCGATCCACGCGTTACAAAGTTAGTTGCCACCCCCCTTCTCCCACCCCCACCCCAGCAACGTTTGTTTTCTCGTAGTATCCACCAAGGATCATATTTTACCCAATAGAAAAAGAATTATCCAAATCGGTCCACGCGCTACGAAGTTAGACTACCCCTCCCCCCACCCACAACTTTCACCCTAGGATCAAATTATTCTACTATTAGCAATGGGGGATCAAACTCTATACAACAGAAAAAGAACCTTTGAAATCGGACTACGCGTTACAAAGTTAGGTTCCACCCCCACCCCCATCCCATCCCTCCAAAATTTTTTTCACCTGGTATCAACCACGGAACATACTCTACCCAACGGAAAATGAATTATCCAAATCGGTCCACGCGTTACAAAGTTAGACTACCCCTCCCCCCCTCCCCCCACCCTAGGACAAAGTTTTTTTCTCCTATAAGCAATGGGCGATCATACTCTGTACAACAAAAAAAGAACCATCCAAATCGGACTACGCGTTACAAAGTTAGGTTTCACCCCCACCCCCACCCCCACCCTACCAAAAATTTTTTTTAACATGGTACCAATCGGTGAGCATACTCTACCCAACAAAAAAAGAATCATCACAATCGGTCGACGCGTTATGAAGTTATGCAAGGTCAGACATAAAAAAACAAAAAAAATATTTTAAAAAAAAATACGCGTCGAACTTAGAACATCTTTGTTTTTGGGAAGTCGGTTAAAAAGTAAAGTTCTTGTAGAAAAAGCAAGTTCTTTTCTTCACTTAAAGTATGCCTAGGTTATTTTTAACCGACTTCCCATAAATATATAATTATATTTAATTACAAAATATATATATAGAATTTAGTTACTAAAAATAAAATAAATGAATAAGGTTGTATATCGTGAGGTGATACGCTAGTCAACTTTGCTTCTTCGCTATTCTCTAGTGGTTCAATATAGTGACTTAATTCGAGTAGTTGTTGGTGAGGTATCATGAAAGTCATGATGTATCATAATATGAGGGTTGTTACTTAAGTTTTGAGATAGACAAGTAAAAATAAATATTTATAATCGCAAATGGCTTTATTGTTTTTCAAAATATTATTCATGAAGATCAATACACTTTTTCAGGCGTTTGAACCAATTTTCGAAGCACTTTTTCCACTCCACTTCTTCAGTCGTCGAACAACGTTGACCTCGCATTCTATTTTTGATATGCGGGAAAAAGAAGAAATCATTGGCTGCCAAGTCAGGACTGTACGGCGGATGTTTCGATGTTTCGAATGCTCAAAAATTCACTTGTTTGAGCCGGCAAACAAATGGTGTATACCATTCAGGGTTGACCGCTCTATGTTGCTGTAATGCCACGGTCTCCACATGTCTAATTATTCCGAAAAAACAGGCGACCATTGGCTTCGTAGTGCTTCGTGTGCGAACAACTTTTGTTGGATTTGACTAGTCTTGAAAGACCCATACAGTCGATTGTTGCTTAGTTTCGGGTTTATATGCATAGATCCATAATTCGTAACCTGTCACGATTTTACAGACGTCTTTTGAAGCACGGCGATTGAGTTTTTTCAACATTTCGTTGCACCAATCGACACGAGCAATTTTTTGAGAAATTATCAAATTATGAGGTATCCAACGCGAACAATTCTGTTTGATGGCCAAATGTGCATGCAATTTTGAATGTATGCGAGTTAAACTAATGGCTAACCATGCCCCAATCTCACGGTATGTCACATGACGATCTTGCAATATCACTTCATACACAGCGTCGAGTTTTTGTGGCACAACAACCAATTCAGGACGACCTTAACGAAATTCGTCCTGTAGCGAAGTGCGACCACAGTAGGTATTACGGCACTTGAGGTTGGAAACTTTTTTGTGACCGTGTGAAAAAGTTTGACCTTGAGATGCCCTTTGTTGCTTTGAAGTTGCCGACAAGTGTGATCCTTGTTATCTCAGCAGGTGTTATCCCGTTATCTGTTATCATGTGACTGGGCACACGTGATGTTTGCATTGTTTCGATGACGTCATCGATGTGTTTAGGTTCAGGATAGAACTTATTGTCGATTATTAGTAAAGTAAAGTATTCTTACTATGACCGAAAGCATGGTGTGGCTCGCTATAGTTAACAGACTTATCAGTAAATTTTGCACCGAAAGCTTCATTACTTGATGAGTAACATAAAATGGTGTTGGTTTATATGCTTTTAAATATGGCCTGGGTACACAACATTTTGCACAGCTGTGTTGCATGCGTTTATGATTGCCTGGTATTAGCCGTCGAATAAAATGCGCTAATAGCGTGTTATATATTTTTTCGTATTTGATAATATGGAATATGCTATAAAATCCTAAATATGCTGAGTTTAAGGAATTTGCGGTTTTGGTTCAATTGCTGATAAGAGCAACACGTTTTAATGACATCACTCAGTCGACAATTCAGAAAATGAATGACGCCACCTTTTTCATCATAAGTAATGGCGGTATTGGATATACTAGTAGTTATAATTTGGAATTTAGTAATGCATATGTTAATAACAAGCCTGAGAATGACATATCGAAAGCTATGTATTATTATGTAGATCGATAAAATAATATTATTATAGATGCGGTGTATGAATTGTATAAAATAGGAAAAGGCAGAACTATTATTACGGATATTGCAGGAATTATTGAGAGCAAGGATATCTTTTTACAGACACTTAAACCTGAATTCGATGATGAAACTATGCTGACTATTCGTTGAACGTACGACAGTACTTACTTAGCTTGCTTATTAAAGACATCATACTATGAATATCACAAGTTTAGAACTAAAAGAATTCTAAGTAACTGTGAATGGGAGATGGTGAAACAAATTGATGGTAATTATAAAAGCGATGTGGGATTAGCGAATTTAAGAGGAACATATCAACATACGTCATGTACATCATGTTTGAATATATCAAATAAATATTTTAAAATAAGCAGTTATGAAAAGGTTTAAACACTTTTAAGGCAGTTCAAAATGGATCTTTATACAAAAATTTAAAATTTAATTGAATTATCAGATTATAATGAACTTATTGCTAAATATAAAAGGCGACATTTATTAACACATGCTATCAAAGCGGTTATAGAAGTAAAGTCTTTTCATTTATTTATTACAATTCCTTTCTTGTAGAACAAACCTTTCTATAACGATTATCAAAAGCATGGTATGTTCTTTCTTAAAATTTCTAAAACTGATCTAACAGCTTATCAAAAATTCAAGGATATTTGTAGGTGCTTGCACCTTCAAGATGTTTTGCTTTTGCTACACAAAGGTAGTTCAGTTTAATAGCATGCGCAAGATACATTTTGTTCCAATACGGGATCATAAGGGACCCTGGGAAAGATATGCTGTAGACAGTTTTCGATTTCAATTTCAATTCAATTTCCTATTTTAGATACTTCCCATTCAAATGAAAGTTATAGTTTAAGACATAACAATTTCAAATAGAGTAATAAGAATAAAACTCAAGTACTTTCAAAATAAAATATATTTGTATATCATTATTATTTTAATACATTATCTTTGTTAATCCATGTTTGCTGGGTTTTATCCCCAGACCTCTTTAATATTTTTTCGACAAGGTAAACATCAGGATTCATCGCCTTTTGAAGCTTCATTTCGTAAAGTCATATCCTTCATGATCCTCCAAAATATATGTAGCAAGATTCGTTATATGAATTTTTACACTTTTGAAGTTCTCAGTTGTCCACTTTGACGTATACCTTTTTTCACAAAAACATGCTTATATTTGCTACTGCGAACGAAATCTCCCCCATTTAAATTTTGGTAATTAAAAAGTCTTTAAATTATTGTAAACACTTGAAATCAATTTTTTCTCAATATGCTTTGTTACTTTACATAGCTTCATTTTTATTGCTCGATGATTACTTAAGTTATTTTTTAACCATAGCAATCCATTGGTATGAGCCCCGCAGACTAAACTCTTTCCACATCTTGCTTTTTAATGTTCGATTGAATCGCACAATGCTTTAAAATGGCTATACGCTAAAAATTATATTTATAGAAAGAGGTTTTCATTAAATTTCGAAATAAATTATTGAAGAACTCTTTTCCATCATCAGTTTGTAAATTTGCTGGAGTCCGTCCTTCTTTTATTATGGATGTCATAGCTTGAGTAACAAAACCACGTTCTTCCTTCTAATAGGAACTGCCCATGCATATTTAGAAAACGTATCTATTACAGTTAATAAAAAATTATGTCCGCTGTTGCTTGTAGTATAAGCACCCATCTCAACAAGCCATCTTATTAAGTTTTTTTTTCTGGCTGGTTTATGAAGTTCATTATCTACTTGTATTTTATTCATTTTGTAATTGTCAGAGATTCTACATTAATCAAAGCTCTTAAAGTGTCTTTAATTTCTTCTAGATTTAGAATTATATATTTCATCAACTTCTCCTGCATATCAACATTTAATTCATTTATATACAAGTCGTATGCTATTTTCAGTTTTCTTGTAGAGCCGCAATTCGTTTATTTCTAAGTAAAGGGTTCATTTCTAAAGTAAGGGTTAAAGGCTATATTGAGATATCTATACTATATTGTTAGCTTCCCTCAGTTCCTCAATTATTGACTTGATTTCATTGTTGTGATTGTTATTACCAGCCTGTTTTGATGCTATTAATAGTCGTAAACGATCAATTAATTCATTAGGATCATCTCAGTAAGTATAGTCAATATCAGTCTTTGCTATTTGCATTAAGCCCTGTCCTTTTGGGAATGTGAACTTCTTAATGATGGTTTTATACTTTCTGCTTCTGTTTCCCTTTATACGACGATCATCCTTATAATTACGTTTATAAGCATTGGTATCATTTACAATGTTTCTGTAGTTGTTCATATCATCTGATGTGTATAGTTTTTTAGGTTTTTTTTTATAAAAAGCAATTCCAGAATACCTGAAGTAATGTTATATATTTTCTCTTTAACAATGATATTGTAACTTGCACGAGGTAGGCCACGAAAAGGGAAATGTCAGACGGGGAAAGTCAAGGACGACTCGAACCCATGGTGAATATGTGAGGTTAAAAATGTGTAACAGAAATATCAAGAACTAAGTGACTGAACTTTAAGATTTAAGCTAAGTAGCATAAATAGGGCTGGGCAGTAGCCTATGTAGTTTAGTCGTGATTTAGACTGCGAAGCGTTTACATGTGATAATGGGAATAGTCAGTTGAATTTTAACCAGTGAAGAGATAAGTGTAAATAAGTAAAATGAAACAAAAGAAAATTGTACAACGAATTAATGAAGTGAAGTGAATAAAAGTAGTGAACGTTTGCGATTGTAAATAAGTGTCTTAATTAATCCGTCGCGCCCAAAGAGCCCATTTACGTTACAATATTGTCACCAGCAACTTGAAGAATCGAATTGCCAATTTTCCATTTGGTGCCATCAAAGTAAACGCCAAAAGATTTATCAATCTTTGTGCTCTTATTTTCATATAATTTCATGTATTTCCAAATTTAAGGGTTATTGGGTAAATCATCGATAGAAAGTGTCCTTGTTAGAGTAGATAAATGTGTAGGGGTAGCGAATTCTTCATCATCATTCTCACTATTATTAGAGCTATCGGAAATTCCGGAATAATCTCCAGGTTTGCTTGAAGTATTAACTGACTCTGCTTTGAAATATTTATGTTGAGGTGTTAAAAGTTCACTGTTATTATTGTAACGAAGCATTTTGCTCCGTACATCCAGAAATAGGAAAACAGAATTATTCCCACTAGCTGGGTTGTCATGTTAAGTTCTTTGCACATCAACCCATAATCAGTTGGGTGTGTGCGTCTCCGTTGTAAACCAGTTGTTCAAGCAGTACAAAGACGCCACTCACAAATGTTCCAGTGAAAGGGCATGAAAATGTGCGTGACGTCATCCGTCAGACGAGTCATAGAGAACTTGTGCACAGTAACCAGATATTCTACTGGCAGCGTGGGTTTGTCAATGCATACATTGTTCTTCTCTGCACATCAACCCATAATCAGTTGGGTGTGTGCTTCGCCGTTGTATGAAATTAATTCATGGTAAAAAGACAGAAAATAGTGGTGGGGAATAATTCTGGGTCTCGCCAAAAGTATAAAAGCGAGCATCACCGTAAAGAAATCGAGCAGTAGTATCTCGAAAGGGATCACGTTCAGATCTAAGTGCGCTTAGATCAAGAAGCTACTAGCTCCGCACCGAGCAGCACTAGTGGCTTAAATTGGACGATAAAGTCCCCGTAGTTAGCAGTAGATAGTTTTACCTGTCCCAACCCGTAGACTTTCTGTGGCGTAGCCTGTCAGTCTAAATCCGTTCCTATAGACCTTCTGTGGCGTAGCCTGTTGGTCATCCCGCGCACTTACACTAACCTTCTGTAGTTTGTTAGCCGTTTCCGCTTACACCGACTTTCTGTGGCGTAGCCTGTTAGTCGTTACCGCATACACTGACCTTCTGTGGCGTAGCCTGTCGGTCATCCCGCTTACTCACACTAACCTTCTGTAGTTTGTTAGTCGTTTCCGCTTACACCTTACGCTTACGCTTACGCTTGGTCATCCCGCGCACTTACACTAACCTTCTGTAGTTTGTTAGCCGTTTCCGCTTACACCGACTTTCTGTGGCGTAGCCTGTTAGTCGTTTCCGCATACACTGACCTTCTGTGGCGTAGCCTGTTGGTCATCCCGCTTATATATAAATCATCGACCACGATACAAACGTGAGACCTACGTGTAAAGCCAAATAAAGCTAAGCAAGCTATCATCATCTCTCTCTCTCTTCAACAGTGTCGACTTAACTTTTCCTCCAGCCATCATCCCCGTAGAAATAGAAAATAAAATATAAGAATATATTGGAGAAAATTGGATGTTTAGAGAATAAGAAAACAAATACCTGAGTAAATAAAGTATAAATTAATTTTGTAACTGAGTCTTTTCAATATAAAAGAACCTTGGACGACTCCAGAGCTCCCTCTATTGAGGAATCCCCGAAAAGACCCATTACAAAATTGGCGCCCGAGCAGGGACTATAAGTCATTCACCGAGGGACCGAGAGAAAAGATACGACTTAGAGAGAGAGAAGGCGACAAAAACACCAGAGGAAGGAAAGCATTAAAATAGAAACGTCGACGTCGGAAAAAGCAATTTGCTATACCAGAAGCCGTACCGAGAAGACCGTAAAAAAGTTAACCAGCAACAGAGATAGACAGATAAAGAGAATGTCTACCAAAGCAAAAGAATGAATAGCGAACAATTCCGCCGATTACCAAGACCGTAATTACAGACCGACCAGGAAGCAAGAACTCCGACATTAGAGGAGAATGCACTGTAAAAGCACATAAGAATAGATCGGCCGACACCAGAAATGAAGCACAGTAAAATTTCTTCCTTAGAGCTAATGGACCGTGTTCGTAAATGGGGTACACACTACGATGGCAACCACGACGTATATGGATTCCTAGAACGTATAGAAGAATTAACCGATGCGTATGAAATACCCGAGGATAGCCTTATTAAGGCCCTACCAGAATTGCTACAAGGAAAAGCACTTCGGTGGTACCGGAATAACCCAGACAGTTGGAAAACTTGGAAAGAGTTCAGTGATCACCTGAAACAGCACTTCTTGCCGCCACGATATCAGCTGAGATTAGAGAAAGAGTTTCGTTATCGGAATATGAGACAGAATGAATCAATTCGCGATTACTTAACCGAGATGCAGACGTTAAGTAGACGAATAGGGGTAACCTCATCAGAGTTGCAACTGGAGCGAATATATTCAAACCTCAGACCAGACGTCCGCCTGTATATCCGCCGAAATGAATTTAAGGATATAACAGAATTACAAAACCTGGGAGAAGAATACGAGGCAATTCAAAAAGAATGCAGTAGTCATCGAATCCAATTCAAGGGTACAATGGCAATGATGCCCATACCAGAAAAGGGATACCGCCCGCAAATCGAAAACAATGGAAGTTTTACCAATACCAGAAAAGGGATGATGCCCTCAAATCTGATATATGGCTGTACTGGAACAATGTCCATTGGAAGAAAAGAGATACCGATCTCTAACCGAGCACAGGAATACAACGGAACAGCTATCGATACCAGAAAAGGCAAACCGTCCTCAATTCAACCAGAACTGTCCGTTGTCACCGTGCATCCACAGTATAATAAGAGAACTTATTGTTGGAAGTGTGGACAACAAGGCCATTCGAGACTACAATGCAACAACCGTCCCAGATTATTCTGCTCAAGATGTGGAAAATTAGGAGTTTGGAGTAAGAATTGCCAGTGCCAGGCAAAGAAACAGCGAAACAACCCCGAACACGAAAACCCCGGCGGACCAAACAAGAAGGTAACCAGAAAGCCAGTCCCAGAGAAACGCATAGAAAAAGACGACCGACCATTCCTGCCCATTAAAATTTGCGACCAGGAATTTACCGCATTATTAGATACCGGATCTATGCTTTCATATATAGGAAAAGAGATATTGGATTTGTACGAAATGAAAAACGGACAAATGAAAAGAGTATCAAAGCATAATATCCAAATGGCAAATGGGACATTAGATAAAGTCTCCAAAGCCATAACGCTAAATTGTGAAATCAACAACTGGAAAATGATTCATGAATTTCACATACTACCGTTTATGCCAATAAAAATCTTGATCGGTATGGACTTACTACGTAAGTGTGGGTTAGAAATACACCTCACCAATATACCAAGTCAAGTAAGTAAAGCACCGGAAATCACAACCATGCAACCGAGCCAAATAGAAGAGTTGTCCAAAGAGAAACAACTAGAGCAGTGTTTGACAGAGGCACCAGTACTATCTCGTCCAGATTTCGAAGTGCCATTTATTCTGCAGACCAATGCCAACAATGAAGGCCTAGAGACGTTACCCTCACATGAGATAAGGAAAGAACCTCAGATTTCGTTCCTCACAAAATCCTTCCCTGAAAAATTTGCCGAAACAAACCAGATGATTCCGTTCAAAAGGAAGACCGACCGAGACAGAAATAATAATCTGTCAAACCAGATGAAACCGTTCAGAAGGAAGACCGACCGAGACAGTAACAATCTGTCAAACCAGATGAAACCGTTCCTAATGAAGACCGACCGAGACAGAAATAGCAATCTGTCAAACCAGAAGATCCCGTTTCGAAGGAAGACCGACCAAGACAGAAGCCGTAATCTGTCAAACCAGATGATTCCGTTCAAAAGGAAGACCGACCGATACAGAAATAATAATCTGTCAAACCAGATGAAACCGTTCCGGAAGAAGACCGACCGAGACAGAAGCCATAATCTGTCAAACCAGATGAAACCGTTCCGGAAGAAGGCCGACCGAGACAGAAGTAATGAACTATGAGACCAGAGAATGCAGTTCCGAAGAAGTACCACCCGAGACAGAAGAAGTTGCCTGTCAACTCAGATGATACCTTTTCGAAGGAAGACCGACCGAGACAAAAGAAGCCCCCTGATAACCCAGACGGTAATGAAGACCAAAGGAGGCTAGACAGTAGCCAAACCGTGAATTCACCAGTAGATTAAGTTTCTTATATGTATATATTTTATTAGGTTAAGGCTTTGAAAGACATAATTAAATATTAGATTATATTGTTAAGTATGTATTGTTAGATTAAGCATTGGAAAACTTCTTGTATATATGTTTTGTTAGATTAAGTTTGAAAAAAAAGTAAGAAGAATTCCGAATAGAAAATAAAAGTCCCTTCCTATTGTAGTTCATACCCGACGTCGACCACTACCGAAGAGAGGGGGATATGTAACGAAGCATTTTGCTCCGTACATAAATTTACGCCGTCGCCCATGTCATTTTCGGACATTTTACTTTTTGCCCAAACTCTTCGTTGTACATGTCCATGAAAAACTCCAACGTTCCATGGCATGCAGGTGGGCATGACGTAATCCAGAAATAGGAAAACAGAATTATTCCCACTAGCTGCGTTGTCATGTTAAGTTCTTTGCACATCAACCCATAATCAGTTGGGTGTGTGCGTCTCCGTTGTAAACCAGTTGTTCAAGCAGTACAAAGACGCCACTCACAAATGTTCCAGTGAAAGGGCATGAAAATGTGCGTGACGTCATCCGTCAGACGAGTCATAGAGAACTTGTGCACAGTAACCAGATATTCTACTGGCAGCGTGGGTTTGTCAATGCATACATTGTTCTTCTCTGCACATCAACCCATAATCAGTTGGGTGTGTGCTTCGCCGTTGTATGAAATTAATTCATGGTAAAAAGACAGAAAATAGTGGTGGGGAATAATTCTGGGTCTCGCCAAAAGTATAAAAGCGAGCATCACCGTAAAGAAATCGAGCAGTAGTATCTCGAAAGGGATCACGTTCAGATCTAAGTGCGCTTAGATCAAGAAGCTACTAGCTCCGCACCGAGCAGCACTAGTGGCTTAAATTGGACGATAAAGTCCCCGTAGTTAGCAGTAGATAGTTTTACCTGTCCCAACCCGTAGACTTTCTGTGGCGTAGCCTGTCAGTCTAAATCCGTTCCTATAGACCTTCTGTGGCGTAGCCTGTTGGTCATCCCGCGCACTTGCACTAACCTTCTGTAGTTTGTTAGCCGTTTCCGCTTACACCGACTTTCTGTGGCGTAGCCTGTTAGTCGTTACCGCATACACTGACCTTCTGTGTCGTAGCCTGTCGGTCATCCCGCTTACTCACACTAACCTTCTGTAGTTTGTTAGTCGTTTCCGCTTACACCGACTTTCTGTGGCGTAGCCTGTTAGTCGTTTCCGCATACACTGACCTTCTGTGGCGTAGCCTGTTGGTCATCCCGCTCACTCACACTAACCTTCTGTAGTTTGTTAGTCTTTTCCGCTTACACTGACCTTCTGTGGCGTAGCCTGTCGGTCATCCCGCTTACACACACCGACTTTCTGTGGCGTAGCCTGTCGGTCATCCCGCTTACACACACCGATTTTCTGTGGCGTAGCCTGTTAGTCGTTTCCGCATACACTGACCTTCTGTGGCGTAGCCTGTCGGTCATTCCGCTTACACACACCGACTTTCTGTGGCGTAGCCTGTTAGTCGTTTCCGCATACACTGACCTTCTGTGGCGTAGCCTGTTGGTCATCCCGCTTATATATAAATCATCGACCGATACAAACGTGAGACCTACGTGTAAAGCCAAATAAAGCTAAGCAAGCTATCATCATCTCTCTCTCATCAACAGTGTCGACTTAATTTTTCCTCCAGCCATCATCCCCGTAGAACTAGAAAATAAAATATAAGAATATATTGGAGAAAATTGGATGTTTAGAGAATAAGAAAACAAATACCTGAGTAAATAAAGTATAAATTTATTTTGTAACTGAGTCTTTTCAATATAAAAGAACCTTGGACGACTCCAGAGCTCCCGGCAACCCCTCTATTGAGGAATCCCCGAAAAGACCCATTACATTATATTTATCAATCCCAGAACCCATTTGCAAGAGTTTACGTTTATATGAGTTCATTGAAGCATAGCTCTTTGGTTCATCCTTTATTTGTGCTACAAGTGTTTCAAGCGGCTTAGTGATGGGCTTAAAAGTTTGCTCTAGATGAGTTTCTGTTTCCATTTTTTCCCATCTTAAGAGCTTCAAACTTTTTTCTGATGACATATCGCACCTACACTATTTCCTTAGTACACTATTTCGAAGTCTGAAAATCAGGAAAGATGAAATAATAAACATGAAACAATAATAAATAAACATGAAACAGGAATCAATAAACATGAAACAAAAATCAAGAATCAAGAAACATGTGACATGAAACATGAAGCATGAAACATAAAAACATGAAACATGAAACAATAGTTACCTATGTGAAGTATCCTCTGAACTGTTTCCACCAAGCTGTTGGTAATAACTCACCAATCATAGTTCACCCCTTTTCTTTTACAGTGTCATTAAGACATCAAGTTCCTTTCGGTAGCGCTGTCTTTATCAATCACCAAAAATCCGTATTTATCCTTCCAACATTCAGCACACGCATGATTATTAAATTAATGTTTAAGAATCAGATCATCTTGCTTAAACAATATGATGAAAGTAGCATTATCTCGTGTTAAATGCTTAGGTATATATGTATAAGTTTGACAGAGATAAAAGCTGTCTATATCCTCATGCCGACCCATACAGAAATAGGATCGTATGTTGCATCGTCAAAGATAAACACTAAATGGGAAAAATGGAAATGGAAGCTCGGCTAGAGCAAACTTTTAAAACCCATCACCAAGCCACTTGAAACACTTGTTACGCAAATAAAGGCTGAAGCAGAGAACGATTATCCGTAAATATATAACCGTAAATTCTTGAAAATGGATCCTGGGATTGATATAAAAGTGAAATTTTAACACTTCAACCTTAACATAAATACCTCAAAGCAGAGCGGACTAGTACTTCAAGTAAACTTGGAGATTATTCTGGAATTTCCTATAGCTCTAATAATAGTGAGGATGATGATGAAGAATTCACTACACTCACACATTCATTTACATTAACACGGACCCAATAACCCTTCAATTTCGAAATACGAAAACTACAGCATAAAGATTGATAAATCCTTTGGGGTTTACTTTGATGGTAACAAATGGAAAATTGGTAAGGCCGTTCTTCAAATTGATGGAGATACTATCATAGTTAAAGAAAAAAAGAAGATATAACATTACTTCAGGTCTTCTCGAATTGCTTTTCATTAAAACCTTCTTCTCCATTAAAACTATACTTATTAGATGATATGAACACCTACAGAACCATTATGAATGATACCAATGCTTATAAACGCATATATATATATATAAGGGATTTATTTTGTTCGGGAATTCACACTTAAAATCTGCAAGTGACAGATGTAAACATAAAACTTACCTATGGTAATTAATCCATTCTGCACATAGATCCTATGCTGAAAAATTACATAATAAAACAGTTTTAAAAAAAAAAGTTGAACAGACTTCACAAAAAGTGCTAAAAAGCATAAAATAATTTTTAATTTTATATCTATTACGACATTTTTAAGTCGGTGCAAATCAAACAAACCAAACAACTACAACAAAAATATTTAACAACAAAAATTTATGATCCCGTGAGCTGAAACATTCAGGTAGTATTATGTATTATTTTCAATTGTAGTACTGTAGTTGTTTTATTTGTTTAATTTTAGTCTGTTCAACTTTTTTTTAAAAACCGTTTTATTTTTCACTTTTTAGTGTCTTCTACTCTATACATCGAAGAAAAACCATCCAAATCGGTCCACGCCTTAAAAAGTTAGGCTTAACCCCTACCCCACATCCATTCCACTAAAATTTTTTTCTCATGGTATCAATCAAGAAACATACTCTACCGAACAGAAAAGGAATCATCGAAATCGGTCCACGCGTTACGAAGTTAATACCACTCCCCCTCCCCCACCACCGCAATAGGACCAAATTATTCTCCAGTAAGCAATGGGGGTCACACTCTATACAACAGAAAAAGAACCATCGAAGTCTGACCGTTACAAAGTAAGGTTCCACTAATGCCGCCCACCCCCACACCATCAAATTTTTTTTTACATAGTACCAAGCGGTGAACTTTCTCTACCCAACAAAAAAAAAGAATTATCAAAATCGGTCGACGCGTTACAAAATTATGCCCGGTCAGACATAAAAAAAAATAAAAATAAAAAATAAATAAAAATAAAAAAAATTATAAAATAGTTTTTAAAAAAAAAGTTGAACCGACTTCACAAAAAGCGCTAAAAAGCATAAAATAATTTTTAATTTTATATCTATTACGACATTTTGAAGTCGGTGCAAATTAAACAAACCAAATAACTACAACAAAAGTATTTAATCGTCCTTCCTTTTGATCCCGTGAGCTGAAACGTTCAGGTAGTATTACGTAAATTTTCAATGGTGGTTCTGTAGTTGTTTTATTTGTTTAATTTGCACCGACTTCAAAATGTCGTAATAGATATAAAATTAAAAATTATTTTATGCTTTTTGGCGCTTTTTGTGAAGTCGGTTCAACTTTTTTTTTAAAAACTATTTTATTTGTCACTTTTTAGTGTCTTCGACTCTATACAACGAAGAAAGAACAACCAATACGGTCCACGCCTTAAAAGTTAGTAATAACCCCCTACCCCACCGCCATTCCGCTAAACTTTTTTTCTCATGGTATCAATCAAGGAACATACTCTACCGAACAGAAAAGGAATCATCGAAATCGGTCCACGCATTACGAAGTAACTACCCCTCCCCCTCCCCCACCGCCACCATAGCACCAAATTATTCTTCTATTAGCAATGGGGGATCACACTCTATACAACAGCCAAAGAACCATCTAAATCGGTCCACGCGTTAAAAAGTTAGGTTCCACCCCCCTTCTCCCACCCCAACCACACCAGCAATTTTTTTTTCGTGCTATCATCCAGGGACCATACTCTACTCAAAAGAAAAAGAATTATCCAAATCGGTCCCCGTGTTACAAAGTTATACTACACCTCCCCCCACCCAACCACCCACCATGGGCCAAATTATTCTTTTATTAGCAATGGGTGATCACACTATACAACAGCAAAAGAACCATCCAAAGCGGTCCACGTGTTACAAAGTTAGGTTCCACCCTCCCCCCCCCCCACCCCAGCAACATTTGTTTTCTAGTAGTATCAACCAAGCATCATATTCTATCCAATAGAAAAAGAATTATCCAAATCGGTCCACGCGTTATGAAGTTAGACTACCCCTCCCCCCCCACCCACACCTTTCGACATAGGACCAAATTATTCTCCTATTAGCAATGGGGGATCATACTCTATACAACAGAAAAAGAACCATCAAAATCGGACCACGCGTTACAAAGTTAGGTTCCACCCCCACCCCCCACCCTCATCCCTCCAACATTTTTTTCTCCTGGTATCAACCACGGAATATACTCTACCCAACAGAAAAAGAATTATCCAAATCGGTCCACGCGTTAAAAAGTCAGCCTATCCCGTCCCTCCTCCCCCCACCCTAGGCCAAATTTTTTTCTCCTATTAGCAATGGGGGATCATACTCTGTACAACAAAAAAAGAACCATCCAAATCGGACCACGCGTTACAAAGTTAGGTAACACCCCACCCCCCCACCCCCACCCTACCAAAAATTTTTTTGACATGGTACCAATCGGTGAACATACTCTACCCAAAAAAAACAGAATCATCAAAATCGGTCGACGTGTTACGAAGTTGTAGAAGTCGATGGTCTACTTTCTTCTTGATTATTCCGCAGGTGAAAATGTCACAACTGCGTGGAGATTTCTTGAAATTATTCCGCAAGTGGAAATGTCCAAAATGCCTGATGTGAAAACCTCTTCTTGAAAGTTATTCCGCAAGTGGAAATGTCCAAAATGCGTGATGTAATGCGTGTGTGCGAAGACCTCTTCTTGAAAATTATTCCGTGATTGTGAACATACAACAAACTAACAAGTTAAAATTATAGTAATGAAATGTTGCTAACTTCGTTTCAGTGGTTCTCAAAATTAGTGATTTATTGACCGTCGCCACAAAGTTATGCCCGGTCAGATATAAAAAAAAATAAATTTTAAAAAAATACGCGTGGAACTTAGAACCTCTGTGCTTTTGGGAAGTCGGTTAAAAATACACCTCGAACTTAGAACCTCTATGTTTTTGGGAAGTCGGTTAAAAATATGCCAGGGTAATGATGTACTTGCTAGTTTCACCTAGTAAACACGAAATTAATTCATAATATGACCCCCTAATTAATGTCTATATTTAGAAGTGAAAAAGAAATTGCGTGATAATCTTTTAAAGTCCAAGGTTACTACAGCAAGCAGTTTTTCTTATCACTCGAAAACATTTACGAGATGGGGCATTCAACTCTTATCAGTAAATTTATACGCTGACAAATCGGGTCAAGCGATTTTTTTTATGCTAAAGGAAATCGAGCCAAATTATTATTATTATATTTCGGTTTTGACGCGTGTCCTCTCGGCTTTTAGCCGGCGTGGCGGTAGTTTTCCCCTACGTCGGGCATAATGCCAAGACTTCGGGGATTTGTCATTCGTTTGTTATGTCCTTATGTATTGTCTGTAGCGTCCTGTCCGTAGTTCAGGAATTTGCGAACCGTTCGGCAAGTGTTAAGAACAGCCGCTTTCTGTAGTGTGTGTGTAGTGTTTTTATGTAACTTTAGTGCTTGTATATTTGTGATTAGTGTTTTCGGTACAACGGCTGTGGAAGACAAGATGATTGGCACGATGGTCACTTTGTCCATTTTCCACATCCGCTGCACCTCGTGTGCCAAATCTGTATATTTCGTAATCTTCTCTCTAAAAGTGTTCTGCACATTGTTGGTGTTGGGTACTGCAATGTCAATTAGGCATGTTGTTTTGCTGTGCTTATCTATGAGAGTAATATCCGGTCTATTGTGGTGTATTGTCCGATCAGTTATTATTGACCGATCATAATATATTTTATGTGTGGAATTTTCAAGAACACTGTCTGGTGTATATTTGTAATATGGTGTGTATGTGGCGGGTGCAATAAGGTTGTGTTTTAGGGCTAACTGTTGGTGTATGACATTGCAGACCTGGTTGTGCCTATGCAAGTAATCTGTTTGAGTAAGGAGTTTGCATCGAACCGTTATATGCTCAATTGTTTCAGAAGCTAAATGACAAAGTCTACACGTGTCGTTCTGAACTGCCGCATCCTTAAGGATGTGTTTCCTATAATTCCTCGTGCTAATGACTTTGTCTTGTATAGCAAGCATGAATCCCTCCGTCTCCGGGAATAAATCACCGCGACTGAGCCAAGCGTTCGACGCATCTTTGTCGACATGATTTTGGTTCAAGTCAGCGTAATGTCTTCCGTGGAGAGACTTCTGTGACCATGCTTGCTGTTTATCTGTGTGTGTGGCTATGTTAAGGGTATTATCCAGCATTATGTTGTGCAAATCAAGTGGTGTTTGTTTGTTGTCGGCTTTGATCACTGCTGCATGCAATGGAGAGTTATCTTCTTTGCTATAGAAGTATTCTCTGATAGATTTCACTTGTTTAAAATGAAGTGACTTTATGTCTATCAGGCCGCGACCCCCCTCGGACCTCTGTAGCGTTAGTCGTTCGGTACAGGAGTTAGGATGGTGTGCCCTGTACCTTGTCAACATCGTTCGCGTTCTTCTGTCCAGTGCTTCTAAGTCCGTTTGTGTCCATTTAATTATCCCAAAGGAATAAGTAAGGACTGGTGTTGCATACGTGTTTATAGCCTTAATGAGATTTTTCCCATTAAGACTTGTTTTGAGAAGACTGTTCAAGCGGCCTGTATATTTGGTCTCTAGCGCTCGCTTTATGTCCGTGTAAGGTATATCACGTGATTGTTGGAATCCAAGCTACTTGTAGAGTTCGCGCTCCCCCATTGGTTCAATAGTGTCCCCGGATGGGAGATCGAATCCCACAAGTTCATGTTTTCCCCTCGTCACATGAAGCGTCGTACAGTTGTCAACTCCGAACTCCATCCGGATGTCATTATTTTCCCTGTCGTGTCGTATATTATACCCATAACCGGTGGCATCCAAGGCACGTGATAGTGGATTCAGAGCGAGACAAAACCATAGCGGACTCAAAGAGTCTCCCTGGAATATACCTCGCCTGATTGGTATTGGGGGTGTTGTAATCTGTTGGTTTGGTGTTTTTATGTTTATTTTTGTGTTCCAGTATTTAATTGAGTGTTGCAGAAAGTGGATGAGTGTTGGATGTATTTTGTATAAATTCAGTATATCGACCAGCCAAGAGTGCGGGACAGAGTCATACGCCTTCTTATAATCGATATATGCTGCATGTATATTCCGGCGAGCAGTTTTTGTTTGTCGCAGGATCACAGAGTCTATGAGCAGTTGTTCTTTACAACCCAATGACCCTTGTCGGCATCCCTTTTGCTGCTCAGACAATATGTTATTTTGTTCTGTGTGTTTGTGGATTAGTTTACTGGTGCAAGAAGTCATAATCTTATAAAATGTCTGTAGGCAAGTGATCGGTCTATATTTGGATGGATCTGTGGTGTTATTATTGCCTTTTGGTAGCATGTACGTGATTCCCTCCGTTAAAAACTTCGGGAGGGTTTCCAGGTTATTGAAAAAATTATTAATGTGGTGTAAGAGATGCATATGTGTAGATGTAAACTTCTTGAACCAGTAATTTTGAATATTGTCTGTGCCTGGTGCTTTCCAATTATGGGTATTTTGTATGACATCCGTTAGTATCTCCATCGATATCTGTGGTTCTGGCATGTTGGGTATGTCTTGGACGCGTTGCATTTCTGCTTCAATCCACTCAGCATTGGGGTTATGATGGACTTCTTTTGACCAAATAGATGACCAAAAGTCGACCATATCTCTTTCGGAGGGTAGTTCACTTGCCGGGCTATTGTTTTGATTGTGTGTAAGTGATCTATAAAAGTTTTTTTCATTGCGAATGAATTGTGTGTTCTGCGTTTTTCTATCCGTACACTTTCTGTATCTTTTTAATCTAGTGGAAAGTGCCGAAAGTTTTTGAACTAGTGTATCTACGTGCATTGTAATGTTTGTATTAATTGTGTCTCTGCTTGTGTGTAATTTTTGTTTTTCTAAAATTTTGTGAACTTTTTTAACTACCCTCTTACTTCTGTTGCCCTGTTTATACTGGATAAGTCGGCCGAGATCACAACGGATCCCATCGATTCGCCTCTCCAGTCGTTTCTCCCAAGCCGGTTTTTTCAGCGTCGCGTTGTTAATATTAGTTGGATTGCGCGTCTTTGAACCATTGCATCTGATAGCCGCAACAGCAGCACAATATATCGCTGTATGCACTTCAGTAAACATTCTGTCGTATGTTAAATACTCTGGCAGAACGTCCGTATTCAAGATGTCAAGAATGCTGGATAATTGTTTAGATGTGCCCTGTTTTGGTATTATGTGTCGTTGTGTTGCGTTTAAGTGTGCAAACTCTGTGAGTGCATCCTCAAACGCTTGTTTGACCTTATTCCTAAGAACGAGATCAGAGCTGTTGAGTATGGGTGGGGTGTTCGGGTGTTGGGTTTGTGTGATTGTGTGGATATGGGCTGGATGCAAAATTTCCCCAGTATTATTGTTGTTTGGAGAAGATATGTGTACAGTTTGATGTGAAGGTGTGACGTGATGTGGCGGTGAGATATCGCGTGGGAGTGTGGTATTGTGTGGTGACGCGGTGTGGTTTTGCGATGTGTTATAATACGGGATTGGATCAAGGACTTTCCGCATCCTTTAGTCACTATGACCAATTTGATCTTTTGTGACCTGATCCAGGTTCAATATTAGGCCGCCCCGTCAATTTTTAGTTCCTTTATCAGACCCAAAATTTTTCTGCGGGCTATCTTGGCTATGTCTGTCGGTGATGGGAAAGCCACACCAAGGTGTCTAAGCCTCATGCGGCCGAGGGCCTCACAGTGACAGAGGATATGTTCCGCAGTCTCTTCCTCTTCTAGACAGAAACGACAGGTGTCATCATCAGCCAGTCCTAACTTTTTTAGGTGGTAGCCCAGGTGACAGTGACCAGTTAAAAGTCCTGTTAACAGCCTTAAATCTGGTCTGCTGAGTGAAAGCAGCTCCTTCGTTTTCTGTTTTGAGTAAGTTATAAACCTCTTTGCTTGTCTTGACCCTGGGATATTTATCCAGTGTGAGTGCTTACAGTCATCCTCCCATGACCGGATACACATTGCTATTCGGCTTTTTGTGTAGCAGCAGAATGGCTCCGGTCTAATAAACTGAGAATCCGCACCTTTTTTTGCTAGGTAATCCGCCTTCTCGTTGCCTTCGATGCCCTCGTGCCCTGGTACCCATGCCAGCGTGATGCTGTTGCTCCGGGCCAGTTCTTTGAGAGCAGTGAGACAGTCCCAGACGATTTAAGACTCAAAGGTGTAGCATCCTAAAGCCTTAAGTGCCGCCTGACTGTCAGACATAATGTATATTTTAGCTCCGCGTATTCCTCTATTGGCAATTTACGTGCGCAGATTTCGATGGCATGTATCTCTGCTTGGAAGATGGTTGGTGTAGAACCAAGCGATTTGTATATCCTTGATCTCGGTCCAAAGACCTCTATGCCCGTTCTGTCTTCCATCTTGGATCCATCCGTGTACCAAACCAGAGATCCCCGTTCAAAGATATGTCTATTACTAAGCCAATAATCTCTGCTCTCAAGGATCAGCTTGAATGGTATGTCAAAGTTATGCCTCTTCGGCATAATATCTGTTATTGAGTTGATCACCAGATCACCCTTGAATTCTTCAAGGATTTTCCTATGACCAGACCAGTTCCCTGCTGTGAGGAGATTGGCGCCAGTCAGCCTTATTGCGCATGAGGCAGCCTCCTTCTTTAGATGTAGATGTAAAGGGGTTAGGTCTAGTAGGGCCTCCATAGCTGCCGTGGGGCATGTGCGCATGGCTCCTGTAACTCCTAGACATGCTGACCTCTGCAGTTTTTGCAGGGTGCCCACAAGGCGGTGTACTGTCGCCGCTGCTCTGGTCTCTAGTAGTAGACGACCTCCTAAGCAAGCTGAGTGAGCTTGGCTACCGTGCCGTTGGCTATGCGGACGACCTTGCCATCATTATCACAGGGAAGTTCGACTCTACTGTCACTGATCTAATGAGATCAGCTCTGCGCACGGTCACTGATTGGTGTGCTAACGAAGATCTTATGATCAACCCTGCCAAGGCTGTTCTGGTGCCATTCACTAGAAGGCACCATCTGGACCTTGATCAAATACTTATCCAAGGCACGGCTATTGAGTACTCCAATGAAGTCAAATAAATAAATAAAATAAGGCTACACGAGCCTTATGGGCCTGTCGAAGACTCTTCGGAAGGACTTGGGGTCTAACCCCGAAGATGATCTTCTGGCTGTACAATACGATTGTCAAGCCGATCGTTTCTTACGCCGCCCTGGTCTGGTGGCCTAAAGTCCAGCAGCGGTTAGCAATCGGAAAATGCAACAAGCTGCAGCGGCTTGCCTGCCTCTCCATGACAGGAGCAATGAGGACTTGTCCTACTGTTGCCATGGAGGCGGTGATTGGACTTACTCCACTGCACATCTCTATAATGAAATCTGCTGCTATCAGCGCCCTGAGAATGCAGCTCTTGAATAATATGCCGTTTGACGACAAGGGTCACATGAGCATCCTCAAGCGCATCCCTGGCTTAGATGTGTAACCCGTTACGGATCACATGACCAAGGAGCTGCGCTTTGGCAAAGGTTCAGGACCATTTATCCTGAACGAGCAGACTGGGACGGCGGTGGTCCAAGTCTGGATGCCTCAAATGGTATACTGATGGCTCTAAAATGGCACACGGTGCCGGTGCTGGTGTCTTTGGACCCAACACTAGGATTTCGCTCGCATTGGGTAGTTGGCCCAGCGTTTTTCAAGCTGAAATCCATGCCATTGAAACTTGCGCCATTCTCAACGTCAATAAAGAACTGAAAGGTGCGGACATTACTATCTTTTCTGATAGCCAAGCGGCCCTTAAGGTCCTATCCTCATGGAGATTCTCCTCGAGGATTACTAAGGAGTGCTTCGACACCCTCCAGCTACTGGCCACCCACAACAGGGTAACGCTCTGTTGGATACCAGGTCACTCTGGTATCGAGGGTAACGAGATCGCTGATGAACTGGCCAGAAAAGGCTCATCCTCTCGCTTCCAAGGTCCCGAACCATACTGCGGCCTCAGTTGGGCTTCAACGAGAGCTGTTGCCCGTTATGTCCGATTACTATTACATTTTTAAATTGCTTTCGAGCTTTTAATATATGTTCCAGAAAGGCTGTAATCACATCATTCCTTTTAATTACAAGTTGAAATTGGCATTTTTAGCAAAAGTACAGGCTATTATCATTTCAGCATTGAAGACACCGTTGTTCGGAAAACACATAAATTGGGCTCATGCTGTTTAATTTGCCCTATAAATTCACCCTTCACAAGCTTCTCTTCTATTACTTTTTCTTGACGTGTTTCCAAATCATAAAATATATACAAAACATCATCAAGTTTTGGCCTCTTCTTATCAACTTGAATGAAACATAGATGGTCCGCTGGTACATGTTTATCACATGTCTTGCAAAAGTATTCTCCGCATATATGGTTTTTTTTGCTCTGTACGTTTTCAAACAATCCACACACCTTTTAACTTCTTCGCAGACGCTCTTCTTGTTTAAAGATCCGGGCGCTCTATGGTTGTTGAAGCATTGTTGACCTCGAAAACAGGTGATTGCTGACAACAAGGGCATGTTCCTCCGCTTCTATGCTCGTTTTTATGATCGTATGGTACATGCAATTTTCAAAATAATAACTGCAACAGAAGGTTGCTGTTGGAGATGTAATTACGTTATAATGTCCCTCATTGTATAATAGATTTAAGCGTTTTTCCGCATTTTGCCCTTCAAAAATAATTTATCGCCATACTGGGAAACAGCAATTTTACAATCTTTTAAATGACCTCGAAATTGTCATTTGTCAAACATTTGCAGCATTAATTAATGCCGCAGCTCTTAATGTTTGAATTAAAGCTCTATTTTTCTACTAGAGCGCGGGGTAAATATAAATTATCTTTATTTTCTAGAGCGCGGGGTAAATATAAATTATCTTTATTTTCTATGGACACAATACCTCGACGTATTGCGCACTCTTCATTGAAAGAATTATATTTTCTTCCTCGACCTTTGCCTTGTGACAACCTGACGGAAGTAACAGCCAGGCAAAATGCGTCGGTGTTTAAACCTTCTGAATTATTCGGGAAATCATCTCCCAGATGTCTTCTGTTTTAACCGTAGATGCTGCTCTATAACTCATCCATCTCGGGTCTCTTTCCTTAAAACTTTCACGACAAAACGTAATGCCGACCTGATCGTCCGGCTGGAGTTCTATCATGGCATAATGGACAACGTCTTCAATGGAGCTCTTAATCCTTGACGAGGGCTCCGCATTTGGTGGTGGTGCCCTTTTAAATTCCACCTTACGCCCCCGCACATTAAAACGCTTGATATAGGTTGTGTAATCTTTTCCAATAATAAATTTTGACATTTTCACGATTAAAAATTATTATTACAACTTATCACTTTGAGAGATGACTTAAGAATGGCTAACCATTTTAAGCGCAATTCAATATACCTTAAAAAAAACCGATTATTACCGAAGATTATCATACTTCAATCCATATTGCATGAAAGCAATTTTAGTTGAAGTTATAATCGTTAATAATAGTCAATTAATCATATTCTACATTTTAATTGGTTATCAATATGAAAACACGCTATTAGCGCATTTTATTCGACGGCTAATACCAGGCAATCATAAACGCATGCAACACAATCTGTTGAAAATGCCTCATAGCCAAGTTTAAATCATATAAACCAACAATATTTTATGTTCCTCATCAAGTAATGAAGTTTTCGGTGCAAAATTTACTGATAAGGCTGTTCACTATAGCGAGCCACACCATGCTTTCGGTCATAGTAAGAACCGATAAGCTAAATGTGCGATCACATCGTCTTGACCATAACAAACGCTTTGGTGCTGCGAGAAAATTCATTTCTTGTACTTAAATTCATGATCGCCTGGTAGTCAAAATTTAAATACCCCTGTATTACTAATCATATTTAACATTGACGCGTTCGTGCGTATGTGTGTGCATGCGGCTATTTATAATTAACACTAAACTATCGATAAATATTCTATTAAAATCGATAATCAAAAACTCCTAATAAATCCTAATTATTAATTATTTCCACACGCTCAATCAGCACTCTATCTAACCTCTCACAATTTTACAACCATAGCCATGACGTAAACATTACTCCCAAAAATCAACGGGACCGGTGAGAGCTTTACTGATAATCGACAATAAGTTCTATCCTGAACCCAAACTCATTGATGACGTCATCGAAACAATGTAAACATCACTTGTGCCCAGTCACGTGATAACAGATAACGGGATGACACCTGGTGAAATAACAAGGATGACACCTGTCGGCAACTTCAAAGCAACGAAGGGCATCTCAAGGTCAAACATTTTCCCACGGTCACAAAAACGTTCCCACGCTCAAGTGCCGTAATACCTACTGCCCACGATTGAACTGGTGCTTCATTACCAAAAGTTGTTGGTTTAGTCCACGTCGAAAGTCATAGAAAATCAAAATGTTCACGATTTAATTCCATTTTTTGACCAGGCTGACAATTTCAATTACCTATAAACAACACAAATAGCACTCATATGACAAAACGTTCAGAGTATGATTACTATTAAAAATGTCAAACTTTACGATGACAATATCAGTTTTGACATATTCACACTAGTGTTGCCATTCCTCAAAACGGTAAATGAAGATCAGTTCTTTTTATGAAGGATACTTTTGTTATATTTACTGAGGGTAATTACAATCTTTTTGAGATTTTACTTTTCTCAGAATGCCTATATAACGTGAGGTCGTCGCTTCGGACGTATCATGTTAAAAAGATTTTCAATAATCTGCTGTTTTTCAATGTTACGGTTTTCATAGTATTTTCGCAGGTATTATCGACTGTAAGTGATTTGTCTAGACTGTTCAACCATTTGTTTGGGTTGGATAGTTTTACCCATAGTGTAGTTGTTTTAAGTCTCTTCACACTGAATGAGAGTGATATCTCGAAGAAGTGTTTTAGAAGTTCCATTTCGCAGTTGTAAGTTTTTTCATTTTGATTGAGAATCGGGTGTGTTATTTTACACAGATGGAAGTTATGGGGGGAGTATAATGCACTTATTGAGGTCTGCGACTCACATAGGGTAATGCTTGTCTCTGTTTAGAGTTTCGGTCGTTTGTTTTGCATGTCAACTTCTTAACGCGTAGATCAATTTATATGATTCTTTTTTTGATACGTATAATATGTTTCAACATTGGTACCACGACAAATTTTTTGGGGTGGGGTGGAGTGGGAAGGAGTCGTTACCCAAAATCTTAACGCATAGACATATTTGGATGATTCTTTTTTATTGTATACATTGCTATTATAAGGAAAAATGTTGACCAAGAGTTGTAGTGGGCGTAGTCTAACTTTGTAACGCATGGACTGATTTAGGTGATTCTGAATGCATAGGGTATCTATTTGATTTAGATAATTTTGATTCTGTGTGACTACAATGATTCTCTGACTATGATGATTCTTTTGTAATATGTTGTCGGATTTCGATTTCAGATGGTGGATTTTCTTTTTATAGAGTACACTACATACCTCTGTAACTGTTGAAATAGCTTTGTTCTTATGAGCAGCATTTTTGAGTCGTATATACGAAGATACCAAAAAGTGGAAAACAAACAAAACAATTACGCAACCACAATCAACGATACTATATAAAATTACCTAAACATTTCAGCTCACGGGAGCGTAAGGAAGAAGCATTAAATAATTCTGTTGTAGATGGTTTGTTTGTTTAATTTCCACCGACTTCAAAATGTCGCAATTTTTATAATATGATAAATTATTTTGTGCTTTTTAGCGCTTTTTGTGAAGTCGGTTCAACTTTTTTTTAAAAAAAACTATTTTATGTTAAATAAGTTGAGAGTTTTGTCAAGAATCAAAGTTTGGGCTTTTAATAATTTTAACAAATGATCTTCAATTTCCTTTAGATTCTTTATTTGACTATTGTAATGCTTGGCATCTTCTTCATCTAAAGTGTCAGTCAGTGTTTTGCTTATTGATCCTATTGCGTTAATTACGCCGCGTTGAGATCTTGAGTTATGACTGAGGTTTAGATTTTCCATATTCTGGACTTTTTCATTTAGGATCTTTCTTAACCGACAAAGAGGTTCTAAGTTTGACGTGTCTTTTTTATTAATTTTTTTTATATTTGACTGGGCATAACTTTGTAACGGGTTAAACGATTTTGATGATCCTGAAAAGATCACTCCAACGGCATAGGCCTCCTCCAGAGGACTGATGGATCTTACACCACTGACTCTGAGAAAACACTGAAATTACTCTTGGAAACACACTTCCCAGAGTGTTCAATGCCAGAAGAAAACAGAGGGACTCAATTACTCAATGTGCGCGGTGGGTCAACACGCAGATTGAGGAGCACCTCGGATAAAATCTTCACAGCCGGGACAGTAAAGTGGGCTATTAACTCCTTTAAAGCCTACAAATCTCCCGGTGGTAACGGCATCTTCCCGGCTCTTCTGCAGCAGGGTTTAGATGAACTGTTGCCAATACTCACAAAAATATTTAGGGCCAGCTATCAACTCAGCTACATCCCCAATCCATGAAAGGAGGTAAGAGTAGCTTTTATACCCAACAGTGGGGGGCGACCAGCGGCTCAACCCAAGGCATATCGGCCGATAAGCCTATCCTCCTTCCTTCTCAAGTCAATGGAGAAAATCATTGACCAACATATTAGGTACAGTTGTCTGAAGGACACGCCGCTACATGATAACAAGCACGCTTATCAGGTAAGCAAATCAACTATAACAGCACTACATAATCTGGTTGGTAAACTAGAAGATGCTGTCAATGGTAGGGGCGTTGCCCTCTGTGCTTTCCTTGACATTGAAGGTGCGTTTGAAAATTCCACTTTCTCGTCCATTGAAGGAGCGGTCACCGACAGAGGTATTGATCTGCCGACGGTCCGATGGATTGGGGCAATGCTGAGTAACCGGAACATCACAGCGAGGCTGGGGGACAAGTCGGTAACAGTAAGGGCCACTAGAGGCTGTCCTCAGGGGGGAGTTCTCTCCCCACTGCTTTGGTCCCTTGTTATCGACGATCTCCTGGTCAAACTGACTAATGGTGGCTACGATTGCCAGGGCTACGCTGATGACCTGGTCATTACCATCAAGGGCAAGCAGGATAGAACCCTATCAGTAAGACCACAAAATGCTCCGAATATGGTACAATCCTGGTGAGCTAGGGAACGGCTCAGAGTCAACCCTAATAAAACAACCATTATACCATTCACAAGGAGGAATGGATAGAAGGAACAGGGATAGAATTCTCAAGTGAGGTCAAATATCTAGGAGTAGTTCTAGATCAAAGACTCACATGGAATCCTCAACTCAATAGGGTTACAGGAAAGGCTATGACTGCCCTATGGTCCTGCCGAAGACTCTTTGAAAAGACCTGGGGACTAATTCCCAAAATGGCCCTTTGGGCATATGAAACAATCATAAGACCCATGGTCCTATGCAGCTCTAGTGTGGTGGCCAAAAGTAGAACAAAAGACAGCGCGATCCACACTGCAGAGGTCAGCATGTCTAGGAGTTACTGGTGCCATGCGCACATGCCCCACGGCAGCTATGGAGGCCCTATTAGACCTCCCCCTTTACATTTGCATTTAAAGAAGGAGGCTGCCTCAAGCGCCATAAGGCTGAATGGCACCAATCTCCTCCCAGCAGGAGACTGGTCTGGCCATAGGAAAATCCTTAAAGAATTCATGGATGATCCGGTGATCAACTCAATATCGGATATTATGCCGAAGAGGCATAACTTTGATATACCATTCAAGCTGATCCTTGAGAGCAGAGATTACTGGCTCAATAATAGACATATCTTTGAAAGGGGATCTCTGGTCTGCTACACGGATGGATCCAAGATGGAAGACAGAACGGGCATTGGGGTCTATGGACCAAGATTAAGGCTGTACAGCTCGCTCGGTTCTACACCAACCATCTTTCAAGCAGAGATACATGCTATCGAAATCTGCGCATGTGGAATAACCAAGAGAGGAATACGCGGTGCTAAAATATATATCATTTCCGACAGTCAGGCGGCACTTAAGGCTTTGAGTCTTAAATCGTCTGGGACTATCTCACTGCTCTTAAAGAATTGGCCCGGAGCAACAGCATCACGCTAGCATGGGTACCAGGGCACGAGGGCGTTGAAGGCAACGAGAGGCAACGAGAAGGCGCGGTTTCTCAGTTTCTTGTAGCGCAGCCATTCTGTAGCTACTCAAAAAGCCGAATAGCAATACGCATCCGGTCATGAATGTAATCCCAGGGTCAAGGCAAGCAAAGAGGTTTATTACCTACTCAAAACAGAAAACGAAGGAGCTGCTCTCACTCAGCAGACCAGATTTAAGGCTGATAATTGGACTTCTAACTGGTCACTGTCACCTGGGCTACCACCTAAAAAAGTTGGGGCTGGCTGATGATGACACCTGTCGATTCTGTCTAGAAGAGGAAGAGACAGCGGAACATATCCTCTGTCACTGTAAGGCCCTCGGCCGTATTAGGCTCAGACACCTTGATGGGGCTTTCCCATTAACATCAGATGTAGCCAAGGCAGTCCCCAGAAAAATTTTAGGTCTGATAAGGGAACTAAAGAGTGACGGGGCTTCCTAATACTGAACCTGGATCAGGTCACAAAAGATCAAATTGGTCGCAGTGACTAAGGATGCGGTTAGTCCTTGATCCAATTCTTAATAATAATAATAATGTTCACCGATTGGTAACATGTCAAAAAAAATGTTGGTGGGGTGGGGTAGAGGTGGGGATGAAACCTAACTTTGTAACGCGTGGACCGATTTGGTTGGTTCTTTTATTGTTGTACAGAGTATGTTCCCCCATTGCTAATAGGAGAAAATTTGCCCTTGGGTGGGGGACGGTAGTATATTTTCGTAACGCGTGGACCAATTTGGAAAAGTCATTTTCTGTTGGGTAGAGTTCTTTTGCTGTTGTATAGAGTGTGGCCCCACTGCTAAATCAAACAACTACAACAAAAGTATTTAATCCTCCTTCCTTATAATCCCGTGAGCTCAAACGTTCAGGTAGTTTTATCTATTATCGTTAATTGTGGTTGGGTAGTTGTTTTGTTTGTTTAATTTTCACTTCAAAATGTCGTAAGATATATAAAATTTAAAATTATTTTATGCTTTTTAGCGGTTTTTGTGGAATCGGTTCAACTTTTTTTAAGAACTATTTTATTATATTCTTATTTCTTCATTCACAATATATGTATGTATATTCAACTTCTATATATGCTTTCAATTCCGGTTAAATAAGTTATTCGAAAAACTACTTAAATCGTAATAATTTCCTAGTTTCCAATTAGTACTGTATAACTGAGCACTTCCATATTCCTCGAAATAATTTCCTGGAGTAGTGTTAACTATGGACACATTTGTTCGATGGGCTAGTCCAAGAATTAGTCCTCAGGTTATCAGAAATGTGTTGAACTCAGAAGAAGTTTAGTAGGAGTCACTCATTGAGCAATTTCTAGACAGGGTCCTGATCAGAATACTCCGGAGTCGACTTCTGCCTCTAACTCGGATAGTCCTGATGCGATTGTGGGCAACAACATCAGCACTTGACGGCCAGCTAGGATCCCCAAGTATATCTTCATATCTAGAATCCATCCTGAGACTACTGAGGACGAGGTCATCGCCCATATTCTTTCTCGTACTTGCGTTGCACCGGGCACTGTTGCATGTAGACGGATTGGTTCCTCACACAATCGCTCTGGCTGTTCTTTTACTTCGTCGTTCAGAGTGCTGGTTCCGGAGGATTTATTCAATAAAGTTCTTTCCCCTGAGATTTGGCCTGGCAATTCCATTGTGCGAGAATTTGTCCCAAGAAATCGACTTGGCTTGGCCAATGAGTCCTCAAAAAACGGATTGCGGAATTGTTGATCTACTACGCAAACGTAACTGGTCTTCGTTCAAAAACGGCTAGGCTCTTTAATGGCTCCAGCGATCTTTGTTACGGAGTAATTTGTTTGACTGTTTAGCTCTGAGTACATTGTTTTTCGCCGTGATCGTTATGCTGATTTGCTTGATGCGCCCGTGGGAGGCGGTGTTCTCTGCGCTGTGCGTCGCGATGTTCCGTGCAGACTGGTTGACATCCCGAATTCCGATGATTTGGAGATTTTATGTATCGCTATTGGACTGCCTGGCAAAATTGTGTTCATTTCGACCGCTTATATTCCTCCAGGTTCTCCGTCTTATGTTTATGAAAGGTTTGCCTCCTGCCTGGATGACCTCTTACACGCCTTGATGCCTTCTGATGAATTGTTACTTTTGGGTGACTTTAACCTGCCGGATGTTGGCTGGGAGCTCTCACACTCGGATGATGGCTTGGTTCCTTCTTTTCGGTCTGCCAATCAGTTTGCTTTTTTCTTTTATGGCCTTGCTTCTTCAGGCTTCTAATGATCATGGAAGGTTCCTTGACCTCGTGTTTTCTACTGATACTGCTAGTACACTGGTGAGACGATGCTTGTTGCCCATTGTTCCGGAGTCGGGTCATCACCGTGCGCTTCATATTGCTCTTTTCATTAATCCAGTTATGATGGCTTCTTGTGTGCCAGATGAAGCTTGTTATAACTTCAGTAAGGCTGACTTTTCCGTGATTAACAACTGGCTCTCAGCTTGTGATTGGAGTAGCGTCCTCAATGAACGTGACATTAATGTGGCCGTAAGATCTTTTTATAATTTGCTGTCTATCTGTTTTACTTATTGTGTCCCTATTTCTAAATCGAATAACTTGCGTTCTAGTCTGCCTTGGTTTGATAGTTCCCTGAAACATTTAAGGAATATTAAATAAAAGGCTTGGAAGAGGTTTTGTTCCTCTAGGAGCGACGCTGACTATTTAACTTATTCCAATTTACGCAGTCAATTTTTATCTGTCATCTTATAATAATTATATTAATATGTAGAATGAAAGCGTGCCTACGAGTCGATCCTAAGCGATTTTGGAGGTTCGTGAACATGAAGCGCAATTCTGATGGCTATCCATCCTCTTTGTCTTTCGGAGGCAGCGAAAGCAATGAGCCCTTGACGATAGCAAACCTTTTTGCCGATTTTTTTAAAAATGCGTTTTTGGATGTATTCTGTGATATTAGAATTAAGGATTTTACCCATTTCACAAGGTTTACACCGACTTCTCCTGAATCCAAAGACCTTTTACTTGACGAAGTTACGATTTTGAAGAAAATCTCTACCTTTTTTTTCAATTAGTCCTGACGGTATCCCTGCCTCACTCGAGAAAAGATGGGGTCCGTTCTTGCTCCTATTTTGTGTTATATATTTAATCTCTCAACTTGTTGTGGTGTTTTTCCGAAGGCTTGGAACACCTCATTAATTATTCCCCTTCACAAAAAAGGTGATAAATCTGAAATCTCGAACTATAGACCAATTGCTAATCTTTGTTGTATATCCAAGATTTTTGAGGCACTTATTTGCGATGTTCTATACTTCCACTGCAAGCCGTTCTTTCAGCCGTTTCAACATGGCTTCATTAGGAGTAAGTCAACTACCACCAATTTGTTGGAATTTTCAAACATCTGTATTTCTGCAATTGGAGGTGGTAAGCAAGTTGACTGTATTTTTACTGATTTTAGCTAAGCTTTCGATAGAATAAATCATAGAATTATTATTCTCAAACTCTCCCTTCTTGGGTTTCCGCGAGTTTTTGTAAATTCGATTCATTCGTACTTGTCTGAACGCACTCAGAGGGTTTCTTTTCGTGGAGCTCTATCTGATGCAATTTTCAACATTTCCGGTGTACCGCAGGGCTCCCAAATTAGCCCATTGTTATTTATAATTTATATCAATGATGTATCTGCGATACTGTCTAACTCAAATATTCTTTGTTATGCCGACGACGCTAAGATATTTCGCACTGTGTCTGACAATGCCGATTGCCTACTCTTAAATTCTGACTTGGACGCCTTTCAGAATTTGTGTTCCATTAACGACCTTCCCCTAAATATTAGCAAGTGTACATCTATGTCTTTCTCACGAAAAAGGTCTCCATTTCAATGTAACTTTACCATAGAGGTTGTCCTTTAACAAGAGTTACTAAGACTAAGGACCTGGGTGTTTGTAAATATTAGCAAGTGTACATCTATGTCTTTCTCACGAAAAAGGTCTCCATTTCAATGTAACTTTACCATAGAGGTTGTCCTTTAACAAGAGTTACTAAGACTAAGGACCTGGGGTCTGGGTCTTTCCAGGATCATTTTGATGCCATAGTCAACAAGTAAGAGACGGAGTTGGATCAATGCGTTGAGCTGCACGACCACCATGCCATGGGCCCCGGGTTCGAGACCAGATGACCCCGTGAGCTTTTATTAAGAAATTAAAATAATCCACTCCGTCTCTGGGCTGTTATCTAGCTCGCAGCAATGCAAAAACAAGACTCAAGTAACGCCGGGATCCTTTTTGCTTTCGACTGCATGCGTGGGTCCATTGATTCTTCTATTCTCTTGGGTCGTTTTGGCATATCGGTTCCAGCTCGCACCCTGAGGAATCATGATTTTCTTCGGTTACCTTTTCATCGTACTAATTATGGATTAAGTGAACCTATAACGTCGATGTCGCGATTTTTTAATTCCGCTTTTAATTGCATCGATTTTCATCTATCGCGTAATCATGTGAGGAGTCAGCTTTGTTGAGGTTACTTTTTGGTTTTTATTGTGCTTTTTACTTTTTATTTGCTTTTTATTCACTTTAGCACTTTTGTTTTCTGAATTTATATTTTGCGAATTCTCTTCTTGTTCTTTGTTTTTTGTATGATTTGTTATATTGTTTTTATTAAGTTTTTATTTAGTTTTTTTTATTTAGTTTATTGTTTAGTTCTCTTTTATAGTAATCAGTACATTGATGAAATATTGTAAACGAATAAGTGGTTATTGTGAATTTTTTTATGAAATTTTTTATTTTTATTTTTAATTCTTAACATTGAATTTGAAGATGAAGGGTCTCTACTTATAGGGAACTTAGTTTGTTTTTCCTAGCGTGTACTTTTATTAATATTTTATCACCGATTATCGATTCTTTGTCATAGTAAGCCTTTGATTTTTTTTCTTTTTTTCTTTTCTTTATTATTAAATTTTCTCTTTCTTTCTTATAGTATTGAAATCGTGCCTTTAGTTCACTAATATAGCTGTGTAATTGTATGATACTTCGAGGTCTTTTTTAAGGATACCGGGATTTTTACTGGGAATCCGTAAAGAAGTTCATGTGACGTGAAGCCAAAACTAGAATGAACCAAGTTTTTATATGTTAACATAGCGTCTGGGATCAAAGTGTCCTATGTGAAGTGGTCACTTGACACGTATTGTCTAAGATACTCCGCTGGAGTGCGATGGCTTCGCTCTAATGGGGTTGTTTGTAATTTTTTGATCTTTGGTAGTTTGTATGTTTCCATAAATAATGAACTTAAGATGTTTGATTCTTGGTCAGCCACTGTTCTTGCTTCTGCATTTTTTAATGGAATGGCTTTGGAGTATTTTGTTAAATCATCTTGAAATTTGAAGAGATTGTTGCTGTTGGAACGATTTGAAGGTAAAGGTCCTACTATATCCAGAAATTTTTTTGCAAATGTTGTACCACCAGTAGGCTAGTAATTTGGGTATTTTTTTGTTTGAATCCAGTTAGTTTATTTGACAGGAGGAATTTTTCTTTATGTATTCATTGACGTCTTTTGTCATACCTGGCCAATTATAAACCTTTTTAATTTTTCCTAGGGATTTCGTTTCTCCCTTGTGACCGCCTAAACGAGTGACGTGGTAATCCCTTATTACCTGCTCAATATCTCTAGGGTCAGATAGATTAATTGTTTTATATAGAAAAACTATAGTCTTTCGATCAAAAGTTTTGAATTCTTCCGCACACAAGAGTATAAATTTGTCATAAGACGTGTTGCGGGGGAGAGGAATCCAATTGAAATGGTTTCTTTCTTAGGAGATAACTCTTTAAATTTACAAAGGACATTTCTAGTGATGTATTCGTCTGGTTACCGTTTAAAAACTAGACGACCACGACCTATAATGCAGACCGTTCCTTTGTTTTTATATTCCCTTATGTCTCCTTAGGGGATCGTATAATTATCTGGTAGATATGTTTTCATTAATCTTTCCAGAGCCGTGTGATTGGCATTATAAAGTGTTTTTTTATGACTCTGGCTTCTAGTAGGCTATTTTTGTTTTCTATAATTGTATTATTATTTTCCTGAGCTCTATTTTGGCTCCTAGTTATGACTTGAATAGTGTTCCTTTTTGCAACTATACGACTAAAGGCGTCTGCATTGATTTAAAAGATTTGTGTATGATTTTGTAAGCATATTCTTCTAGTTTAACGAACAAATGGATAATTTTGTAGGCACTTGGTAGAATTTCCGATTATTCACCGTGATGTATGATAAATTAAAATTCTTCTTAATTCTACAATATTTTTATTATTGTTTACAAAAGGTATCTTCAAGCCGTACTTAGGTATCTTCAAGCTGCTACGACTGATCTGGACTGTCACAGTTTAGAGCTTGAGAGTTTTACTAACAAAACTTTACAAAAGTTTTTTCTGAAACTTATCAAACAAAAGTGTTACTTTTAAAAATGTCAACTTTTCTTTTGAGATTTGGTATGACTTAGAATAGAGCCCTTACCTTAGGTGGGGGGACTATCTATGTAGTTGAAGTTTTAATAATTACTTCTTTATTTTATATTTCTGAACTAGATGCTTTACCTTTGGTAGGAGGACTCTCTAATTTAAATCCAAGAATATTCTCGAGCCTATACCTCAATAACTCCCTATTTATTTAAAAATTTAACATGAAAGCAATTCTCCCTTTCTAAAAATAATCGCAATTATATAATCATTTACTGCCTAAAAATCTACAGTCGTCATTTTTCCAATTAATTGGAAAAACAAACTAACACCTGCATTAAAAATGCATCATCAGTATTTTCTTTGAATGAAGAAAATATAAAACAATTGAACACTCGTTTTTCAAAGAGCCTGTATTAAAAATGTGTCCACTACCGGTCAATGACGAGCATCAACTTGACTAAAACTTCCTATTCTCCAACGACGAGTTGTTGACTCTTCAGCTCAGTCAATATTTTCTTTTGCCACAGGTGGAATAAACAATTTTTCGACTTCGCCAAGGTGGGAGTTATGTTACAGCTGATCATCAGTTTCCCTTCACAATTTTCTAATATTTATAAAATTCCAGGTAATAGTAGTTGTTTTCTGCTCTTCTAACAGCCAATCCTTATAGTAATTGAATTAGTTGTTGAAGTGAGTTTTATTTTGAGTAAGAGTTAGAGTCGCTTTTATCAGTATGCCACTGACCGTGTAATGACCTGATTTATTGATAAAGTTCAATAAAATCAACAAGGCCGTTATTTTTTGAACAAAATTGTTCCTCATCTGAACCACTCCGAACCTTAGCACGACTGTTAGCTGTGGGATTTCTATAGGCAGGCTCCTTCAGTCACAACTTAATGTGACTAAACCGCTTAGTAATCTTCTCCTTCAGTTCGATCAAAGTCCCCATTGACGCTTTAACTACAACTATAACCAGGGGCCGTCAACCGTCAGGTACACAGGGGAATCTCACATGAATACATGGGAAGTGACAGGTATCACCTCGGAGTAAATGCCATAACTGTGTGCTTGTACCGTAACTATGTGCACTAAGGATGGGGAGATTACAGCGTCCTCGTGGTGGCGGCTGGTAACAAACTCCTGGTATGGTCATGTGTCTACCAGGAGTGCTGGCTAATTGTAATCGTGTGGAGCGAAGGCTACTCTCTTGAATGAAATACCCCCATCCAAAATGGAACAATAACACCAACAATCTTGATCAAGTTGTGAGTCTTGCCCTGGAGGCTACTGAAAAGGGAAACAGAGTGAACCGCCTCTGTAAGATGATTTCTCAGTATATGATTTATCGGCTGAGGCACTCAAGAAAACCTCATTTAAGGCCAATTACATGTTCGGGTAAAAGTAACTTAGGCCCAGAAGTGGTTTTGTCAAAGAAATAGCCCAGACTTCGGAGGCTTCTAGCTCCAAAGCGGTTATAAACCCCTCAAAACGCGCTGTTTAAGGTTCCACGACCTCAAGATGTGGAGAAAAATTAACACCAGACTCAACCAAATCTGGTGCAGAACAACTAGTGAGATGACGGCTCCGGCCCCCTCTACTTTGGGAGGTCCAACCCTGAAATGAACCGCATCCACAACTGGTAACAGGCTGCAAAAATCTCAAACCACTCTGGTTGCCACAGCATCGGGGCCCTCCACTGATAACAAAGAGCCGTGGAAAAATGTGACAGTGGCTGGAAAATTTCCACCAACCACAAGCAAAGCAAAAGGACCCGCAAAATCCTGAAAGACAGGCCAAAACCCAAAAGGATCAATGGATCCGAAGGTAAAGGTCCGTCACCCTCTGCCAAGGGCAGCCGATAGAGCCGATAGTTCCTCCAGAACAGTCTCCATCATGCCAAAGCTGCTTTTGATGTGCTTAGTATAAAATTCATGCTAGAGGGACTACATGTGGCTCTTATTCAAGACCCTTACTTTCGTGGAAGCCACATAAAGGGACTTCCATCAAAGCAGGGTAAGTTAATTTAAGATGGCGAACACGGAGCTTCTCGTGTTGCCTTAATGTTTAAGCCAACGATTAACTTTCTTGCCATTCTAATTCCTTACTTTCCTTACTACCCTGGAGACTCGGACCAGTCACCACATTCGCTGGAAGTAATGCAACTGTTGTGCTACTACAACAAGCAAAACAAAAAATGCATTTTCGGATGCGATGCGAATGCCCCCCCCCCCCACACACAATCTGGGGAAGTACCGAGATTAACATCTGAGGTGAGTACCTACTAGACTATTTCATAAAAAATAACACTGAAATATTAAATAAGGGTAATAAAAAAACCTTTACTATACCATTTCCCATTTAAGCACAACCATTTCCCAACTAAGCAAAACTAAAACCCAATTGAATAGACACTTTTCCATTTGAATTAAACTTATCCCAATGAATTTGAAATTTTTCTCAAATAAATTAAACTTTTCTCTATTTTCAAGAAAACTTTATTTCATTTTAATTAAATATTTTTTCAAATACTTTCAACCGAAACCATTCAACCATTTCCCAAACTAAAACCCAATTGAATAGACACTTTCAATTGGGTTTTAGTTTTGCTTAGTTGGGAAATGGTTTTACTTAAATGGGAAATGGTATAACATTGTTCGCCAAGCAGTTCTTGACCTTACGCTGAATAGTCCAAACTTTGACAACAGCATATTTGACAGATACGTGTCTGATGAGCCCTCCCTATTTTAAATTGACTCCTGGGGCTTAAATTATCAAGCCTTGGTTTAAATCCGAATCTAAGTGTTTAATAAAACGAAAAAAAAGCCTTAGAAATATTTATACAATTGTATAGAAAATAAGCACGATTTCTTCTACTTATCAAGACATTTCGAAAAAGTTCAAGTACAAATGAATGAAATATACTTAACTAATAATATAAATTAGTAACCTATAGAAATAAAAAAATTAAAAATATAAATATTTTAATCAATATTAAATTTTAATATGAAAATGTTTAAAGAACCTAAGAAAACAGAAATAATATTAATTATTAAAATGAATAAAGTGCAAAAAGTCCAGCTGAGTGCCATAATAGAGAAAATAAAACATATGTGTTAAAATAATACATAAAAAAATCGAACTCATTGAACTGATTTTTGCACACCAATTCCTACATGGAATAATAATATAATAATAATTTTTGTTTTAATGGCGTTTTATTTCACTCATCGTTATAAGAACGTAAAAATCCTACAAAAACTAGCTACCCTAAAAATTGTACAAACATTAAAAGACACAGTAATAAAGATCAAAAAGAACATAACAAAAAATGACTTAATATACTACGTTACTGTAAATGGGTTAAATTAGAAGGACTCTAAAACTTGAAGGCAAAAACCTGTAAAAAATAAAATACAAGGAAATTATGAAATGACTCCAAACGAATGCCAGCTCTTAGAAAAGTACCGAAAAATTTTGAAAAAAATCCGAAACAAAACCTAGAGCTACCTACAACCACCGAACAAAATGAACCGAAACCGAAAATCAAACTACAGCATGATTGTCTGAGTGTTCCCAGAGGGTAGATGCAGCACCGAGCGAAGTTCCTACTTCGGGAACCACTGCTCCCAAGCAAATGCTCTCTCCGTAGAGCCGTTCGACACTTTTCTAGATTTCCGGAAGCACTCATCCAAACATGTTCTAACGAACGCACAAAAATGTCGAACCGATTAGAGTCCAGCGGGACCAGTCTGAAGAGTCATTGAGGTCTGCAAACTGCTCCCATCATACTTTCAGTTCTACGATGCCAACGTAAGACTGCAAGTCTTCGGCCTGTTATTCCCAGCGAAAGACGGGGCTTCCGTTCCACACCGACGATAAATATTGCCAGGTGCACTTGAAGGTGTCGGCCTTCGTTGCCAGGAACTCTAGACGTAATCGCCTCTTCAATATGGCAACGAAGTGGTTCTTAAGTGCATGTGTATAAAACTGCGGGTTAGTGGGCTGTTTCCCAGGCTCAATCCGCATGCAGTACAGATTAATTGTCGATTAAGCAAGTGTTCGAATAAAGCTTATCAAGCAATTCACTTGGTTACATGTCCTTAGCCCCAGTAAAAACAACGTTCTTGGAGTGCTGAATGTCTGGCAGATATGCTGGCACATATCGCGAATAAGATAATTGATGTCGCACAAGGTCGGGCATGTGAAGTATCTGTGGAACAGGATTCCTTCACCACCACAAACCGTGCAGGCTCTTTAAATTCGTCGATCGATATGTGACAGCTGGTTTGGATGCTCGAGGCTGCGATGGAGCAGTTTGAATACCACATCAAAGTCTCTCTAATTGGACGGATAACTTTAGATGACTCTGCTAGTTATGGTCCCCATTACTCCCAATTCTACCCAAAGATGTGCGCGCCATCTATTAACCATAAGGTATCCGTAGGATTTACTCCTACTGAATGTCGTGTGCGGCCGTCGATTAATTATGAAAGCGTTTATCACCTCAGTGCTAGGTGCCCTAGTAGAGAGACGACTGAAACGCTCTCGTGCTGTATCCATCAATTCGTTTAATTGTGTTGTGTGGGGGTGGCTAAGTGTGTTCCCATAAGCATCAATGATGTCTCCAAGAACTGTAAGTTGTCCTGTATCGGCCGTTACACCTCGAGCATTACTGAACACCGAATCTACTAACGCAGTGCTCTCACAATGCAAGGCGAAATCGGGAAAGACAACCCCATCACTTATTTATTTATTTAAGTATAATGCAAGCTATTACATAAAAAATACAAAATAACAAAATAAATACTACAAACTAAAATAAACAATAATTCATAATAGATAATGTAAGCTACAATATGAGTTATGATAAATATAAACTGGGTGGACGGAGAATTAGGAATATGGTAATTGGTTCGCGTTGACCGTAGTTCGTGCGATGGCGTTCGTGTCGGAGAAGGGGAGTGGACCTAAGTTTGCGAGGGTTGGTATATATGGGTAACGACTGTAGGATTGAAGGGCAGTCTATGGCACCAGCTAGTTGCTGATGAATGAAGAGAACGTCGGAAACATCACGACGTTTACTTAGGGGTTGTTAGTCGATCAGTTTCAGACGGTCTTTATAAGGTGGAAGGTTGAATCTATCTACCCACGGAAGATCACGTAGAGCAAAGCGAATGAACCTACGCTGGACAGATTCAATTCTGTTAATGTGGGTTGTTTGCGTGGGTGACCAAACCTGGCTGGCATATTCAAGGAGAGGTCTAACGAAGGAAATATAGAGAGATTTGGAAACATAAGGATTGGAGAACTCTCTAGACCAGCGCTTCACAAACCCTAGCGCGGAGTTAGCTCTGTTAATTATGCTATCAATATGGGAACGGAAATTTAGTTCACTATCACAGATTATTCCTAGGTCACACAAAGAGGTAACGATAGGGACTGGTACGTCGGTTAACAAGTATGTTCTCGGGGTGGTGGTAAGACGCTTGCGGGAATAAGAGATGGACTGGCATTTGGAGACATTGAGCTCAAGAAAGTTTTTCATGCACTATGTGGTGAACGAATCGAGGTCATTTTGGAGAAGAAGAGATTCGGTTGTTATATGATTGATATGTTTAATTATTTTCATGTCATCAGCATAAATGGACAGCACTGAGCATTTGATGACACAATCAACATCATTAATTGTAAGGATGAAAATTAATGGACCGAGGTGGCTGCCCTGAGGGACGCCGGAACGAGCGACAATGGGGTTAGAAATGGATGAGCTGAAAAGAACATTGTATTGACGGTTGTTGAGGTAGGATTGAATCCAGGAGATGAATCTGGGGGGGGGGGGGGGGGCGGGGACGCCTAGGCGATAAAGTTTAAACAGGATAACGCTATGGGAGATCTTGTCAAAGGCCTTACTAAAATCGGTGGCGATAACATCAACATCTTTACCGTTTTCCAGGGCACATAGTGTTTTGGAGACGAATTCGGTAAGGTTGGTGGTTGTAGATCTACCTTTAAGGAAGCCATGCTGGGAGAGGGAGAAAATAGAATTACAGTGGAAGGACATGGAATCATAGACCAATTTTTCGAATAGTTTAGGTATTGATGATGATTTAGTAGTGGGTCTGTAGTTGGATACATCGTTCTTGCAGCCTTTTTTGAATATGGGAATAATATAAGAGTTTTTCCATAATTGAGGGAAAACCCCTTGAGTGACCGAGAGACGGAAAAGCAAAGTAAGGGGTTGAACTAGATGAATGGCACAAACCGTGCAGGCTCTTTAAATTCGTCGATCGATATGTGACAGCTGGTTTGGATGCTCGAGGCTGCGATGGAGCAGTTTGAATACCACATCAAAGTCTCTCTAATTGGACGGATAACTTTAGATGACTCTGCTAGTTATGGTCCCCATTACTCCCAATTCTACCCAAAGATGTGCGCGCCATCTATTAACCATAAGGTATCCGTAGGATTTACTCCTACTGAATGTCGTGTGCGGCCGTCGATTAATTATGAAAGCGTTTATCACCTCAGTGCTAGGTGCCCTAGTAGAGAGACGACTGAAACGCTCTCGTGCTGTATCCATCAATTCGTTTAATTGTGTTGTGTGGGGGTGGCTAAGTGTGTTCCCATAAGCATCAATGATGTCTCCAAGAACTGTAAGTTGTCCTGTATCGGCCGTTACACCTCGAGCATTACTGAACACCGAATCTACTAACGCAGTGCTCTCACAATGCAAGGCGAAATCGGGAAAGACAACCCCATCACTTATTTATTTATTTAAGTATAATGCAAGCTATTACATAAAAAATACAAAATAACAAAATAAATACTACAAACTAAAATAAACAATAATTCATAATAGATAATGTAAGCTACAATATGAGTTATGATAAATATAAACTGGGTGGACGGAGAATTAGGAATATGGTAATTGGTTCGCGTTGACCGTAGTTCGTGCGATGGCGTTCGTGTCGGAGAAGGGGAGTGGACCTAAGTTTGCGAGGGTTGGTATATATGGGTAACGACTGTAGGATTGAAGGGCAGTCTATGGCACCAGCTAGTTGCTGATGAATGAAGAGAACGTCGGAAACATCACGACGTTTACTTAGGGGTTGTTAGTCGATCAGTTTCAGACGGTCTTTATAAGGTGGAAGGTTGAATCTATCTACCCACGGAAGATCACGTAGAGCAAAGCGAATGAACCTACGCTGGACAGATTCAATTCTGTTAATGTGGGTTGTTTGCGTGGGTGACCAAACCTGGCTGGCATATTCAAGGAGAGGTCTAACGAAGGAAATATAGAGAGATTTGGAAACATAAGGATTGGAGAACTCTCTAGACCAGCGCTTCACAAACCCTAGCGCGGAGTTAGCTCTGTTAATTATGCTATCAATATGGGAACGGAAATTTAGTTCACTATCACAGATTATTCCTAGGTCACACAAAGAGGTAACGATAGGGACTGGTACGTCGGTTAACAAGTATGTTCTCGGGGTGGTGGTAAGACGCTTGCGGGAATAAGAGATGGACTGGCATTTGGAGACATTGAGCTCAAGAAAGTTTTTCATGCACTATGTGGTGAACGAATCGAGGTCATTTTGGAGAAGAAGAGAGTCGGTTGTTATATGATTGATATGTTTAATTATTTTCATGTCATCAGCATAAATGGACAGCACTGAGCATTTGATGACACAATCAACATCATTAATTGTAAGGATGAAAATTAATGGACCGAGGTGGCTGCCCTGAGGGACGCCGGAACGAGCGACAATGGGGTTAGAAATGGATGAGCTGAAAAGAACATTGTATTGACGGTTGTTGAGGTAGGATTGAATCCAGGAGATGAATCTGGGGGGGGGGGGGGCGGGGACGCCTAGGCGATAAAGTTTAAACAGGATAACGCTATGGGAGATCTTGTCAAAGGCCTTACTAAAATCGGTGGCGATAACATCAACATCTTTACCGTTTTCCAGGGCACATAGTGTTTTGGAGACGAATTCGGTAAGGTTGGTGGTTGTAGATCTACCTTTAAGGAAGCCATGCTGGGAGAGGGAGAAAATAGAATTACAGTGGAAGGACATGGAATCATAGACCAATTTTTCGAATAGTTTAGGTATTGATGATGATTTAGTAGTGGGTCTGTAGTTGGATACATCGTTCTTGCAGCCTTTTTTGAATATGGGAATAATATAAGAGTTTTTCCATAATTGAGGGAAAACCCCTTGAGTGACCGAGAGACGGAAAAGCAAAGTAAGGGGTTGAACTAGATGAATGGCACACTTTTTCAGAATGATGGCCGGAATGCCGTCAGGACCGGGGTGAAAGTCATCCGCAAGCCCGTTAATACTGGCGGCGATTTGTTCGGGGTCAGGGTCAAAAGATGTAAACGACGTTTGAGTGCATTTGTCCAAGAATGAAAAGTAGCTAAGGTCAGGTTGGAGCGAATTGTCGCTGAAAGATTTACTGAAGAAGTGTGCAAAGAGGTTGGCGATAACCTGAAGATCTGATGAAGAGGTATTCTCGAGCTTTAGGGTGGAAGGGTAACCATTGGATTTCTTCTTAGAATTAATAAAACTATAAAAGCACTTGGGGTCGGATATGAGGCTTGTTTCCATCCGTTGGAGGTACTTATTTCTGCTGTTGCGGAGAGAGCGTAATACTTTGTAGTACCAAATGGGGGATGAGGAGCACTTTTTACGAGGAAGAGGAGGGATAGATTGTGTAAGGCAAGCGTGTGTTTCCGAATAAAACGCCTCTACAGCAACGTCTATTGGAAGATGTTGAGGGATATTGCCAATTTTGGAGTTGAGGAGCAAATGATTTAATTTTTCAAAGTCGCCTTTACGAAAATTGAAGGAAAGAGAAGACTCGGAGCTTGAAAGGGCGTGAGGGTGTTCGTAGGAGAAAACAAGGAACGGGGGAGGATGGTGACGATCGAGGGAGGAGAGGAGATGTTGGCTTTCCGCGACAGCCGAGTTATCTAGATCATTCAACAAGACAGAAGAAAACTATGCAACAAACGAAAAGGAGATGTTAGCAATAGTTTGGGCCCTGGACAACCTAAGAAATTATTTGTACTGAGCAAAAAAGATAAAAATACTAACTGACCTTCAACCCATTCAACCCTATTAGCCTCAGCAATAGAAACACTAATACAAAACTTAAAAGATGGAAGCTATAATCAAGGAATACAAAAACGAGCTTATCTATAAACCTGGAAATACTAAAAAGGTCACATATGCACTCTCAAGATTAAAATTAGAGGCCAACATTTTTACACCATCCTCCTATACGTAATTTCGTTACCAAAAACAACTCGTACCGAATACAATTATATAATCATAAGATCGACGACAAAGGACAAAAAAAGGTGTACTTAGAGTTTGAGGAATTACTAGTTAACCCAGCTGAAAATTTTGGATTGAAGGAAACATTACCATATGCAAGGATAACCAGTTAGAAAAACTGTCAGATGAAAATTGCATCAGTCATTTGTTAAGGGGAACACGTACTGTGCGATTACCAATTCAATAAAAACGAAAAATTTTAAATAATAAACGATAATAAGAAATTTCCAGATAACATTAGTGGAGAGCTTTTCCAAAGTAACTCAACTAGGCACTTAAATGGAACCTTCATAATCCAATACAAAAATGTAACAATAAAAATCGGAAAAAGAGAATGTGTGACTAAAGAAATAAAAACACTCCAAGTTCTATCGCCAATTTCCAAATCAGTCCAGCTGAAAAAAAATTTAAAAGTTGATGTGAACTACCTACTCGATTTGCACCTAAGCAATAGACGACAACTGCAACACCTGCTTACTAAGCATATTATGTGCTTTATGACCGACATTAGCTTAATTACAATTCTGATCTTAATATCTTTTATATTTATAGTTTACAAGTTTAAAGGAAAAAGCCAGACACTGTAAATTATACAACCAGCCACCATTCCTATGACAATCACCCCCAGCATCCAAAATCTCCAGCCACTCAGACTTCAGGAAACAGATATATCAGGAGAGAGGAGTTAACAGAGGTTCAGGTTACAAACACGTGCCATGCCGCCTCATTTCCCTAGACACATTATCATATTTTACAGATTATCATATTTTACTAAAATGCAATTTGTTATATGCTAATATTTATTTTTAGGAATATTCACTTTTTATATAACATAATATTTAGCTAAGTAATCAAAAAGTAAATGTTCTGTATTTAATTTTTTGTATTTTGTTTATAACTTCGAATTAAAAATTCGTTAACTTATGTATGTTATAGAAAAGTGGCGACAGGGAAGATCCTTGCGGGCTACCCGCTGGTATGTTGAACTTGTTAGAGTGAATCTTTCCGATGTGGACCCTGAATGTTCGCTGTGAAAGAAAAATCAAAATGATCTTTATTATCGGTGGTTCAAAGCTACAGGTTTGCTCTTCTATATAATAACATCACTGCCGTAGACTTTCCTTGGACGTAATTTGTTTTGATTATTTTGTTAATTCTTGCTATAGGTTGGGTTGTGTTGTTTTAATTCCGAAATCCAAATTGTTGTTTTAGCAAAATATGATGATCATAAATGAAATCTGTAATTTTGGTTTGTGGATAGCGATTATTTTCGCTGGTTTCCATGGCCGTGGTAAGTAACATAGCTTTAGACTAGTGCTAACAAAAGTCGAATAATCGACTACTTGGTCGATTACCCGAACCTTAGGATCGTTAAGACAGAATCGAATAACCCGGGTATTCGATTCCTCAATTCTTAAGATTCGGACAAGTCGATTAATCGATTAATCGAATAATCGATTCTTTGATTTAGGCAGGTTAAACCCCTGGATTTCAAATGAAAAAAGCGTGTAGCACCTACACAATCAAGAAAAATTTGTTCCGTATATGTATTATTGGAAATCAGAATTAAAATACAAAAAATGTCCTACTATTAGTGACAAAAAATTTTATAAATCTCACTGATTTTCATCGAATTTATTGAACCTTGGAAAGTACCAAAATTAATTAATTAGTAAAGAGATTCGGGTATCCGGATAATCGAAGGAACGGGGAATCGAATCAAATTGTGAGCACTATTTTAGACTACAATTTATAATGTAGCTTAAATGTTGTAATGCGACATCCGGTAGTTGTGTTAGGCATTTGTTGCTGAGATTGTCCAGTCCCAGTGCCTTTCATTATTTTAGTAACTTTATAAGAGATTTAACTGGGTTGGGAAGTATGAGATACTGCCAATTCTACACAAAAATGTGACTGCGATGGGGCTCTTTTACCACGGGTTGGGGAAAACGGAAAAGAAATTGAAATTTGCTCGCAGTGCAAATGTAAATATGAAAATCGCAATACCACGTTAATCAAAGTCGTTGTTATAATAGTTATATGGGTGATTTCAATACTAGTTATATATATGTTATTCCTGATCTGTCTTGATCCACTCAGGAGCACGCAAATGAAGATGACGATACGGCTTCAGTTGGGCCACCTTTGCAAACATCAACATCACAAGAACTAAACTCCCGAGCAAATGTACTAAATCGTGTAGGACATCAACAAAATAAATGGAAACGACAAGTACGCGAACAGAGGCTTAATATTTACGATAGGCGAACTATGTTAAATTAGGTCAGGCATACACAAAAGCTATTTATTTTAAATCTTATAAATTGATTTGATCATAATAAAATTTTCAGGTATTTCTATAGTTGTGTCTTTTATTGTGTGATCGAATTCGAACCGTCTCCTCAGTGTTATGATCGCTGAGGTTTCTCGAAATAGTATGATTTGAGTGGAACTTTTGAGCCAATACTTCCAAATTGTCCAGATTTGTGACATAATATGAGTTGTTTTCAGGTATTTCAATTATTTTAGTAACATTCCAGAACGGTATAGAGGTGTTTTCAAGTTTGCTTAACAGATTATTCCATTGGTAGTTGCTATTTATACTTATTTCATTTTAGTTCTATTATTTAAGTTGTTCATGTCTAGCTTGTAGCGTACGGCGTGCTAGCGAAGCCAGATTCTTCTAGCAATATTTCGGAGTTTGATGAGAGACTAAATACTTCGGGGAAGTGCTTTTATGAACATGTTGTTTGCCGATTTTTTTGGGATGCTAACTGCTAGCGCACAATTTATAAGATTTGAAAAAGAAGTAATTAAATTATCAACGTCATGTTTTTGTTCTTTTTAACCGACTTCCCTAAAACAAAGAGGTTCTAAGTTCGACGTGTATTTTTTTTTGTCCGACCGGGCATATCTTCGTAGCGCGTCGACCGATTTTGATGATTCTTTTTTTGTTGGGTACAGTATGTTCACCGATTGGTACCATGTAAAAAAAATTTTTTGGTAGTGAGGGGGTGGGGCATGGGGGTGAAACCTAACTTTGTAACGCGTGGACCGATTTGGATGGTTCTTTTTTGTTGTACAGTTTTCCTAGGGTCAGGTTAGGGGGAGGGGTAGTCTTATGGTGGGGGTGGGGGCGGGGAGGAGGAGTAGTCTAACTTCGTAACGCCGGGACCGATTTGGATAATTCTTTTTCTGTTGGGTAGAGTATGCTCCCTGGTTGATACCACGGGGGTGGAACCTAACTTTGTAACGCGTGGACCGATTTGGATAGTTCTTTCTTTGTTGTATAGAGTAGAAGTCACCTAAAAGGGAAAAATAAAATAGTTTTAACAAAAAAAGGTTGAACCGACTTAACAAAAAGCCCTAAAAAGTATAAAATTATTTTTAATTTTATATCTATTACGACATTTTGGAGTCGGTGCAAATTAAATAAATAAAACAATTATAGAACCACAATTGCAAATAATACATATTACTGCCTGAACGCCTTCAAAATGCCGTAAGAGATATAAAATTAAAAATTATTTTATGCTTTTTAGCGTTTTTTGTGAAGTCGGTTCAATTTTTTTTTAAAAAACTATTTTATTTAACTTTTGAAAAATTGTCTCTTATGTTCTTTTATGTCTCGTAAATTTTATCCATTTTGCTTTTTTAAATCCCGTATAGCTGACTCCAATCGGCAGATGGTCCGAACTTAAATCGTTATGAGTTTATTCTGAAGATTTGTTAGCTGGAATATTTGTCCGAAAGAGATCTATAGTGGACGGATTTCTTCTTATTTTCCTGGAGATGTATGTAGGGTTTGGGGGATATATCATTTTAAAGGTATTGGTTGTCGTTAGGTAATTTGAGATATTACCACAGCAATTTCCTCGTGTGCATCTCCAAGACTGGTTTCTAGCTAGAGTTTAAGTCACCACCAACCAGATAGTTTGCGCTTATTCGTGAGTGCTTCAGGAGGTCAGAGTTTAATTGAGCTGTTTTTAATTTGTGTTTCTTGACCAGTGCTTTCTATTAAGTTTGTTTGAATCGTCGGTATAACTTCCTGTTTGATGTTTTTCCTAACTGATTAACCGCGCCGCTACTTCTGGAGTTAATTCTTCGTTTATGTAGCAGTAAAAGTTTTTATGGTTAAATGGCAGTTCAGAATTTAACCATGTTTCGCACAGTAGGCCAACAACAATATTTTTTGCAGCAAAAAATAAAAAAACTCTTCCCTCTTATGTCGGATGCCTCGGGCATTTCATGTGATTATTTTAATATGCTCGGTTTGAATTTTTACAGGAATTTGAATGCTAAATTTGTTATAACAACTAGTTGTTCTAATTTTGTTTTTTGATTTGTCATCAATTCTATAGTAACAGCTTTTAGTTCGTTCAGTGGCAATATCTCAGTGTTTCAGTTTGTATTGTTATTTTTAAAAGAGCAGTTTAAAGGATTAGCTGAGTGGTATATCATAACATCTTTCTTTACAAGCACAGCGAATTCTGCAAATGTGACCAGAGTTTAAAGGTAAGCGCCGTGTGCAAAGTCGAATAAAATAATTTTTTTCTCCTGGTATCAACCACGGAACATACTCTACCCAACAGAAAAAGAAGTATCCAAATCGGTCCACTCGTTACAAAGTTAGCCTACCCCTCCTCCCCTCCCCCCATCCTAGGCCAAATTTGTTTCTCCTATTAGAAATGGGGGATCATACTCTGTACAACAAAAAAAGAACCATCCAAATCGGACCACGCGTTACAAAGTTAGGTTTCACCCCCACCCCCCACCCCCGCCCTACCAAACATTTTTTTGACATGGTACCAATCGGTGAACATACTCTACCCAAGTAGCACAACTTGTGGCAACTTCTTTTGTACGACTTTAAAGTTATTATTCCAAGAAAAGTTGCATAACTGTCTGATATTGGTAATCAGGTGCCAGTTATTCTGTAGTTGTCATTCAAGTCGGTACATTGTTATAAGAACTTATTATACAACTTCCAACAGACTAGTTGTTATTCTAGTGATACTGTCCTCTTCAAGACTTGCGAACGACTAGTTGAAATTTAAGTCTTAAGTCAGTTAAAACAACTACATTATAATAAGAACATACAACTTGAAATTATGAGACATTAACTTGTATTATAACAACTGATTTAAAACTTCAAATATGACTTCCTGGTCTGAATATTGGAGGAGACATATCAATTTCTTCTATTATAGAATTGTAGTCCTGCAATTGGGCAGCTGCTTGCAAATGTCCTGGTCTTACTCTATTCATCTTCCGGTATGAACGAAACCTGAGTTTACATTTATTTACAAAAACATGACAATAAATTTTGTAAGTATTTACATTTCTTCTGAATCTGTGTCTGTTAATTCGCAGAAATCTTTTTCCAGCTGCATTGCTTCGGCATACGACGCTATATTGTTTTGCTTCACAACACATTGGATTTTAGCACAATCATTATGCTTTGGAACACTTTTAGCATTTTGCCTTAATTCTCGAATTTTTCGCTCATTTCCTGGAGGCCAGTATAAAATACCGTTTCTTTCCCAACTCTCAGGTACCGCAGTTAAATAAACTTTTCCGTTTTCAATTGTTTTCACTAGCTTAAACATGTCGCACACTTCAATCAGTTAAACATTTGACATTTAATACTTAGTTGTTACGCAAGTTGCACAATGGTTGTATTGAATCCTGAAAGACTAAAATATGACTTTGTAAAGGCAAGAGTCATATCTTGAACTTATATCAAATGCAATTACTTATTAACGACGACTGCACTCCAAATTAGTTTTGTATCGATAGTAATAACTACCTAAAGACTAATATATGACTATATGAAGGTCGTGGTTATATATCACCAATTACTGGTTTGCGAAATAACTTATATACAACTATAAAGCTTGCAGTTGTATATCGGTATTAATTTACTAATAATTACCACTTAATGTCTGATAAATAATTTCGCTTGAAACTCAATAATTTTCTCGAGTTTTTATAACCAGTGAGTTTCAAATTAGTCATATTTAAGTTTTTATGATTTTGAAGTTGCATGGAATATTAAAATTTAAAGATGGAGAAGTTTCTCACGAAAAAAAAATTTTATTACAAAATTTCAAATGCAATAAATTTATTAACATTTCGTGACGATTTTAGTTCTTATTTATGCAATTTCAAAACGTTTTTAGTCCTTAATACTAGAAAGTATTCAAAATACAGAGCGTGAAAAATTCTATATTTGTACAAATATTCAATAAATGGATATAACTTTAAGGCGAATGAGTTTTACGGGGCTACAATTGTAATTATTACATAACATTTTGCTTGGCATGTGAACTTAGAGCTTTGTTTAACTATATGTCATCCGTACAGAGTTAGATTAGTTTAGGATTATGAAGTAATTTTCTGATTTTTATCGTACATTCTCGAAAACGTAGAAGTGCGATAATATGTATATTGATAGTGTATATAGTAAACATTCATTTACATACAAAAGTTTACAAATGTGTACAACAATGTCTCAAGGGTCGTAATTCAAGTAATAATAACTTACATGCATGGTCCTCGTGTGATTAGCACAACTATTTACGACCACAATTCTACTTGTTCTTGCAACTTTAATAAGATATTACAAGGTAGTATATCCGATGTTATGACCCTGTATGACGTCAAGGCGACGTCTTATATATTCTCCACTTAGTTGCTTATGGGTTGCCACGATATCGCCATTCCTACATAAGGAGTAAATACGAAAGTCACAGGTTATGACTTTAACACTTAACTACCCTCTCAGGACGTAGTAATAACCCCGTTGTGCTGCTTGGGTACCCAACAAAAAAAGAATCATCAAAATCGGTCGACGCGTTACGAAGTTATGCCCGGTCAGACATAAAAAAAAAAAACCGCGTCGAACTTAGAACCTATGTGTTTTTGGGCAGTCGGTTAAAAATTGCTAAAAAATATTTTACTTAGTTCTCAGTAATATCCTGAATAGCATCACAATAGTTTTAAGGCGTGCTGTAGTCAGAACTCCGATCATAAATAAATTGCATTAGTTATTAACAATTGAAAGGGGACGAATTGAAAATATCTGAATTTTGCGTTCTCACAACTCGGAAAAAAATATCTAGGGAGTTCTGGTTAGAGTTCTAAGTAGTATTCGTAGAGTTCTAAAGGGTGCTGTAGTCAGAACTCCGATCAATGCAGCCGATGGAGTAATGGAGGCACGCACCCGCACCCAACCACCTACCAGCATTGGGTGAACATCTAGCCATTTAAAAAGTTTTGTTTACAATCATTTTTTAACAGCTTTTAAATGTTTGCCTCGCCAACTTTATATAAAGTTAGCGGATTACCCTATAATTTATTAAAAATAAGAGTGACAAAACATTCTTTTCATCACTAATTCACGACAAAATAACGGCACATTGTGAGGCTTCGGGTTTAGTTTCACCAAGGTTGTTCTGCTAACGTTATCAATGTTAAAGTGTTTATTAACATAGAATAACATTGAATCTATGAAATTCTTCTTTTCTTTCTTGGAAAACTTTAAAGTTTCAACTTTAAATAACTTCCACCAAGAGTCTATCGAAAGGAAACTTTCTGATAAAGAAATATTTAACCAGTATTGGTATTTTATGAAATTGATGGACTAAAAATCCTCTTCATAAATAATTCGTACTTAGTTTTCAAACTGAGTACCTATAGGAGTTGGGGTTTTGACCTTCCGAATGGGAAAAGAAAGTTATCCTCGCCAACCCGATCTACCTCAGAGAAAAAAACGAAAGCAGTAAATGGAAACAACGCAGGCAACGGCAACTATTTTGCCAACCTAGAAAATATGGACTTAACCTTAGATCAGGTGTTGAATCATAGAAGCGGAACATTACCTCAATCCATCGGACAGAGCTCCAGAACTGCAAAGGAAACATTAGTACCGAAAAAAATCAACAAGAGTGCCACCTATAGTGTGCTTCAATGTAAATATCAAGGGTCTGGAGTTGAAATGCAAAAAAATGCAGGTTGTACCAAAATATAAGGTGCAAATCGTGAATAAAGTTAAAGCGATACTGAAACCCGAATCAATTCAGGACCAGAATATGTTGTTCAACATCATGAAGTGCACGAAGACGAAGTCCTTCACCTTTACCCCAGCGAGTGAAAAAAATACCTGCCTATTGCTGAAAGATGTACACCACTCTTACGAAGCGGACGAAGTGAAATCTGAATTAGAAGCACTAGTTCCAGAAGCCAAAATTGCGAAAGTTAGCAATTTAGTCACATCAACCTCAAGGAAAAACGGATACAGCCTCAACTCTTTTATTGTTCAATTCGAGCCGAACTGCGAAACCGACTTGACCAACGTACGCTATGTGTTTAACCAACGGGTTACGTGGGAGAAACTCAGGAGCCAAGGGATAACGCAATGTAAAAATTGCCTAAACTTCGGGCACGTCGCCATGAATTGCACAGCACCTTACAGATGCGTTAAGTGTAAGGGGGATCACTTGCCAGGTGAATGCAGAAGACCCAAAATTACCGGAGAAAGCAGGGATGAAATCATCACTCAACCACAACCGTTTTGTGCCAATTGTCAAAAGGAGGGTCCACAGCAAACTACAGAGGCTGCCCTGCCTACAAACGCTTACTGGATTTGCGCCAGGAGAAGCGAGCTGAGCAAGAAAGGATGAGAAAAACAGCCAACACTGTCGTTAACAATTACATTCAAAAAGGTAAGAGTTTCACAAGTTTGTTTAGTACTAACCCTCAGCAGTCTAACATACCAAAGCAAGCTCCGAAAGCTTCTAGTAGTTCATCTACTAACAATTTTATTAATAAAGAATGCAGAGATCTATTCGGAATGGATATGTTCTCTCTCATGGGCAAGATAAACGAATTTCTGCCCAAATATAAATCACTGAAATCTTAACAGGAAAAACAAACTGCGTACCTGGGTTTCGTATGGCAACTATGTACGTAAGTGATTCCAGTAAGTTAAAGGTCATGGCTTTAAATGTTAATTCCTTAATTTTGCAGTGTAAGTGTGTTGCGCTTATTAATTTTTTAAAAGCATCAAAGCCACACATATTGTGTCTTTGTGAGACCAAGCTGTCTTCCCGTCACAAAGTTGCATTTGATTCCTATAACTTTATTAGGAACGACAAAATCGAGGATAGTGTAGGAACCGGCATCCTCGCGAAGTCATCCTTTAAAATCGACATATTGTCGATTCGAGGTCTCCGATGCTCAGAAGCCACAGCAGTGTCGATCCACCTTCCCAACTCGGAAAAACTTCTCGTCGTTGGGGTGTATTTCAGAGGGGTCTCTAACGCAGCTGACGTATCCAACGACCTAAACAAGCTGAATGAAATATCAGCACGTCATGACCACTCAATTATTTGCGGTGACTTAACTTAACTGCGGTAACATAGAATAACATTGAATCTATGAAATTCTTCTTTTCTTTCTTGGAAAACTTTAAAGTTTCAACTTTAAATAACTTCCACCAAGAGTCTATCGAAAGGAAACTTTCTGATAAAGAAATATTTAACCAGTATTGGTATTTTATGAAATTGATGGACTAAAAATCCTCTTCATAAATAATTCGTACTTAGTTTTCAAACTGAGTACCTATAGGAGTTGGGGTTTTGACCTTCCGAATGGGAAAAGAAAGTTATCCTCGCCAACCCGATCTACCTCAGAGAAAAAAACGAAAGCAGTAAATGGAAACAACGCAGGCAACGGCAACTATTTTGCCAACCTAGAAAATATGGACTTAACCTTAGATCAGGTGTTGAATCATAGAAGCGGAACATTACCTCAATCCATCGGACAGAGCTCCAGAACTGCAAAGGAAACATTAGTACCGAAAAAAATCAACAAGAGTGCCACCTATAGTGTGCTTCAATGTAAATATCAAGGGTCTGGAGTTGAAATGCAAAAAAATGCAGGTTGTACCAAAATATAAGGTGCAAATCGTGAATAAAGTTAAAGCGATACTGAAACCCGAATCAATTCAGGACCAGAATATGTTGTTCAACATCATGAAGTGCACGAAGACGAAGTCCTTCACCTTTACCCCAGCGAGTGAAAAAAATACCTGCCTATTGCTGAAAGATGTACACCACTCTTACGAAGCGGACGAAGTGAAATCTGAATTAGAAGCACTAGTTCCAGAAGCCAAAATTGCGAAAGTTAGCAATTTAGTCACATCAACCTCAAGGAAAAACGGATACAGCCTCAACTCTTTTATTGTTCAATTCGAGCCGAACTGCGAAACCGACTTGACCAACGTACGCTATGTGTTTAACCAACGGGTTACGTGGGAGAAACTCAGGAGCCAAGGGATAACGCAATGTAAAAATTGCCTAAACTTCGGGCACGTCGCCATGAATTGCACAGCACCTTACAGATGCGTTAAGTGTAAGGGGGATCACTTGCCAGGTGAATGCAGAAGACCCAAAATTACCGGAGAAAGCAGGGATGAAATCATCACTCAACCACAACCGTTTTGTGCCAATTGTCAAAAGGAGGGTCCACAGCAAACTACAGAGGCTGCCCTGCCTACAAACGCTTACTGGATTTGCGCCAGGAGAAGCGAGCTGAGCAAGAAAGGATGAGAAAAACAGCCAACACTGTCGTTAACAATTACATTCAAAAAGGTAAGAGTTTCACAAGTTTGTTTAGTACTAACCCTCAGCAGTCTAACATACCAAAGCAAGCTCCGAAAGCTTCTAGTAGTTCATCTACTAACAATTTTATTAATAAAGAATGCAGAGATCTATTCGGAATGGATATGTTCTCTCTCATGGGCAAGATAAACGAATTTCTGCCCAAATATAAATCACTGAAATCTTAACAGGAAAAACAAACTGCGTACCTGGGTTTCGTATGGCAACTATGTACGTAAGTGATTCCAGTAAGTTAAAGGTCATGGCTTTAAATGTTAATTCCTTAATTTTGCAGTGTAAGTGTGTTGCGCTTATTAATTTTTTAAAAGCATCAAAGCCACACATATTGTGTCTTTGTGAGACCAAGCTGTCTTCCCGTCACAAAGTTGCATTTGATTCCTATAACTTTATTAGGAACGACAAAATCGAGGATAGTGTAGGAACCGGCATCCTCGCGAAGTCATCCTTTAAAATCGACATATTGTCGATTCGAGGTCTCCGATGCTCAGAAGCCACAGCAGTGTCGATCCACCTTCCCAACTCGGAAAAACTTCTCGTCGTTGGGGTGTATTTCAGAGGGGTCTCTAACGCAGCTGACGTATCCAACGACCTAAACAAGCTGAATGAAATATCAGCACGTCATGACCACTCAATTATTTGCGGTGACTTAACTTAACTGCGGTAACATAGAATAACATTGAATCTATGAAATTCTTCTTTTCTTTCTTGGAAAACTTTAAAGTTTCAACTTTAAATAACTTCCACCAAGAGTCTATCGAAAGGAAACTTTCTGATAAAGAAATATTTAACCAGTATTGGTATTTTATGAAATTGATGGACTAAAAATCCTCTTCATAAATAATTCGTACTTAGTTTTCAAACTGAGTACCTATAGGAGTTGGGGTTTTGACCTTCCGAATGGGAAAAGAAAGTTATCCTCGCCAACCCGATCTACCTCAGAGAAAAAAACGAAAGCAGTAAATGGAAACAACGCAGGCAACGGCAACTATTTTGCCAACCTAGAAAATATGGACTTAACCTTAGATCAGGTGTTGAATCATAGAAGCGGAACATTACCTCAATCCATCGGACAGAGCTCCAGAACTGCAAAGGAAACATTAGTACCGAAAAAAATCAACAAGAGTGCCACCTATAGTGTGCTTCAATGTAAATATCAAGGGTCTGGAGTTGAAATGCAAAAAAATGCAGGTTGTACCAAAATATAAGGTGCAAATCGTGAATAAAGTTAAAGCGATACTGAAACCCGAATCAATTCAGGACCAGAATATGTTGTTCAACATCATGAAGTACACGAAGACGAAGTCCTTCACCTTTACCCCAGCGAGTGAAAAAAATACCTGCCTATTGCTGAAAGATGTACACCACTCTTACGAAGCGGACGAAGTGAAATCTGAATTAGAAGCACTAGTTCCAGAAGCCAAAATTGCGAAAGTTAGCAATTTAGTCACATCAACCTCAAGGAAAAACGGATACAGCCTCAACTCTTTTATTGTTCAATTCGAGCCGAACTGCGAAACCGACTTGACCAACGTACGCTATGTGTTTAACCAACGGGTTACGTGGGAGAAACTCAGGAGCCAAGGGATAACGCAATGTAAAAATTGCCTAAACTTCGGGCACGTCGCCATGAATTGCACAGCACCTTACAGATGCGTTAAGTGTAAGGGGGATCACTTGCCAGGTGAATGCAGAAGACCCAAAATTACCGGAGAAAGCAGGGATGAAATCATCACTCAACCACAACCGTTTTGTGCCAATTGTCAAAAGGAGGGTCCACAGCAAACTACAGAGGCTGCCCTGCCTACAAACGCTTACTGGATTTGCGCCAGGAGAAGCGAGCTGAGCAAGAAAGGATGAGAAAAACAGCCAACACTGTCGTTAACAATTACATTCAAAAAGGTAAGAGTTTCACAAGTTTGTTTAGTACTAACCCTCAGCAGTCTAACATACCAAAGCAAGCTCCGAAAGCTTCTAGTAGTTCATCTACTAACAATTTTATTAATAAAGAATGCAGAGATCTATTCGGAATGGATATGTTCTCTCTCATGGGCAAGATAAACGAATTTCTGCCCAAATATAAATCACTGAAATCTTAACAGGAAAAACAAACTGCGTACCTGGGTTTCGTATGGCAACTATGTACGTAAGTGATTCCAGTAAGTTAAAGGTCATGGCTTTAAATGTTAATTCGTTAATTTTGCAGTGTAAGTGTGTTGCGCTTATTAATTTTTTAAAAGCATCAAAGCCACACATATTGTGTCTTTGTGAGACCAAGCTGTCTTCCCGTCACAAAGTTGCATTTGATTCCTATAACTTTATTAGGAACGACAAAATCGAGGATAGTGTAGGAACCGGCATCCTCGCGAAGTCATCCTTTAAAATCGACATATTGTCGATTCGAGGTCTCCGATGCTCAGAAGCCACAGCAGTGTCGATCCACCTTCCCAACTCGGAAAAACTTCTCGTCGTTGGGGTGTATTTCAGAGGGGTCTCTAACGCAGCTGACGTATCCAACGACCTAAACAAGCTGAATGAAATATCAGCACGTCATGACCACTCAATTATTTGCGGTGACTTCAACGCTAGGCATCGGTTATGGATTGATACTACGACCAACCAAAATGGAAACAATATCCATAACTGGTTGAAGTCAAATTGTCATCTACATAATTTCTCGGTTATTTCGCAGCACCTTGCTACTTTTCCTAGATCGGGATCATTTCTAGACTTCTTTTTAGTTACGAGAAGCCTTATAAACCAATTTCCCGGACAAGAAAATTTCACATGCCGGGCTGTAAATGCAGAGTCTGATCACCTCGCTATCGAACTGAAGATTAAATTAAACCCTCGTTTGAATTTCTTAGAAATAGACGAAAGAAAATGTATCTACTTTGCCAAGACAAACTGGAGTGCCTTCTGAGATTACGTTTCCAATGACTTAGAATGTATTACTTTGCCATCTGATAGGAATCTCACTAATACTGGAATTGATCAACTGATAGGTTTATTAAGCACGATTGTTTCTGAAGCGGTTGAACGTTTTTCCTAAAAAATTCCCCATAAGAATTATAAATACAAAAATTTGCCTCTGCCTCTGCAGCAATTGTACTGCAAAAGACAGCAAATGAGGAAAGCTCTCAACAGAATATACCATCGCTGTCTAAATAATAGCAATCCTCAATATACTTCCCTCCGTTTTCAAATTAATTGCCTGAGCGTAATTACTAGAAATCTTACCAATAATTACATTAACGAACAGTTACAAACAAATCTTAGAAAAATTAAACCGAGTTCAAATATGTTTGAGGATATAAAAAGGCTTGCAAATCGTAAACAAGCTATGCCAAATAAGGTTAAATTTAATGGAGAAGACATTATGAACCTACAAGAAATATCCAACATATTTGCTGACCAGTTCTCAGGACATTTCACGCCCAATCCTATTGATCCACAATTTAAGGAACTAGTTGAAACGAAAATTGACGAATTTTTGGAATCACAAACTTCCACAAATAACAACAACTTTAAGTCTAATACCACGTTCTCTAGCTCCAACCCGTCAATCTCTCCTAACACATCTTCCCCTAATGTTTTTGTAACGCCTAAGTACGTAAACTACTTAATCAAATCGGGGAACAGTAAGAAATCATCCGGCCCTGATCACGTTTCCAATTTCATTCTCAAACGTCTACCCGAAATCAGTCTCATCTTCTTAACAGTTATTTTTAATAACTGTTTAAATAATGGATACTTTCCAAAACAATGGAAACTGGCCAAAGTATTTCCAATTTCCAAAAAGTCCAATTCTAACGATATTAATGATTTTCGACCCATGGCGTTAATATCAGTTATTGGAAAGAAACTTGAGACCATTAGTAGAGATATGGTTTCAGTTTGGTTTCAAAACAGGTAACTCATCTTTTCATGCTCTACTAAAATTCCGGACTGATATTGCTGAGAACCTTAACTTGGATCGTTTTACAGCTGCCTGCAAATCTGGTTTTACTAAGACTCCGTGGCGTCGATTGAAATTCTTTATTTGTTTTTCCTTTTGTTGCTTTTCTATTTCTTGTTGTTTCCGTGTTTCGATCCCTTTTGGTTGAAGGTGTGATCTAGCAATTGGTAATAAGGTTTTTATTCGTCGTCCCATCAAAAGTTCTGTAGGACTCAATCCGCTAGCAAGTGGCGTTGCTCGGTATTCCATAATTGCTACATGAGGATCTAGGCTGTCTTTTATTTGCGCCTTGATTACTTTAACCACCGCCTCGATGAATCCGTTGCTCTGCGGATATCCTGAACTCGATGTTATATGCTGGAACTTCCATTTAGAGGTGAAGTCGCGGAATTCCTTGGATGCAAACTGTGGGCCGTTATCGCTGTGACTGATTACTTCAGGTGATGACTGGCCTTCCAATCGAGCTATCTCTGGATACCTTGAGAAGTAGTCTGTGACGATGAGGAACTGCTTGCTTCCCAGCGTAAACAAATCTACACCTACCATTTCCCAAGGACGTTCGGGTATTTTCGATGTTAAGAGTGGCTCATGTCGAGAAAACCTCTTTCTTGTGCTCGTAAGACATTTTCCAATGTATTTTTTCGATGTCTTTAGAACAGCCTGGCCACCAAACCGACGCCTGAGCTCTGGCGCGGCATTTAACAATTTCTAGATGTCCCGTGTGTATTCGTGTAAGAATGTCGTTTCGTAATCCTTGTGGAATAACGATTCTGGAGCCATGCATTAAAAGTCCCTCGTTCAAAGAAAAGTTAATTCTATCATTCCAGTATTCTTGTATGTGAAGTGGTGTGGATGATTTATTGGGCCATCCTTGTAGAGTGTACTTGCTAACAAGCTATAGCTGTTTATCTTTTTGTTGTGCTCTTTGGAGCTCTTGTATCTTTTCGTCCAGGTTAAGAATATATGCACTTAAGTCTTCTTCTAGGTGTTTAGCTCCTCGTTGATAGTGTGCACAGCTGCATTTTTGACGTTTGATGATGACTTGCAGACTCGGCTGAAATTATTCCACTTCATGCACGCGTTGCATTGCTTTCCTTGAGCTGGGCACTGAGATCTCTTATGCAGTGTCGAACTCCCACAACCAGCGCACGTTTTGCCTTGTTTTTTATTTTCGCCGTATTTTCGGCACTGCATTCCACTACTGTTAGCCTTCGTATTCGAATACTGCTTACTCAGTTTGTTTTTCTCTCTTCTCTCTTTAAATTGATCTGTGCGAGTGTGCGACTGAATGTGTTTTATTGTTTAAGGATACGGAATTAATTCCTGTTGCTGGCGGTGAACGGCATCGCTTTGCCTAATGGTCTGCACTGCCTTCTCCAGTGTGAGATCGAATTCGAGCTGTAGCTTCTCTGACAATCACTTGTCCCGAACGCTGACGACTTGTCTGTCGCGGATCATTTCTTCTCTAAGAGAATCATATTTGGTGCTCTGACATTGTATAGAGTGCAGTTATGAAGTCTTCCACTTTTTCTCCTTCCAGCTGATTTCTGGAATTGAATTTTGTTCGTTATGCCGGATGACAAAATGACTTTCAAATGTCTTTTCCACCGCTGCATAATTTTTCTTTTCTTGCTCTTTTAATTTTAGAGATATAAAAATTCCATTTTCTTGATGTCCCAGTAAATAAATAAGTGTGTTTATTTGCTCGTCATTGGATTTCTTCGATAAACCAGGCGCAATTTGAAATCGATCAAATCGCTGTTTCCAACGAGGCCATTCTTCTGGGCAAAATGTACATTGTTGTGGAGCTTGCACTGTAAAATTACTTACGCTGACTGATGTGACGCCTGATGTATTTAGTGCCATATTTTATAAATATTTTCTTCAGTTTTCACGCTGCCACCATGTTTCGTTGAGCAGTTCAAATAAAAGAAAACCTGACTTTTATGTTCCAAAGATTACTTTATTCTGTTCTTTAATAATGACACTTCATGAGATAAGTCTCTGCCTACTGCATTCTCCTCGTTTTACAGTGGGTATATACAGCACATTGGTCACCATTTTCGATTGAGAATTTTATATTATTATCAAGTTTGTTTAAAATATTATCTAAAAATATTTTGAGTTGTCTATCAGTCCCTGTCCAGATACAGAAGACATCGTCAACATATCTATACCAAGCAAAAATATTATTTAGTAGGTTGCTGTCAGAATTAAAAAGTTTATTTTCTAAATGGTCCATAAATATTTCAGCGCAAAAGGGAGAATAAGGTGACCCCACGGCAAGTTCATTTGCTTGCATGTAAACTTTATCATTGAACATAATACAATTTTGTTCAATACAACAATTCGATAGAGCGACAAATTGTGATGCTCTTGTGTCATTGCCGCCTGCACTGTGAATTTTTGAATGTAAAATTTATTTTAGTGTGTTTGTGGGAATGGAAGGGAACAAACTATTAACATCAAATGACACCAATTTAGAGTAACGCGGTAATATTAAATCTTTGGTTTTATTAACTAAATCTATTGAATTCTTAATAGAAAAGTTAGGTTTAAAGTCAGGTAGGACAGCCATAGCTCTGGCTAAGAATTTAGATAATTTATAGGCTGGAGATTGAAAATCTGACGCTGGGATATTGTGTTTGTGCAATTTAGGAATTTATTATTAAAAAATACAATAAATAATTTGTGGAAAAGTAAAAAGCAAGTGTTTTATTTTGTTTTCTTTTACAATGTTGAGTAATGTGCAATAATTTAATCTGTTACAAATAATAACAGCATAAGAATACCCAAATACAAAGCGTAACCAACTTAGGACGTACAACTTCAAAACTAAATTCCAAATATCTGAAATATGTTAATTTTTCTCAATGCCGGCAATTGTTTCAAGAATTATATAAATGTGTAAGCATACTATTTTATTCTATTAATCTCCCATTTAAACTCGTTCATTCTAAGAATTATTGCCATTACAATTATACCATTCCTGCCCTTTGCGACATTCCGTTTTGTTTCTTCCAAATATCTATTCCCTGGTGGCGATACCACGCTTAAATTACTTCAGTTCTGTTTTGCTTTGTGATAATGAAGAAAGATTTGTTTAAATATAGTAAAAGCTCAGTATTGCCACTCTCGGAGACGTACTACCCTCTCATATTCGTTTTCATTATCGGCGCACTTAATTTACATATAAAATAGTTTTTTGTAAAATGAAATTTTGAACATTTCGGAACATTTTACACAAAACACAGCAAAGGTAAAGGAACACATAAGGAAGGTCGTAAATGAATTTGGTAAATGTGGCATTCTAGCATAATATATTTTCTTATAGAGAGCTAGGTCAAAAAAAGTTATTGTCGAAATATGTAATAAAGTTTTTATTACAAAGTAAAAGTTGGAAGCATAAATTACCTTATAGGGTCTCCCAAAGAAAAAACAACAGAAAATTGCATAACCCATGAAAAAACGGAGTTATGTTTGCAGACGCATAAAATTGTTGTTTATGATCGGAGTTCTGACTATAGCATCCTTTAAAACTCTATGAATACTACTCATAACTTCCTAGATATTTTTTCCCGTGTTGTAAGAACGCGAAATTCAGATATTTTTGAATCGTTCCGTTCCAATTGTTAATAACTATTGCAATTTATTTATGATCAGCGTTCTGACTAAAACACTCTTTAGAACTATATGAATACTACTTAGAACTCTAACCAGAGCGCCTTAGATATTTTTTCCGACTTGCGAGAACGCAAAATTCAGATATTTTCGATTCGTCCCTTTTCAATTGTTAATAACTAATGCAATTTATTTATGATCGGAGTTCTGACAACAGCACGCTTTAAAACTATTGTGATGCTATTCAGAACATTACTCAGAACTCAATAAAACATGTTTTAGCACATTTTTCGAAACAGGTGGATTTTTTTTTGCATAACTTTGCGAATTTGTCGGAAATATTGCTAAAACTATTAGGAACTCCGTAACTTTTCTATCTCGATCGATTTATCCACTCAGAACTCTTTTTATCAAAAAAAAAAACTTTTTTCGCGATTTTTGAGCTAAATGGGCGGCGAATGTGTGATATCGCGGATTTGAAGAAGGATTCCTGGACATTGTACAAGGAGATTTCTTGCAATCTTGTGTGTTTGCTGGGTAGCAGGGATAATTTGACCGTCGAATAAAGCCGCCGACTATTGTGCTAACCCTCTCAACTCCTTATAGTAAGCCGGTCCCTCCGAAGAAGTTCAACAGCTCCCGCAGTTGGCAGTCCTTCAGCCCGCTCGGTACCAGGGTTGGTTTCCCGAATAGGCTAAATCTGCTCCGGGCTACTGCAGGGCATTCACATAGCACATGTAATGGGGTCTCATCCTCCTCCAGACAGAGTCTGCAGGTGGGGTCGATGGCTCTGCCTATCCTCACCAGGTGCTTCCTTAGCTGACAGTGGCCGGTAAGTAGGCCTGCCAGGGTTCTAACAGCCGACCTGCTCAGCTTGAGGAGCTCCCTGGATCTACCCGGCGACGGTCAGGCCATAAGGCTTTTTGAGTGAGCGTGCCCCTCAACACTGTTACAATACAGCCTATGTCCCTCATTTGCGCGGTTTGCTATTAACCTTTTAGCCGTGCAGAGAGGTATTCCACAGACCGGCTCCGGCCCTATAAAAGGGGTGTTAGACCCCTTCCTAGCAAGTTCGTCTGCTTTTTCATTTCCTGTGTAGCCCTGATGTCCCGGTATCCAGATCAAGCTTACTTGATTAGTTCTACACAGTGCGTCAGTTCTACACAGTGCGTCTAGGCTCCTTTGGCATTCCCACACCAGATTTGATCTGGTGGTAGATGAAGCAATTGCTTCGATTGCAGTTTGACTATCCGAGAAGATTGAGATCCTTTTGTTTTTATAGGCTCTTCTTAGGTTCTCGTAGGTGCATGTCAGTATGGCGAAGATCTCAGCCTGGAATACCGTGGTATACATTCCCAGGGCCAGTGATAAACTGAATCGAGGAGAGTCGCTCCAGACCCCTGCCCCAACACCTGATTCAGTCTTGGATCCATCCGTATACCATACTAGCTCCCCTGGACGGACAGCTGGAAGCGTCCAGGTCTCACGCTTTTCCACCCGTATTAGGGGTGGTTGAAATGGTGAGAGTCTTGCCGGCATTTGATCAGTTGGCATGGCCAACTCAGGTGTGGCTTCAAGAATCTCCCTTATTGTCGTGTGGCCCTTACCTATGTTTTCCCCAAGGAGACCGGTTCCTTCTAGTTTGTAGGCCGCACACATAGCCAGGCTTTCAACCTCTATATGTAGAGGTTTAATGTTTAGCATGGTTTCGAGTGTAGCCGTCGGCGAGGTGCGCATGGCTCCAGTGATGCATAGGCAGGCCCTACGTTGCAGTCTGCTAAGCTTAGTCCTTATCACATTAAGTTTTGCTCTGTGCCACCATGTAATTGCTCCATAAGTTATCATGGGCCTTATTACCGATGTGTAGATCCAGAGCATTGTCCCCAGGTGGTCCCGCAGGCTCTACGGCATGCCCAAAAGGACTTCCGAGCTTTTTCCACAGTTATATCAAGGTGCAGGTTCCAGTATAGCTTGGAATCCAGGATCACCCCCAAGTACTTCACCTGATCCTTGAAGGGTAGCGCAGTGCCCAAGAAGGTCGGTTCAGTAAGACTCGTCGTGTTCCTCTTCCTACTGAACGGAACGAAGACTGTTTTGTCAGGGTTGACTTTGAGGTCAACCTCATTGCACCAGGTTGCAACTACGTCTAGAGCCCCCTGGAGTTGTATCGTAATGTTGTTCCCCATATCGCTGGATGCCACAACTACAATATCATCTGTATAGCCCTGCGCGAAGAAGCCTCGCTCATCAAGGCGTACAAGTAGCTCATCGATCACAAGGCACCATAGGAGGGGTGACAGCACCCCACCTTGCGGACACCCTCTTGTGACGCAGCCCCTTATCGTCCTATCGAGCAGACTCAAGGTAAGATCTCGAGACCTGAGCAGCACATCTATCCATCGACAGAAGGTCGTCCCAAGGCCTCTCCTTCTTAGGGCCCGGGTGATCACATCGAATGATGTGTTATCAAAAGCGCCTTCTATATCCAAGAAGGCTGCAATCGCAGTTCCCTTGCTATAAACCGCTCCCTCCAGCTTGAGTGTTAAGTCATGGAGTGCCGTTGTAGTAGATTTTCCGGTTTGGTAGGCGTGCTGCCGGGCATGAAGTGGTGAGTGTAGAAGATACCTCTCCCTGATCGCCCGATTAGCAACTTTTTCCATCGTCTTTAACATGAACGATGTTAGACTAATAGGCCTGTACGCTTTAGCGAGTGTGTAATCTACACGGCCTTGCTTTGGAATAAAGGCTATTTTAACAGTCCTCCAGATAGATGGTACGTATCCTAGTGCAAAGGACGCCCTGTATATTCTGCACAGCACCGGCGCGAGAACATCACAGCCCTCCTGTAGGAGCACCGGGTACACACCATCCGTGCCAGGGGATTTGAATGGTTCAAAGGATGAAATAGCATCCTTGATGGCTTTACATGTAAAACCGAGCTGGCAACCCTCCAGTCCGCCTTGGTCGCCCTCCTTGCTAGGTGGTGAGTTAGGCTGGGCCTGTCTGCCTCGTTCGGTTTTTCCACCCTTGAACCAGGAAAGTGGGACTGCAGTAGAATCTCTAGCGTTTCTTCCCTGGTTTGGGTGTATGTTCCGTCCGGTTTCTGGAGTGTGCCCAAGTCGCCCGACGTAGTTTTCATAAGGGCTTTATGCAGTCTCGCAGACTCGCGAGCGCCCTCCACGTTTTGGCAGAACTTTTGCCAGCTATATCTTTTGGAACGGCGCAGTTCTCGGTTGTAGGCAGTTAGGGATTGTCTAGATTCTTCCCAGCACCCGCCTCTTTTCGCCCTGTTGAACAGCCTCCTGGTAATAGCCCTTATTCTCGCAAGTTCCCTCGTCCGCCAAGGGACGTTCCTGTTCTGGGACCTTACTGACACCGGACAACTTCCCCTGAAGGCCGCCTGTATGGCATCGTTTACGAGGTCTGCCGCAAGTTCGACGTCTTGCGTAGACTTGATCGAGCCCATGAACCCATAAAGTCTATCACCCAGTTCCTCTTTATAGGTAACCCAGTTTGTGTTCCTTGGGTTCAGGTATTCCTTTATTTCATTGACACATTCTCCAACTCTGAATAGAATGTGTTTGTGGTCGGAGCATGATGACTCGTCAGACACTCTCTAGTCACTTACCAGTTCTGATATGTAGCTACTGGAGAGAGTGATGTCAATTACCTCCCTCCGACGGCCATTGTCAAAGGTAGGGTTAGATCCACGGTTTAGTATAACTAGGTTAGTAGTTAGCAAATAATCAATAAGGTACTCACCTCTTCTGTTATTGCCGCTGCTCCCCCAGTTAATGTGGTGTGAGTTCGCGTCGCATCCAATTAGCATGTGCGCCGAGTTTGCCGACCCGATGAGTTCCCTTAGTTCTCTCGTCGGTGGTGGTTCAGTGGAGTCGTATGGGAAGTACGCAGAGCAGATTAACACCCAGCATCTTCGTCTCCCCGCACATACCTCCACTCTGGCAGCTGTAAGGTGAGTAGAACCATGGGAAAAATGGTTGAAAGGCTGGGGCGTACAACCGAAGTGCTTTACAAAAGATCATAAATATGTACACCCATTTTCCGTCGACTTTCGGAAGCTGAATAGATTGCCACAAGAAGATGCTTATACTTATGCTTTATCGCTCTCGAAAAGAGGATTTGTATAAATACTACCCATAGAGGTAAATTCAGCAAGTCCCTTTCAAAGAGTAACATAAACTCTGAAAAAATTGTGTAGCATTACTTTGAGGGAAATTATTTGTGAAAATGGTACACAGTTTAAGAGTCGCGAGATTCTGTAAGGATTGTGGCGTATCTCTGAAGTATACTGTCCTTTATCATCCTCAAGCTAATCTTGCAAAGACTAACTAAGATGTAAAGAGAATGTTGAGGTGTTATGTTTCGGATATTCACATGCTTCATAAACTTTGGTGTGGATTAGGTACAAACAGGAAATCTGTGCTATAAACGGGAAAGGAGTCTAAGTAAGAGAACATATGATTTGCGAAAGAGAACTTAGGAGTTTGAACCTAGTAATAAGGTTTGGTGACTATTTCTCAGCAAAATTATCGTCAAGTTCGAAAATAATTTTATGACGTTAAGGTTTATTTTAAAATTTAACAAATAGTAAAACTGGATTGAGTAGGATTGAGTAGGAGTAGTTTATTTTAAAATTTAACAAATAGTAAAACTGGATCGAGTAGGATTGAGTAGGAGTAGTATGAACTGAACTTGCATATTTTATAAATTTAAGCTCAGAGTAGATTTCATTTCGGTTTCTTTTATTAGGCCCTCTTATTATTTCTGTATGGTTTGAGAAGATTTCGAAGGGGATCTTCGGAGAGTAGATGAGGGAGTGTTATGGATGCAACGGAACCGTACGAGTCGAAATTAATTTAAAATTTAAAGTTAAATTCGTATTTTAAGTTTTAAGAAGTTTGAGTAACCGAATGAAAAGAAATATATTACGTACTTAGCTCAGGGGAAAAGAAATTGTAATGTTTAAATATAGCTGTAGTATATTGTAAACAAGCACACTTAATTATATGAGTAACTAACTCAGTTAGTGGCACATCCAGCTACTCTTCTTTACCTGCTACTTCCTACTAATTACTTGGTCAAGGTTACACCAACAAACTTTGCAATTAACGCCGTCTATAATGCTGATTTCCACCTGAAACTCCCACAGGAAAAGCAAAAGTACACATTGGAAAGTACTACTAATATCATTATTTTGGTTAAGAATGTAGTTCTGTACAGTTTTTCCTACTCATTTATGGTTTAGATCTTTATATAACTCAATTTTCCTCAAACGCTATTCTGTATCAGTATGTTCGCAAACCCATACTATCAGCTTTTCTCTTTCTCTTTTGTGAGATTTTGACTGGGGTCCGCGGGGTCGTCAAGCTAGTGACTTCAAGAAAGTCCCCCTGCAAGTATATTGTCTGTCAGTTGCGAATGTCGGTGTAAGAAGGTCTCGGAGGGTTATTGAGAGAGTTCCGGAGAAGCAGCGAGAGAAGTAACATGGACGAGGTTTCATTAATTAATTGGCTATGGTTTTTAAGTACAAAATATTTAAAGTAAGAGGCATAGGAAAAATATATGCAGCTTTTGAGCAGGCTCAAGGGAAAAGCCGATCGGGAATCTTAAACGGAAAATGCAGGAAAACTGGGGACTCTGGACGCGACTTGATTTCCGGTCGAACAAGGCGAACCTTACCACTGCCAAAATAGTAGCCTTCCTTAGAGGTAATATTTAGGTGATAACTTCTCTCGTTTTCCGGTTACATTGTTTTCTTGAGAGCACAATTAGGTTACATATATATCATCGGTAACACCTACTAACCAGTACCTGTCTATAAGCAGATTCAGTTCGCCCTCCATGGGCCGTTTTAGGCCTTGGCCGTAGGTTGCTCAGGGAACTACTCCTTCGATCGTATCGTTCTGACCTCCGACTTGCTGATTTGGTTCATCTTGGCACTCTCAAGACCCTTTTCCCTGAGGAGGCCACTTGCCAACGCTTTTTATAGCTCCTACCTGCAAAGGTGAATTTCACGAAACCACTATACCGTGAACTTTAACCGGTTGACAGATCCGCATATTGTCATGAATTCAGATTTTTTTGCGCCCCGGTTGGCATTGTTAGTCAGCACAGTGTTGACGGAGGACTCTTCCCCAGACAAAGTGGTAGGACTTTTGCTCAATATCTCTTTTCAATCTTCAATTACAACTCTCGTGACAAAGGGCGGGTGAGTCTCCTCCGACCCGATTACTCCTGGAAATCACATGGATTCAAATATATTAATAAAGAATCTGATGTGCATCAAACTGTGACCCAGCATGTAGGATTTTGGCCACAAATGAATATACAGTAGCCAGCGGGTTACAGCTTTGGAAACATATCTGGGAATATTATCGGGGGTTACGGTATGTTACAGACGATCATCAATTGTCTAACATTCATAAAATTTCAGTCGACGGTAATTGTTTTCTGCTGTTTTGAATACCATTGCTTATAATAACTAAATCAATAGTTTAAGTGGATTTTTGTTTTAACTTAGAGTCAGAATCATTTTAAGCAGCATGCCACTAAACTTGTAATGATAAGGAATTGAGCATGGAGATTCCTTAACACAGATCCTGTTGCCACGAAAGGTTTTAATTGAAACTGGAGGGCGACAGGTATCCAGAGTCTGCATACTTACGAACAAGCTCGCCTTTTAAACGCTTCTGTTAAAGTATTTTACTCCACTTTGGATTGATGTATTTTATTTGAGAAAATCTTCTTCTATCGGACCGACTACAAGTAGCCAGCACTCCTGGCGGAGAAGTCAACGTTCCCGGAGTCTGTTACCAGCCACCACAACGATGACTTTTTAGCCGCACCACCACCAGTGTACAGAGTTACGATACGTGAATACAGTTGCGTCACATACACCAATGTGTTATTTCCCCTGCCTATTTGCGGGCTACTCCTGCGAATTTTACGGTTCAAAGTCTACTTGTAAGAACACTTACAAATATTTTTGCCATCACATCAATAACTGTTGGTGCGTCACTTTTTTGTATACAGGAAAAATAATTGCGTTTCGGGAGATTCAGGTACAGTGCCACTCCATATTTGTTATTAACAGCTACAACCAAGCTTTCAAGAAACTAAGCTCTGGCATTTTTAAATAATTCGTAAGTTATACCATCAGAACCTGACGCTTTGTTATTTTTGACTTTACCCAGCACTTCGAAAATCTCGGCAAAAATGATTTCCACCATTATTCCCGGGTTCAAAACCCAGTCTGCTTGAGGGATTTTAAAAAAAAATTAAAAAAATCCACTTCGTCTATGGGCTCCTGTCTAGTTCGAAGGAATACGGAAACAAGATATCCAAGTTTTCTTGCCCCTCTACCCTAATTTCCCTTCCGGACAAGGCGATGTTAACGCAACAATGCTTTGGTCACATCCTAAACGGAAAAAAACTCCGTTATAAGGGCCTCCGGATGAGGAATGGAATCATCTTTTATGGACATTTAGAAGCCTATTATATGTTTTTTCCACGGATTTCCCTACTTATAGCGCGCCAGCATTTGCTGTTCTTAATTTCTGCTAAGCGTACACTAATGTTATATGTATATATAAGAGGTCTTCTTTTTCTGCATAGCAACTGGTATTTCCTGTTTTTGTCCAAATACGTTTTTTTACTTGCTTGATAGTTTGTTTTTCTGTATTTGTTCAATAACCTAAAGCAGCTTTTCCTGGCATTATAACATTGGCTATCAAATCACTGATTTTTAAAACATGTGAAATTATCAGGACGATTAAAAGTAGTGGCATTTATAATATCTTCAGATAGTTGATACTTAATTCAGTGACAAGCGCGAGATATATTAACATATGATCTGAGAAGTTCACATTTCCTATTTTGAAACTTTTAACTAAAGTTAAAAGTACGCAGAAATTGTTTCTTATGCAAAATATGCTCTTCCCGTAGCTCTTTCAAATCGTGCCCTTTTTAGCGGAGGAATGTAATGCAGTTTATTTATCTCTTCTAAAAAAAGTTATATTTAACAAAAGTACAGCAAAAGAATTCGCATATTTAAAAAAAGACTACTCTTCCAGCAGCTTTTGACATTTCTTAGTTGATAGTTATATAGGTTCCTTTAAGTATTGTGTTTTCTCTCAGAATATAGATCACACTTGCAGCAACAAGTATCAATACAGTAGTTTTGTAGTTTTGTTGACTAATTTCATATATCATCATCATTTCATAGTATATCTTCACAGCTATCAATTCATTTTCAATTTATTGACCGTCGTCTTTTGCTACTGCCGATAATTGTGCTGAAATTACACTTTACATAGACTGCATCATTTGATCCATGGATACTTCATCGACCTTTCCATACGTGCACAGTAAAAAATCCTGTATACGTGAACACCTGCATCTTAATATACTGCACGTAAACTGGTACTGAAACAAGCTAAGAAACAAAATGTTTCGAAAACAAAGAGGAAAAGGGCAGTATAAAAATGCAATACATACTCAAGGTCTCTTTTGCTTAAAAGTATTTTTATTATTAAAATATATTTAAATTTTTACAGATATAGAGGGAAACTGCATAGCATGCAGAAAGCAAACGTAGGTATGCATAAAATGTTCATAAGTTAAACTGCAACCAACTGAAAAAATCAGGCATATTGCTTTTACGTCTAACATTTTATAAAGCAATGAACAAAAATTGGCAGCATGCATTCATTCTGGCGAACAAACCGGTGTAAGCACCAACGAGAACAACTTGGAGGACAGCAGGGCCTACCAGATCCTTCGAAATGAAGCACTTTATCCGCTCACAAAACGGAAGAGTGCTTTGCGTTTTGCACATTCCTTAACGCCTCAATAATAACACACACAAAAACAAACAAACAACAACGCCTGTCCTAAACATTTCGAGGAAAACGAAAAAGTAGTATTTGCTTCGTTTAGAAATTTAGTCATCTGAAAATACATTACTCTCGATCGAGAATAGCTTCACGACCATGTTTGTCTGGAGAGTTGTTGATTAACAGTTTATGCCGGATGTATAATAAAGAGAAGTTCTCAGAAAACCGCGTAAAGAATTCTTGCTTTGGAAACGTATTTAGTCAAACATTCAATACCGAGTATAAAACAATATCATCGAACAAATGCTATACCTTTTAATATATTCGGAGCAGCTTACAAATAAAATGGACCAGATCACAGAAACGAGTTAATGATTAAGAAGTGAATAGAAGAGAAACGTACAATTATTTCGTTTTTATTCGACTACAAAAAATATCTGTAGTACTCCCGTTTCCCGTTCATGGTGAAAAGAAGTCAGCATTAGTTAAAACTGCGTTGGGATGCAAAATCGGGAAAACAGCACCTGAACACAGATAAGGGACAATAGCTTTGAGATTGAAGCAGCAAGATTTTAAACATGTTACCAATCGGAAAACATACTCTACCCAATAAAAAAAGAATCATCCAAATCGATGCACGCATTACAAGTTAGAATTCCCCTCCCACTCCCCACCCCACCCTGGTACTACTTATAGCAATGGGGGATCATACACTATACAACAAAAAAGGAACCATCTAAATCGGTCCACACATAATAAGATTTCACCCGCGAAAACCAAACAATTTTTTTACGCCGTACCAATCAGTGAACATTTTCTATACGACAAAAAAAGATTCTTCAAAATTGATCTACGCGTTACAAAATTATGCTCGGTAAAAAAAAACCTTCGAACTTAGGACCTCTTTGTTTATGGCGAGGCGATTAATAAATACTCGCCCGCGTGAGATGGCACCCATACATACTAAATTAATTCGGATAATTGTTAGTTTATTACATGTTCTAGCAAAATAGGCAATTCAAACATTCGACGAATAAAAACGAATCGAATCTTTATCATTAGCAATTGGAGTTACGCCATCCCATCACGCAGGCTAAATTTTTATTTATTATGTGAATTTTTCTTTGCTACAAATGGCACTTTCGATCCTTTTACTATTTTTATAGATCAAAGTTGGAACTTCTACGCAGGCTTTAATTTGTTTTCTTATGTGAATTTTTCTTTGCTACAAATAGCACTGACGATCATTTTACTATTTTTATAAATCAATGTTGGAATTTCTATATTTTAATATATCGAAATCATTACAATCTTAGTTTGGGGCCATCAGCCGAATTAATACAAAGGATTTCTAACCTTTTTCATAGCCAATTCATTTGAACTTTATTTAATGATAAGATAAGATAGTGTTAAACCAAACCAAAACTTCCAAACAATACAGAAGAGGCGAGGTAGGGCTACTTGAAATAGTAAGTATAGTAATATTGTTTGTAATGGATATATAAATGTATAAGATATAGCTGTACGAATATGCATAGGTATGTATATGTAGATAAGGATATTATGTATGCTTTGGGTCTAGTCAGATAATTGCTTCCGGAAAGAATTTTTGTTTGTAAATTTAAAAATTTCTTTGATTAAATCTTTAATAATTCACCCAGTTGCTTCCAACTATTTATCACGTATATTTTAATCTTTTAGGAATTAATATTGATATAAAGTAAACAACATTATTAGGTCTGTTCCTGTACCTGCAGAGATTATAAGCGCTTCGCAGGAAACTGCAGAATACTGCAGAAAAGTGTTCCCGTATTCACTTCTCCAAGAAGATTTTGCATACGTTACAACTTCTCCTGCTGCAGAAAATTTAAGAATTCTGCAGCTACTTTGACCAGCTGCAATATGCTTAAAAAATCTTCTTTCTGTCAAAGTGACAACTGCCCAAACGTCAATTAAATGAATTTTAAATTTGTGAATCCTTTTACAGAGTTGTATATCCTAGAAGTTAAGCGTCGGAATAAGGAAGTGAAGTAGCCTAGAAGAACTGTGATTGTTTAGTTTCCATATATAGGAAAAGATTTTTTCCTCTAAAACAAATCTTCTTCTGCTTTTTAAGAAAATTGCAGCTGGATGTTCCCATACTGAAGTGAATTCACCCCTACCACATAAATAAGTAAACTGCAGCCGCAGGTGCAGAAGTACGGGAACAGACCTATTATCTCTTGAATCGTGAGTGCCCCTTTTCAAAACATAACCAAGAACTGCCTTTCGACAATTGGGGTAATTAAAAATGAAATTGTTTTAGACAAGCTGGACATTGCAATAAAAACTTTTATTTATTATCACTTCTTTTCCAGAATTCACACATTTTTCGGTACATTAAGACAATTAACAATCATAAGCAATTAGTCGTTAATTAAAACCGTCCCAAACAATGATAGCACAATCAGAGTACTTTATTGTAAAATTAACTTATTCACAGCACTTTCAATTCTTAAAGAGTTTTTCAAAACACTTGTTATTATGTTATGTGCCTATTTAGTCAATCAAAATTAATAATTCACTTCTCATTTGTACATAAACTGAAAAAATATTTTTCATAAACGCTTTAGACGGAAATCAGAAAAAGTATAACTTGACAGTTCAAATTCATCTTTCTTCCTATCTTCACCTTCCCCACGAGCCAGTTGGCCAGTCTCACGTACTCAACTCATATACGTAATAGCCTATCCTGTATATTATATAATCTAAGATTATATGACACTCTCGTAATCAAGATGAGTCTAATGACATTGTATTTATTAAAATACATTGAGCCCTTTGGACGTTACGAAGTAATACAAAATTCCACAGTCAGAACCTTGCCTTTCAAGTACGGTAACAAAGTAAAACTTTGAAAGCTTTGGGATCGGAAGGGGTCCCGCGAGAAGTAATTCTGTATATTCACCTAAATTGGGCGATCATAATTTATCGCAGTTCTTTTTGTTTAAAATTTTCAAAATACCAGTTATTTTCGGTCCCTGGTTATGAATCATCTTGTTGTGTTTCGTTCATCTTATTGTTTTAGGTGACTCAAATATTATTGAAATATTACAGTATTTTTAAATACCGAAGAAACTTGCAGTGTTAAATAGATGTTTTTCATTAAAATTTTAAGTACTTACTTGTTGTTACAACACCAGAGAAAACCCAGCATTGTCCATATTTAACTTCCTCCTTTGTAGTTAAAAACTGTTCTAAAATATCCGCCTAAAAAAATCAACTTCATAAAACTTTATGAACTTTAAAAAAAGGAAATAAAAGTCTCACGGAGCCCGGCCAAGCCGATGGAGCTATTCCATCTGAATAATTTCCATCCCAGCGTCCGACAAGCACACCATGGTCATCATTAGAATTAACAATTTTCGATATTGCCCTGGAAATTCTTATGGGGTCACCTCGACTGGAAGAAAAATATAATAACATTTTAAATCAAAATATAAAATATTTATCTTTACTGCTGATAAGGCACCTTTGCACGATCAAAAACTAACGCGCATGCTGATAGAATATGACGCGCAAACTGCCCATAAGCCCATTCACGTCCCCTTGTGGTTGTATGCGGTCCAAGCCATATTTTTCCAACGTCAGATAAAATGTATTCTTCCAACAAACTTGAATCAGGCATATAAACCAAGTCATCTAAGTAAAAAATTCATAAACTTGTCTTACAAACTCATAATACCAAAGCTTAAATAATGTTCAAATGTTCGAAATATGTACGAGTAATTAATAATAAAAGTACTAACCTTTACACCATGGGTTAAATATTATCCAAATGTTTATCTCTGACTTAAATTTGCTGGTAAAATTACCGTTCTGACAAACAATTTGCAGTGCATAACATCCAAATGACGCATTGGGGGCGGATATAACCTACAGTAAATTATTTATATATATACTAGAATACATTATAAGAGGGTAGAATAAAAACTGTATGAGTTGCTTTATGAATATAACCCTTAAAGAACCCTTAAAGTCGGTGTGATTCAACTTTGCTCGCCCGGGAACTTATAATTAACTTTTACTTTTAAAGCATTTCATAGAAGCCTTTTGCAATCAAAAACATATAAAATTTCCTATAATAAAACCAATACTGCCCTTTCACGTGCTAAGCGTCATTATTATAACCAGGTCATATATAACCGTCATTATTCGATGCAGGTCTTCGGTCTAAGGTTACTGGCAGAATCGGAGGTAGGTTGATGTATATGGAAGGTTTAAAATAATACTCTTGAGCCTAATGAACTAAACACTTATTTCACCTCAGTCAGTAGCGGCCTTAGGCCATAATTACAATTTCGACTAATTATTAGCCGACTGCGGCTTTAATCAAATGGATATGGGTCGAAGGGATAATGTCCATATTACCACCTACTGAAAGAAGACTTTTTTGGACTTTTTCTTATGTGGAACAATGAAGGATGATGTTTATTCAAGCCCTGTTAACACTAGGGAGGATTTAGTTAGCAGAATTGGGAATGCAGCGACAAAAATAAAATAAGATAGGCAATCCAATAAAAATAAAAAAAGGGGTGTTCTAATTATTCGGAGAAATTGAGAAAAAACTGAATTTTAGGTAATCGAAAAAATTTTTTTTTTCAGTTTTCGGAGTGACTGTAGCTGAAATGGTAGAAGTAAGATCAACATTGTTGATAATTTAGGAAAGGTCATTGGAATAGTAGTTTTTAGCGTTTGCTTGATATCGCTGTGTTGGGTAGATCAAAAGATAAAAATAAAAGAGTAATGTGCATACCATGTAAAACTGAAATTTATGAATCACCCTGTAACTCAAAACGGTTGCGCAAACTAAACCACAAAATTTTATTTTTAGAACAAAAAACTAAATTAAGATATTTTGAAAATAAGTTAATTAAATTCTTGATAATATTAAGCAGCAATAGGTATTAGGTGGCCGACTATATCCAGGCACTCTTTGATTAGAAGGGAATCTTTGGCGACACACATATGAACACACAAATGCGTGTTACTATCTACTCTCAGATATTCACCTTACGATGTAGGCAGCCACCGTTCCGCTGGACCTTAACGCCTTCAAGAGACATAGCTCCTCACAGTTCCTAGATTATGCAGCATTACTAGACACTTTAGAGCTAGCTTCTCGTCATCAAGAAATCCCCAAGGTTTTTTTGGGCAAGATGGCGATCACTAATATGTGCTAATAGGGAGGCTTATCGGTGGAAGGCGGCATAACTTTTTTACTACGAATGAATGAAAGTATGGCGAGTAGTAAGTAGCGTTATCAGCAAATTGTTTGCGGAGAAGTGAACAGCATTCTAGGGTAGTGTTTGACGTCAACTGGTGGTCGGCCGGTAGCTGCTAGTGAATCAAACGTGACTTGGTGGCTGGCCAATGGGTGGAATGATGTCTCATGTCGAATTTAAATTTAAATAGCATATATACACTGCTGGCCGAAATGTAGCCTCAGAAAGTAATATTAAAAATTTTCGTTGTTCATAATGAATAAAAACTTCCAAAATAATTGTTTCCAATGTCGGTGTAAACTCTTATTTGTTCAGCATACAAAGTTTCCTATCTTGCTTCTCTTTCGTTGACGTACGGTGGTAAGTTTCTAAAAGCGGCATAAATTACGGGACAAAATTTATCCTCACGTTCAGTTCTCAGCTTACCGTGTAAAAGAGTGCATCGGGTGTGTGCATAAAAGAAGTTTTGGAGAATAGATCAAAGTGTTTATAAACTTGTTGGTACTGTTTTTTTAAGAAATAGATAAAGTGGGACGCGGTAAATTACTTTCAAGTGAAGAAGTAAAGCTTATTCGAAAATTGTCTGCTGAGGGATACTCCAACCTTAGAACAGAAAACGTGTACGTGTTTTCCGATTTTTAGTTCGTTGGAAAGGTGCGGGAAGGGAACCCAAAAGCACGCCTTCCGAAATGTCAATTTGACGTGGACTTTCTGAAGAGTGCGCATTCAAAGTGGTTATTGAATAATTTTCACTTTTCAGTTATTAAAATATTTCATGATGAAGTGTGCGGAATTTTGTTGTAAAATTAATCGACGACTTGGGTGTGGAAAATCATTTTTCAGGAAAGTTAAATAATATAACAAGCAATTATACAGCATTTTCTTTGAAATATGTGCAAAATCTGTATAAATAAAAGCTAAATTACCAAAGAATATAAACATTTCTCTTGATAGTGCTCGTTTGTTTACATTTGAGATTCATAGATTGGGTCGCCTTGGTGGTTTCAGCGACAGCTGACGGAAGTTTTTGCCTGGGGGCTCTAATAAAATTTTAAAAATATTAAAATATTTTTCTACTTTTACGTATTTTAGGTTTGATTATATATCATCCAATGGTAGTATTGTTTGGAGGACCACTTCGAATGAGTCACAGATTTACTACTTCCATGGTGAAAACTAACCCATTCACACCTTTCAAACACATAAGGAAAATTCGGAAACTTTTTGAGCATGGTGCACTTCCTTTCGTTTTTTGTTCTAAGACTCCAACAGGCAAATTGCCGCTATTGTACCGGGAGACATAAAATTGGCCGACCTTAAAAGGTTACGGATAGAAGTCGGAAAGAAATTTTACGTCTTGCATCAAATTCCACCTTTATTTGCAGAAAAATAAAAGAAATTTCAGGTCTTAACTTCAGTCGCAGGACAGTTAATCGTGTAATCAAACAAGCTGCACACATAGACCGTAAAGAGGCTATACGAAAACAACCAATTCTAAAGAGGAATCAGCATGATCGCTTACAATTCGCGCGTGACCATCAGACGTGTGGTGAATAATGGCAGAAAGAAGTATTTACAGATGAAAAAGGTAGTATATCCAGATGGATATAAATATTACTGGCATGATATTAGGAAGGAACCGCTGATAATTAGTAAACGACAGATGGGCGGCGGCCCGATTATGCTTTGGGGTGCTATTTCGTACGAAGGACCTCACGATTTAGTTGTCATAAGTGGACGTCAGAATAGTGCAAAATATATAAACTTGGTGGAAGATCAAAGACTTAAAATAACGGAGAAATTGGAGTACCAAGAATGGATCTTTCAGCAAAATAATGCATCCGTTCATATGGCAAGTATTGTGAAAAAGCGGTTTCGGCAAATAATGTATCACTTCTTTCTTGGCCAGCGAAGTCTCCGGGCATGAATATAATAGATAATGTGTGGGGGCTTCCTTGCAAGTGAGGGAAACACTTATGGCACTGTTGCAGAGCTTAAAGAAGCCTTATTTCGTAGTTGGCGAAGTAGTCCACGAAACTACTGTAAAAATCTGTATAACGGCCTACCAAACAGAATTTTCGAGGTAATTCATCAGCACGGACAATCAACACATTATTAGCTGCATTAAATACTGCAAATAGTCTGTGTCTTTTATGACAACAATAACTGTAAGAACTGAAGTATTATGTATTTATGTTTGAAATAAAAGTTTGTTAATATTATACATTTAAACTAAAATACTTACTTGGTTCAATAAAATGATTGCTACACATATATACTGACTTTTAAAGCGAGGCTATATTTTGGTGTATGAATATGAGCGACCGGAGCTTAAAGTAGTCTTTTAAGTTAGAAGATAATACCATTATTGGAAGACTTTTGTAATTACACGAAAAGCGATTTAAAAATAGCCCAGAACGTACTCATATTTAAAATCAAGTTATGTGAGAAGAAGGAGACGAAATTAACCTGATAATTTATTGCTGACTTTATCAGAATAGAATTTTACAGGCCCGTACAGGCAGGGGCAAGTCAAAACTGCCTTATCTCAAGTAGTGGTCAAACGCTTTGACGCTTTATTTAGAGAGCACTGGGGTAAATTCGAGCTTGTTCGTCCTAATAATAAGTAATTGTAAATATAAAATTAGGTTAAAACTAATTGCAATTATTGGTTCATATTTGCTTTAAGGTGGATTGATTAATTCAATACTTTCTGAATTCAAATCAAATGCTATAATTAACCAAAACCCTTTATTTTTTTATTATTATGATGTTCAATTTAATGTATCCTGATTTTATTCAAAATTATAATTATGATTATGATAAAATACATATCATATAATTAAATTGAATGTTATAATTGTAATTATAGGGAAAATAAGTGCCATTTCTACATCAAAAATTAAGAAGAACCGTAGCGAGATAGGTAAGCGAGATGATGAATTGGGGGTCCGATATTATTCAAAAGGTAATCTGTTTTCTCAGTTCATTAAATGTTTATTCTATTCATCAGCAAAATTGACGTATAATAATGCTCATTGAACATCTAAAAATTGTCAATATGAAGCTGCTGGTGATTTAAATCTAAAATGATAATGATATTTATGATTTTTAAAAAGTACAAATTTTAGTGTCGAATTAGTCAAATTATTAAAAAATAGTACCAATTAGTACATGAATCCTGTAGCTAAAAAAATTTTTTTGGTAAAACATGTAAAAAAATAGTCGTTTAAAAAATAGCATTGCTTACATTGTCGCAGTTAATTTTTTCAGACGAAATGTAGACAACATTATGACATTGCGAAATAATTTTCGTTTATTAAAGTTAAGCTAGCAAGCAGGTACATCATTTCACTGATTATGTCATTTAATAATATAAGATGTAAGAACTAGTCGAAATATGAAGCCTGAACAGGTTTTCTAATTTCCGGGATGTTGCGATTTTCATTAAAAGGATTAACTGCTTACACAATCCCACTTCAATATTTTCTTGTTTTGAGTGAAGACGTATATAGAATGAAGCAAGAATACGTATATAGAATGAAGCAATCTCTGCAGCAGCAGCAGAATTCCAAAGATTTAATTGAAGTTTTAGGGGACCTGAATTTACAAAGATATAAGCTGCTTCTTTCTATGAAAGATATGAATCAAAGATGTCCATACAGGATTTTAAGTGTGACAAGGATAAAAACAGAATATGGGGATTCTTCGTTTTAATGTCCGGCAATTCTGAATCTGAATGAGGCTACTTACTTCATCACAAACAATGGCGGTATTTGATATAGGCATAATTGGAAATTTAGTAATCAACATGTTAATAATCAACCTGAGAATGTCATGTCGAATACTATGTATTATTATGTAGATCAATAAAACTAGGTATATTATCACAGTTTATTTATTAATGTTATTTTAACTTAAATAAGAGAAAAGCAGGTATAAATATTTAACAAGTTTCAGCTTTTTCACGAAACAGACTTCTGGATACTTAAAAGGATCAAGTAAATATCTCACCTTATATTAAATTTAGAAGGTGACATCGGACTGGTTGGTGAATTACAGGATCGCGCAGACAGGTATACAACTACAAATCATTGCTCCAGGAACTGTCATTTGGGTGATGGCATTGGTTTGGAATTGGTTTTGGAATTGGAATCATTTTATGTAAATGGGGAGAATGAAAAAATTGAGGGGAAAATGTTCCAAAATCATAAAGTTCAATCAGTTCTCGAGTTCAAGATCTCCTATTAACATTAAAAATGTATAGACGTTCAGTAAATCTTCTGCTCTTTGCACTATGCATATTCAATTGTTTACCGATCCCGTTCAGTGTAAACCTCTCTATGCAAATTGGATTATCTTCTAAACCAATGACTTGCAACAACGCTAGTAATCTCAAAGAAGATTCAGTTTTCACCTCAAAAGAGAGTAGTGACAAGCAAGTACCTAATACTACAGGAAGGATCGCTACGAGTGATAATCCTAAAAAGCAATTTTTCTCTATTGACGAGGTCATCGAAAGTTTTCGACAAGCACTATTAAAGAAAGGAATGGATATTGCAGGAATTGTTGATAGAAAAGATATCTTTTATAGGCACTTTTAACTTTAATTTGATGATGAAATTACATACGATAGTAATTACTTCAGTCACTGATTGAATATATCAAGCTATGAATATCGCGAGTTTGAAACTGAAAGAATTTTAAGTAACAGTGAAGTAAAGATGGTGTGTGAAACAAATTGATTATAATTATAAAAGCGATGTGGAATTAGTGATTTAAGAGGAATGAAACAAACATTACAAATAAATATTTGAAAATAAGCAGCTATAGTATGTATAAAAGAAAGTGCAATAAAGGGCTTAAAAAGGCCAGTTCAAAATGGAATATCTATATACAAAAATAAACAAAAACTCTGTTATGGTATATTTGTGGATAACCGTGTGGATATGCTGCCATCAGGTTCAAGAAACTGAAGTCAGCCAAACTAAAACTAAGTCCTAAAACTCTCTCTCGCTCTTTGCAAACCAGGTCAAGTTCCTTATTTATTTATTTATTTAAGCTTAATGCAAGTTGTTACATAATAATACAAAATAACAAAATAAATACTACAAACTAAAAAAAGCAATAATTCATAACAGATAATGTAAGCTACAATATGAGCTATGATTATGATAAACATAAACTGGGAGGAAGGAGAATTAGGAAAGGCAATCAAGATGCTCGGGATAAAGATATAAGGCTTTGTGAAGGGATGATTTACTCAGATGGAAGCCAAAGGAGGGAAGGTCGTTGACTATTCTTATCATCCTGGTAATTGGTTCGCGTTGACCGTAGTTCGTGCGATGGCGGTCGAGTCGGAAAAGGGGAGTGGACCTAAGATTGCGAGGGTTGGTATAGATGGGTAAAGACTGAAGGATTGAAGGGCAGTCTATGACACCAGCTAATAGCTGATGAATGAAGAGAAAATCGGAGACATCACGACGTTTACTTAGGGGTTGTAAGTCGATCAGTTTCAGACGGTCTTCATAAGGTAGAAGGTTGAATCTGTCTACCCACGGAAGATCACGTAGAGCAAAGCAAATAAACCTACGCTGGACAGATTCAATTCTGTTAATGTGGGTTGTTTGCGTAGGTGACTGTTAGGGAACCTGCTTAGTCAATCAAAATGTATTTTAAATGTAAACAGAATTATTACTAAACAGTTATTGTACACGACAAGGAAAAACATCACAAAAACCATGGAATTGCTATCACAGAATTTATCACAGATCATGTATCAGTCTCAGTTAGGTAGCTTAAGTAGTACCGCTATCACAGAATTTTGATCACAGTTGTTTTAGCATTGTATTTAGGCAACTCAGATTAGTCAGTTCAGTTCTAGTCTTATCGTAGCTTGTGCAAGGTTCATTCTCACTGTGTAGATTTTTATAATACAAAAAAGGTGCAAAAATAAAACAATTGAAATAAGCTTGGTGTTTAGATTCAGTGATCCATTAGTATTCCCAAAACTCACAATAAACTTCCACATAAAATTATGGTGCCGAAACCCGGGAATTAAAACTTATAGAGTTGAACTTAAAGTACAGTGCAGTTAAGGTGATCTAATAAAATTCTTAGTGCTGCAGAAACATTAAGGTGTTATGATCAAGGGAATTTGATTTTAAAGCTAAGTATTCCAATATTTCTCTTTCTGCATGCTTTACTCAAAAATTTAATTCTGCTCAATCCAATTGCAACGCTCATGCAGTTGATACCGATATCATCAATTTATCCATAAATATATTTTATTTTATTATCAAAACTTAAATAATTTACATCAACGCAAGAAAACATCAAGAACTTATAGTGAAAGTGAATTTCAATTGCGCTCATAAAAAGTGAATTTTTCCAATATCTAACGGGCTTACGACTTGTGTTTTCTGAACAGTTATGACATAAAATCGACTCGTTATTCATTTAGAAGAGTATACAGTTCTAGAGATTCAAAACATTTATTGCATGAGTTATCATGAGCTACTTAGTGGAATTGTAAGAACTAATAAAAACGTTGAATAATATTTTAAGTCCATTTGATTATTGCTCTTTTAATTATCACTAAAAATCATTGTACTGAACTACACAAAATCATGGCAGATATCGAATTGTGGAAGGTCGAACGAGGTCGCATTAAAAGATCCTTAACAAAATTAAGAACCTTCTCAGAAAATATTCCAGCTGATAAAACTATCGAAAATATTCAAACGCGACTATATAGACTAGAGGATTTGCAAAAGGAATTAAAAGTTGTGGATGATCGACTAGTAGTTAATGACATCGATTCTGAGTATGATGCATTCGAGGACAAGTACCTAGACACAAGAGCAGCCTTATTAAGACATGTAAATAAGTTGCAGGCAAACCAACAAGATACATCTCAAATTGAACAACTCAATTCTACGGTATCAAAAATTGTGGAGCAGCAGCGAGTTCTCTTTGATAGCTTTTCATCACAACCTGCGCATTCAAATGAAGTTAATCTGCCACGAGTTGACATTCCAACATTCAGCGGAGATTAAAAGGAGGACCTATTTATATCATCCATCGACAAAAGGGACAATTTGCCAACTGTCCACAAGCTACAATACCTTAAGGGGCTACTAAGGGGTGAGGCAGCAGCCTTAGTAAAACATTTAGCTATCACTGAAGCAAACTATAGCGAAGCATGGTCAAAACTTGTCAAGCGATATGACAAACGCAAGCAAATTGTATCTGCCTACATCAAGGCTTTCATCGCTCAACCCAATCTTGGCTAACCATCTGCATCATCTCTCCGGCGACTAGCTGACACTTCCGATCAGCTTACACGTGGCATCAAGGTATTAGGGAACGATGCATCCAGCCGGGATCCATGGCTTATCCATTTGATATTACATAAGACGGATACGAATACTCGCAAGGAATGGGCGGAGGAGACGGCAGATCAAGACTTTCCTTCGTTTGACAAATTTATCGACTTCCTAAATAAAAGGTGTGACGCTTTAGAAACCTTCGATTCAGTGGTAAAAAGACCCTGCGGCAATCATATTGTACGAAATCTACACTTAGATACTTCACAAAAGTGCGTTAAATGCTTCCAAGAACATCAAATTTTTAAATGTCCTCAGTACAAGGCGATGGATATTGCGTCAAGGCGGACGTTTGTAGGGAAAAGTTCTTTGTGCTTTAATTGCTTAAATTCTGGACATCCAGCACAGAAATGTAAATCAAGGGTTCGCTGTCATTACTGCAAGCAGCTACATCATTCTAGTCTACACTATATCGGATCAGAGGGATCCGCGACACACACTCAACATTCAACATCACAAGAAGCTAACCTTTCTAATCAGCCTCACGCTTCAAGTTCATCGGGTCACAATTTCAACCCAAACACATTGTCCTTCAATCCATCAACAAGCTATTCTGGGCAAGGTTCATCGGTATCACATGCTAATTCAACTACCTCACACATTAATGCATTCACCCTATTCAAGGATAACCGATCAAGGCTCACAGTGCTTCCGACGGCAGTAATTAATGTGGCTGACGAACATGGTACGTTATACCCTTGTCGAGCTCTCTTAGATTCAGGGTCACAAGCATCCTTTGTTTCGGAAGATTGTGTACAACGTTTACACTTAAAAAGGGATAAGGCGAAGGTAATTGTTCGCGGCTTATCATCAACACAAATGGCAATTACAAGAGGAATGACCTTCTTAAGGATATCATCTCGGTTTCCACCACAGAATCAACTGTACATACAAACTTATATCCTCGACAAATTATCAGCACCGCAACCCTCACGGACATTTACAGTCAATGATTGGAGTTTGTTGAATAAATAAAACTTAGCAGATCCGCACTTTAACGAATCAAGGAAGATTGACATTATCTTGGGTGCTGATTACTTTAATGAAGTTTTACAGGATGGTCGTATCCAGATTTCGCCACGTCTTCCCTTACTACAAAATACACTGTTCGGATATATAATATCAGGATCTCTGGAATTTAATAGAGGCTTGCAGAGCGTCAACTCCCTGCACGCAGACATTTCAGACATTGATTTAACATTGAGAAAATTCTGGGAAGTTGAAGAGCTGCCTACGCAAGCTCCAAGATACACTCACGAAGAAGAAATCTGCGAATCAATTTTTGCTTCCAGTCACTACGTGGATTCAATGACCAATCGATATGTATTGCGGTTACCTTTTAAGGAAAAGGCTCCAACTTTGGGAAATTCCCTTCACATTGCTACCTTACGCTTCAATTCGTTAGAAAATCGACTTCAACATAATTCATTCCTTCACAAGGCATACTCGGAATTTATGGCGGAATATAGAGAACTTCAGCACTTGGAACCCATTCCAACTTCAGCACTGGAAGCAGATAGCGAACACGCCTTCCTCCCACACCACCCAGTGATCAAACCATCCAGTACAACCACAAAAATTAGAGTCGTGTTCAATGGTTCACAAACTACATCCACGGGCTATTGACTGAACCAAAAGTTACTTGTAGGTCCCAAAGTGCAAAGAGATTTATTGCCAATATTGATCCCATTTAGAACTTTCAAAGTAGCTGTTGTAGCTGACATCGAAAAGATGTATCGACAACTTCTAATTCACAAGGAAGATCGCCAGTACCAACGAATTCTATGGAGAGAACATTCAAGCGAACCCATAAAACACCTTAGGCTTAACACGGTGACGTATGGGACTTCGGCAGCTCCATTCTTAGCAACTCGCGCATTAAAGCAACTAACTATAGAATTCCAAGGGCAATACCCTCTAGCTGAAGAAGCTTTGAAATCCAACTTCTATGTTGATGACCTAATGGGGGGAGCTGAAAGCGAAGAAGAAGCCGTTCGAACGAGGTCGCATTAAAAGATCCTTAACAAAATTAAGAACCTTCTCAGAAAATATTCCAGCTGATAAAACTATCGAAAATATTCAAACGCGACTATATAGACTAGAGGATTTGCAAAAGGAATTAAAAGTTGTGGATGATCGACTAGTAGTTAATGACATCGATTCTGAGTATGATGCATTCGAGGACAAGTACCTAGACACAAGAGCAGCCTTATTAAGACATGTAAATAAGTTGCAGGCAAACCAACAAGATACATCTCAAATTGAACAACTCAATTCTACGGTATCAAAAATTGTGGAGCAGCAGCGAGTTCTCTTTGATAGCTTTTCATCACAACCTGCGCATTCAAATGAAGTTAATCTGCCACGAGTTGACATTCCAACATTCAGCGGAGATTAAAAGGAGGACCTATTTATATCATCCATCGACAAAAGGGACAATTTGCCAACTGTCCACAAGCTACAATACCTTAAGGGGCTACTAAGGGGTGAGGCAGCAGCCTTAGTAAAACATTTAGCTATCACTGAAGCAAACTATAGCGAAGCATGGTCAAAACTTGTCAAGCGATATGACAAACGCAAGCAAATTGTATCTGCCTACATCAAGGCTTTCATCGCTCAACCCAATCTTGGCTAACCATCTGCATCATCTCTCCGACGACTAGCTGACACTTCCGATCAGCTTACACGTGGCATCAAGGTATTAGGGAACGATGCATCCAGCCGGGATCCATGGCTTATCCATTTGATATTACATAAGACGGATACGAATACTCGCAAGGAATGGGCGGAGGAGACGGCAGATCAAGACTTTCCTTCGTTTGACAAATTTATCGACTTCCTAAATAAAAGGTGTGACGCTTTAGAAACCTTCGATTCAGTGGTAAAAAGACCCTGCGGCAATCATATTGTACGAAATCTACACTTAGATACTTCACAAAAGTGCGTTAAATGCTTCCAAGAACATCAAATTTTTAAATGTCCTCAGTACAAGGCGATGGATATTGCGTCAAGGCGGACGTTTGTAGGGAAAAGTTCTTTGTGCTTTAATTGCTTAAATTCTGGACATTTAGCACAGAAATGTAAATCAAGGGTTCGCTGTCATTACTGCAAGCAGCTACATCATTCTAGTCTACACTATATCGGATCAGAGGGATCCGCGACACACACTCAACATTCAACATCACAAGAAGCTAACCTTTCTAATCAGCCTCACGCTTCAAGTTCATCGGGTCACAATTTCAACCCAAACACATTGTCCTTCAATCCATCAACAAGCTATTCTGGGCAAGGTTCATCGGTATCACATGCTAATTCAACTACCTCACACATTAATGCATTCACCCTATTCAAGGATAACCGATCAAGGCTCACAGTGCTTCCGACGGCAGTAATTAATGTGGCTGACGAACATGGTACGTTATACCCTTGTCGAGCTCTCTTAGATTCAGGGTCACAAGCATCCTTTGTTTCGGAAGATTGTGTACAACGTTTACACTTAAAAAGGGATAAGGCGAAGGTAATTGTTCGCGGCTTATCATCAACACAAATGGCAATTACAAGAGGAATGACCTTCTTAAGGATATCATCTCGGTTTCCACCACAGAATCAACTGTACATACAAACTTATATCCTCGACAAATTATCAGCACCGCAACCCTCACGGACATTTACAGTCAATGATTGGAGTTTGTTGAATAAATAAAACTTAGCAGATCCGCACTTTAACGAATCAAGGAAGATTGACATTATCTTGGGTGCTGATTACTTTAATGAAGTTTTACAGGATGGTCGTATCCAGATTTCGCCACGTCTTCCCTTACTACAAAATACACTGTTCGGATATATAATATCAGGATCTCTGGAATTTAATAGAGGCTTGCAGAGCGTCAACTCCCTGCACGCAGACATTTCAGACATTGATTTAACATTGAGAAAATTCTGGGAAGTTGAAGAGCTGCCTACGCAAGCTCCAAGATACACTCACGAAGAAGAAATCTGCGAATCAATTTTTGCTTCCAGTCACTACGTGGATTCAATGACCAATCGATATGTATTGCGGTTACCTTTTAAGGAAAAGGCTCCAACTTTGGGAAATTCCCTTCACATTGCTACCTTACGCTTCAATTCGTTAGAAAATCGACTTCAACATAATTCATTCCTTCACAAGGCATACTCGGAATTTATGGCGGAATATAGAGAACTTCAGCACTTGGAACCCATTCCAACTTCAGCACTGGAAGCAGATAGCGAACACGCCTTCCTCCCACACCACCCAGTGATCAAACCATCCAGTACAACCACAAAAATTAGAGTCGTGTTCAATGGTTCACAAACTACATCCACGGGCTATTGACTGAACCAAAAGTTACTTGTAGGTCCCAAAGTGCAAAGAGATTTATTGCCAATATTGATCCCATTTAGAACTTTCAAAGTAGCTGTTGTAGCTGACATCGAAAAGATGTATCGACAACTTCTAATTCACAAGGAAGATCGCCAGTACCAACGAATTCTATGGAGAGAACATTCAAGCGAACCCATAAAACACCTTAGGCTTAACACGGTGACGTATGGGACTTCGGCAGCTCCATTCTTAGCAACTCGCGCATTAAAGCAACTAACTATAGAATTCCAAGGGCAATACCCTCTAGCTGAAGAAGCTTTGAAATCCAACTTCTATGTTGATGACCTAATGGGGGGAGCTGAAAGCGAAGAAGAAGCCGTTCGAACGAGGTCGCATTAAAAGATCCTTAACAAAATTAAGAACCTTCTCAGAAAATATTCCAGCTGATAAAACTATCGAAAATATTCAAACGCGACTATATAGACTAGAGGATTTGCAAAAGGAATTAAAAGTTGTGGATGATCGACTAGTAGTTAATGACATCGATTCTGAGTATGATGCATTCGAGGACAAGTACCTAGACACAAGAGCAGCCTTATTAAGACATGTAAATAAGTTGCAGGCAAACCAACAAGATACATCTCAAATTGAACAACTCAATTCTACGGTATCAAAAATTGTGGAGCAGCAGCGAGTTCTCTTTGATAGCTTTTCATCACAACCTGCGCATTCAAATGAAGTTAATCTGCCACGAGTTGACATTCCAACATTCAGCGGAGATTAAAAGGAGGACCTATTTATATCATCCATCGACAAAAGGGACAATTTGCCAACTGTCCACAAGCTACAATACCTTAAGGGGCTACTAAGGGGTGAGGCAGCAGCCTTAGTAAAACATTTAGCTATCACTGAAGCAAACTATAGCGAAGCATGGTCAAAACTTGTCAAGCGATATGACAAACGCAAGCAAATTGTATCTGCCTACATCAAGGCTTTCATCGCTCAACCCAATCTTGGCTAACCATCTGCATCATCTCTCCGGCGACTAGCTGACACTTCCGATCAGCTTACACGTGGCATCAAGGTATTAGGGAACGATGCATCCAGCCGGGATCCATGGCTTATCCATTTGATATTACATAAGACGGATACGAATACTCGCAAGGAATGGGCGGAGGAGACGGCAGATCAAGACTTTCCTTCGTTTGACAAATTTATCGACTTCCTAAATAAAAGGTGTGACGCTTTAGAAACCTTCGATTCAGTGGTAAAAAGACCCTGCGGCAATCATATTGTACGAAATCTACACTTAGATACTTCACAAAAGTGCGTTAAATGCTTCCAAGAACATCAAATTTTTAAATGTCCTCAGTACAAGGCGATGGATATTGCGTCAAGGCGGACGTTTGTAGGGAAAAGTTCTTTGTGCTTTAATTGCTTAAATTCTGGACATCCAGCACAGAAATGTAAATCAAGGGTTCGCTGTCATTACTGCAAGCAGCTACATCATTCTAGTCTACACTATATCGGATCAGAGGGATCCGCGACACACACTCAACATTCAACATCACAAGAAGCTAACCTTTCTAATCAGCCTCACGCTTCAAGTTCATCGGGTCACAATTTCAACCCAAACACATTGTCCTTCAATCCATCAACAAGCTATTCTGGGCAAGGTTCATCGGTATCACATGCTAATTCAACTACCTCACACATTAATGCATTCACCCTATTCAAGGATAACCGATCAAGGCTCACAGTGCTTCCGACGGCAGTAATTAATGTGGCTGACGAACATGGTACGTTATACCCTTGTCGAGCTCTCTTAGATTCAGGGTCACAAGCATCCTTTGTTTCGGAAGATTGTGTACAACGTTTACACTTAAAAAGGGATAAGGCGAAGGTAATTGTTCGCGGCTTATCATCAACACAAATGGCAATTACAAGAGGAATGACCTTCTTAAGGATATCATCTCGGTTTCCACCACAGAATCAACTGTACATACAAACTTATATCCTCGACAAATTATCAGCACCGCAACCCTCACGGACATTTACAGTCAATGATTGGAGTTTGTTGAATAAATAAAACTTAGCAGATCCGCACTTTAACGAATCAAGGAAGATTGACATTATCTTGGGTGCTGATTACTTTAATGAAGTTTTACAGGATGGTCGTATCCAGATTTCGCCACGTCTTCCCTTACTACAAAATACACTGTTCGGATATATAATATCAGGATCTCTGGAATTTAATAGAGGCTTGCAGAGCGTCAACTCCCTGCACGCAGACATTTCAGACATTGATTTAACATTGAGAAAATTCTGGGAAGTTGAAGAGCTGCCTACGCAAGCTCCAAGATACACTCACGAAGCAGAAATCTGCGAATCAATTTTTGCTTCCAGTCACTACGTGGATTCAATGACCAATCGATATGTATTGCGGTTACCTTTTAAGGAAAAGGCTCCAACTTTGGGAAATTCCCTTCACATTGCTACCTTACGCTTCAATTCGTTAGAAAATCGACTTCAACATAATTCATTCCTTCACAAGGCATACTCGGAATTTATGGCGGAATATAGAGAACTTCAGCACTTGGAACCCATTCCAACTTCAGCACTGGAAGCAGATAGCGAACACGCCTTCCTCCCACACCACCCAGTGATCAAACCATCCAGTACAACCACAAAAATTAGAGTCGTGTTCAATGGTTCACAAACTACATCCACGGGCTATTGACTGAACCAAAAGTTACTTGTAGGTCCCAAAGTGCAAAGAGATTTATTGCCAATATTGATCCCATTTAGAACTTTCAAAGTAGCTGTTGTAGCTGACATCGAAAAGATGTATCGACAACTTCTAATTCACAAGGAAGATCGCCAGTACCAACGAATTCTATGGAGAGAACATTCAAGCGAACCCATAAAACACCTTAGGCTTAACACGGTGACGTATGGGACTTCGGCAGCTCCATTCTTAGCAACTCGCGCATTAAAGCAACTAACTATAGAATTCCAAGGGCAATACCCTCTAGCTGAAGAAGCTTTGAAATCCAACTTCTATGTTGATGACCTAATGGGGGGAGCTGAAAGCGAAGAAGAAGCCGTTCTTTTACACTTGCAGTTAACTACCCTGCTGCAGCTCAGAGGATGCTCGCTACGGAAGTGGGCGTCAAATTCGACAAACTTTTTACATGCAGTATCCGCCGACAAAAGTAGTGATTCTTCAATGAAAATTGATGAAAATCCGGAAAGTTTGAAAGTACTAGGCCTCAATTGGATTCCTTCAGAGGATTGCTTCACGTTTGAGGTGACTCTACCTATAAACTTCATCCCAACAAAGAGAAACATTTTGTCAGAATCAAGTCGGATATTTAACCCAATGGGGTTAGTGTCTCCAGTTACAATCGCGTTCAAAATTCTGCTTCAACTGTTATGGCTAAAGGGTTATAACTGGGACGAAACATGCACGGAGTTTACTGAAAAATGGAATAACATGCGAAAGGATCTCATTCACCTACACGAATTACGTATTCCGAGATGGGTGCCAGCATCAGCTTCAACCATTGAATTACACGGATTTGCAGACGCATCTGAGGCGGCATATGCGGCAGTCATTTACAGCAGAGTACGAACAGAGGACGGTACTATTCGCATTAACTTAGTAGCAGAAAAAACTCGGGTATCACCTGTTAAACAGTTATCAATACCGAAGTTAGAACTGTGTGGAGCAACCTTGCTTTTTAAATTAATGAAGTTTATCAACTCAACCATGAACATTGCGGATCAACGTTGCTTCGCGTGGACTGACTCAAAGGTGGATTTGTCATGGCTCTCCTCGCATCCTCGCAAATGGAAATGTTTTGTTGGAAATAGAACTTCATTAATCCTGTCCGTGCTTCCTAGAACACAATGGTATCATGTCTCATCCGCTGAAAATCCCGCAGATCAGGCCTCTCGTGGTATTTTAGCCCGAGAGCTGGTTACCTCAAACCTCTGGTGGCAAGGACCGTCATGGCTTAGTGACAATTGGAGAGAAACCATCCCCGAAGATGCCTCAACGAGTGACGTGGCGGCTGCAGCAAATTTAGAAAAACGAGAGCGCTACCTATGTAATTATCATTTGGAATTCGAAAATGAGCTTCTAACTTCCTTGTTCACCGACCGATCATCTCTTACTCAAATTCTACGTATTTTAGGAAGATGCTTCCAGTTCATAAGGAACTGCAAAACTTCAATTAAAGCAAACAGAACTCCATGGATCACATCAGATGACATGAAAAGAGCACTTCTTAGCGGCAACTTAGAAAGCAACCACTGTACTCATCAAGTCCACTCTTCAAGCTAACACCGTTTCTAGACAGCGATAACATTCTTCGTCTCAGCGGTCGCATTGAACAGTCTTCATGTCACTATGATGCCAAGCACCCAATAATCCTCCCACAGGACCACAGATTTGTTAAGCTTTTAATAGCACACCTTCACGAGAAGCATCTTCACGCCGGAACAACATTATTACTAAGTTTGATTCGTCAAAGGTATTGGATTTTGGGATGTAGGACACTCATTAAGGCTCACATCAACAAATGCATAACTTGTGTTCGATACCAAGCTACGACATCGCAGCAATTGATGGCATCTCTACCAAAACATAGAGTTTGTGCTTACAGACCATTTGAGAACTTGGGGGTAGATTATGCAGGACCTCTTACACTGTTATTGCGGAAAGGAAGAGGAGCTGGTACATCGAAAGACTACATTGTGTTATTTGTATGCTTCAGTACACGAGCAATACATTTGGAATTGGCAGGCAATATGACTTCTGACACCATCATAGCCTGTCTTAAGCGGTTTGTCTCACGGCGTGGTATCCCTGCTAGCATTTATAGCGACAATGGTACAAATTTTGTGGGAGCAAATAGGCAATTGAAAGAAGTCAGACAACCAACTAAATCCTTTTATAAGAATTCTTCTTTTTTGAATTTTATATCCTCCAACATCATTACTTGGAAATTTAATCCTCCGTCAGCACCACATTTCGGCGGGATCTGGGAAGCTGGTGTCAGATGTGTTAAGAAGTTGCTACGGAAAACAATAGGTGACACAAAACTTACGTACGAGGAGATGAACACTCTCTTAGCACAAATTGAAGGGTTGTTGAACTCCAGACCTTTGACACCTATTGCTGATGATGTTTCTTGCCTTGAAGTTCTCAGACCAGCGCATTTTCTCATCGGGCAGCCCTTCACCACTCTTCCGGAAGTTCCCATAAGTTCAAACGCAACTGCTGCAGCAAATGCACCAACACTTCTGGAGGCGTTGGCATCTCGAGTATATTTCCACCCTCCAACAGCGGCCCAAGTGGTACAAAATTGAACCCAATTTATCAATAGGAGATCTCGTTATAATAAAGGAAAACAACCTTCCAGCAGCAAAATGGCTTCTAGGTCGCGGGTCGAAAACCTATCCTAGTTCAGATGGTTTAGTTCGAGTTGCTGATGTCCGTACGGCGAATGGAGAACTGAGAAGACCTACAACAAAGCTATGCAAGTTACCAATTAATCTTAGTTAAGTAGGCTCTTAACTGGGGGGAGTATGTTAGGGAACCTGCTTAGTCAATCAAAATGTATTTTAAATGTAAACAGAATTATTACTAAACAGTTATTGTACACGACAAGGAAAAAACATCACAAAAACCATGGAATTGCTGTCACAGAATTTATCACAGATCATGTATCAGTCTCAGTTAGGTAGCTTAAGTAGTACCGCTATCACAGAATTTTGATCACAGTTGTTTTAGCATTGTATTTAGTCAACTCAGATTAGTCAGTTCAGTTCTAGTCTTATCGTAGCTTGTGCAAGGTTCATTCTCACTGTGTAGATTTTTATAATACAAAAAAGGTGCAAAAATAAAACAATTGAAATAAGCTTGGTGTTTAGATTCAGTGATCCATTAGTATTCCCAAAACTCACAATAAACTTCCACAGTGACCCTACCTGGCTGGCATATTCAAGGAGAGGTCTAACGAAGGAAATATAGAGAGATTTGGAAACATAAGGATTGGAGAACTCTCTAGACCAGCGCTTCACAAACCCTAGCGCGGAGTTAGCTCTCTTAATTATGCTATCAATATGGGAACGGAAATTTAGTTCGCTATCACAGCTTATTCCTAGGTCACACAAAGAGGTAACGATAGGAACTGGTACGTCGGTTAACAAGTATGTTCTCGGGGTGGTGGTAAGACGCTTGCGGGAATAAGAGATGGACTGGCATTTGGAGACATTGAGTTCAAGAAAGTTTTTCATGCACCATGTGGTGAACGAATCGAGGTCATTTTGGAGAAGAAGGGATTCGGTTGTGGAGGAGATATGTTTAATTATTTTCATGTCATCAGCATAAATGGACAGCTCTGAGTATTTGATGACACAATCAACATCATTAATTGTAAGGATGAAAATTAATGGACCAAGGTGGCTGCCCTGAGGGACGCCGGAACGAGCGACAATGGGGTTAGAAATGGATGAGCTGAAAAGAACATTGTACTGACGGTTGTTGAGGTAGGATTGAATTCAGTAAGGTTGGTGGTTGTAGATCTTCTTTTGAGGAAGCCATGCTGGGAGAGGGAGAAAATAGACTTACGGTGGAAGAACATGGAATCATAGACCAATTTTTCGAATAGTTTAGGTATGGATGATAAGTTACCAATGGGTCTGTAGTTGGACACATCGTTCTTGCAGCCTCTTTTGAGTGACCGAGAGACGGAAAAGCAAAGAAAGGAGTACTAGATGCATGGCACACTTTTTCAGAACGATGGCCGGAATGCCGTCAGGACCGGGGTGAAAGTCGTCCTCAAGCCCGTTAATACTGGCGGCGATTTGTTCGGGGTCAGGGTCGAAAGATGTAAACGACGTTTGAGTGCATTTGTCCAAGAATGAAAAGTAGTTAAGGTCAGGTTGTAGGGAATTGTCGCTGAATACTTTACTGAAGAAGTGTGCGAAGAGGTAGGCGATAACCTGAGGATCAGATGAAGAGCTATTCTCGAGGTTAAGGGTGGATGGGTAACCATTGGATTTCTTCTCAGAATTAATAAAGCTATAAAAACGCTTGGCGTCGGATATGAGGCTTGTTTCCATCCGTTGGAGATACTCATGGTAGATGGTATCACAACGTTCAGAAAAAGAGGTGTAAGCATACAAGTAGGAAGAATAGTCAGACTCAGTCTTGGTCAGAAGAAAAGTTTGCCAACGTTTATTTCTCCTGTTGCGGAGAGAGCGTAATTCTTTGTCGTTCCAAATGGGGGAGGAGGAGCAGTTTTTACGAGGAACTAGAGGAATTGATTGTGTTAGACAAGCGTGTAGCACTTGTGCTAACTTATCCAAAAACAGGCGAGACATTTCCATTGGATACGAATGCGAGTAATCTTGGTATTGGTGCTGTGCTGTCCTAAAACTATAATGAAATTAATGTGTTACGAGGAAAGAACGATGATTCAACGAAGCATTTTCATAAATGCCTCTATGGACAAAGATTCATCCTTCGAAATCATCATGCAGCTCTAAAATGGTTGATGCAATTATAGAACCTGAAAGACAGGTGGCAAGATGGCTGGAAAGACTGCAAAAACTTTTGAAATTATCCAGAGGCAAGGTAGATTGCATGGAAATGCAGATGCACTTTCACGACTACCATGTAAGCTGGATTGTGTTTTTCCTGTTTCCTTGTGGAAGGGAAATGCGACTACATGATTGTGAGAAGAACAACTGTCGCACCCTTGACAGGATGGAACAACAAAGAATATCATGCAGCTCAACGAGAAGACGAGAAAATATCTACAATTTAGACGTCGAAAGATATTTCCGACAGAAGTACAACATCGAAGAACTACTAGGTGCAATGGAGTTGGATGTGGACAAACGCGTTTTCCTTCTTCCAAGATTGACTCAAACTTGTTGGAACACTTGAGATTTAAAGTTTGGTGCTTGGGCTGCGTGAAACATGAAGAACGCCAAATCTTTAGATGCAGTTTTTCACTAACTCTTCTGCCACTGTCGAGTTAATAAAACCTTGTTTGAAAAATCTGGCTATACCAGAATTGGATCGGTTATAATTAACAATTTTAGTTTGCTGAAGGCTTTTCTATAATCGGGTATATTTACGTATTTCTTTAGACACGCGGTCATTGGTTTCGCGATCTTAGCAAAGTCTTTAATAAACTTGCGGTAAGTATTATTTTGTAGTTTTGGGGATTGAGAATTTGTAAATTGCCTCTACTTTATTCGGATTAGGTTTAATTCCTCTGGTTGTTATGACATTACCTAGGAATTCTGTCTCGTGCTTTAGGAATTCACTTTTGTCTAATAGTATTTTCAAGTTAGTGTCCTGCAATTTCTTTAATATTTTCGTTAAAGAAACGAAGTGCTCTTAATTGCTAGTACTGTAAATTATAATATCGTCCAGATAATTTTCCCAATAAACTCATTTAGCACATAATTCATCAGCCGTTGAAAAATGGCAGGAGCATTCTTTAATCCGAATAGCATTCTGACAAACTTATAACGACCGGTATCCGTACTAAACGCTGTCTTTTTAATATCTTCTTGAGCTATTTCGATTTGGTGAAAGCCTTTGGCTAGATCGAGAGTTGTGAAATACATAGCTCGACCGAGTTTATCCAGTATATCCTCAGTATTCGGGATAGGATATTTGTCATCAATAGTGACGTTATTCAGCTTTCGATAATCTATAACAATGTGCCACTTTTGTGTACCTGACGCATCCATATAGTTACGGAATATGGGGAGTCACTGGGTTTAATAATACTCTGTTTTAACATGTCGTCAATCTGCTTATGTACTTCCTGGCGGGAACTTCAGGGTACCGATAAAGGTTGGCGCGAATTGGAATTTCATTTATGGTGTTGATTTTGCTCTTGATTTCATGTGTAAACGTTAGGTCATCACCTTCATGATAGAAGGCTTTGTCGAACTTCGTTATCACTTTCAGAAGCTCGGTTTTTGTAAGAGGGTCTAAATGGTCGCATCTAATTCCGTTTTCATCAAGAAATATTTCGTTCTGGAAAGTATCCAGTACTTTGAGGGGAACGGGAATTTGGTGCTAATGCTCATATTAGCACCTGAATCAATTATAAATTTTAAAGGTCTTCCCCGTGATTGCAATTTTATATGAGGTAGTGATTGCTGCTTTCTTCCGAGGCTGCTCAAGGAAAAGTTTCTATTTCTCCCTGAGTTTCCACTGAATGGATCCTGGAATTGATACTGCTGTCAATATCCATATTTTCTAGGCTATTATTATTTGCGATAAGATTATTTGTTTGCTTTGTCCAACATTTTGTGATATATTATACTGAAAGTATCTAGCGTAGGAGTTAGGTTGATTGAAATTATTTTGCCATTTACCTGGGTTGAAACTTTGTGAATTGTAATTATTGCTTTGCCTAAAACCTGCATTATAATTGTGTTGATTATAGTGATTTTGATGTAAACTTGCATTATTGTTGTTATTCGTAGGTCGTGATCCACTAGGTTTCTAAAAATTATTTTGTGCGGATTTGTTTTTGTAAGAGTTATTTTTTAGAGGATTGTAGTAAGTGCAGTTACTCTCAAATAAAATATCAAAAGCTTCCTCCAAAGTTGCGGGGTTTCTACTGAAAAATATCGAACGCATTGGTTCGGGAAGTTTATCTTTAAACACTGTTAAACCTGTTTTGATATTTGCTTTCAATGTGATTTCAGAATAGGGCTCATCTTTTACTTTGTTATTGTAACATGCACTGTAGTCTGGCATAGGCTACGTGATGAAAACGAAATCAAGTTGTACAATGCGCATGTCCCGAATTTCGGAAACCAGAAAAACGTTAGATGCCGTATAAAGTCGAGGCCGACTCGAACCTGTGGTGAATAATTGTGGTGGAAATGAATAACGGAAATTGCTAGAACTAAGTTGCTGAACTTTCCAGAATTAAGCTAAGTAGTATAAATAGGGCTTAATTAATCCGTCGAGCCCGAAGAGCCCCAGTGTCAGAAGTGGGATTAATTAAGAAATACCTAAAAGTGAACTTAAAAAAAAGAAAATAAAAGAAAAAGAAAAATTGACTGCGAAATTAATGTGAAATAGTGCACTGAGTAATCTAAATATGGGTCGCAAATTTAAGGACTTACGTGTTCAAGACTTGAAAGGGGAATTAAATAAACGTTCCCTACCTACAATTGGAAATAAATGTGCCCTGGTGGCTACGTTACTACAAGAAGCTATGGAAAAAGAAGGAAAGGATCCAGAGGCTTTCGTTTTTGAAGACGAGCTAGAACAAGAGGAAGAAACAAGTACTCCAAGCATAACAGATCTTCTCAATGCTCCGATGTGTGAGATGAAATCTTCCAAGGAACAACAGAAAACATCATCAGCTAAGTTGAAATCGGCAATGGAAGCGTCCATAACTGTCCATAAAGGCATCGATGGAAGAACAGATGTCAGCGGTAGTGGAACTTAAAGCCTCGGTTGAAGAAGTGAAAGCTGAAATAGAAATTTCCGTGAGGAAACAGGTTGAGGCTTTAGAATCAGCTGTTGATACGAAATTGGAAAACATAGAGAAAAGATTATAAGAAGTAGAAATTTCTGGACAAACGAATATTAAACAAGTTAAATGCGAAATGGAACAGTCAATGAAGAAAAATTTCGAGGAAATCAGGACTGAACTAGAAAGTGTCCAGACATACAGATTCCAGTTCAAAACGGCAGCAGCAATGAACTTTTGGAGTGACGAAGAAAAAGCTACAGCTCTTATCTTGGCACTTAGAGGTGAAGCAGCAGAATTGTTACAGACTATCCCGGCAGAGCTAAGGTATTGCTATACATCTCTAATACAAGCTTTAGAATTACGGTATGGGAACCAGCATATGTAAGAGGTTTACCGTCTTTAACTACGGAGTCGGACACAGAAGCATAGAGAGCAGTTGCAGTAATTATGTGCTAAAGGCTAACACATTTGGTTTATCTAACATCTAGCCAAGATTATGTTAACGAGGTCGCAAGAGAAGCATTTATTAATGAACTTGCAGAGCGTGACCTGCCGCAAGCAGTACGGCTTTCTGGAAAAAACACAAATGCTGAGGTTCTGGCTTACGCTCTGGCATATGAGGCAGCGAAGCAACCCTCAAAGAGCGCGGTCCGCCTAAGAGAAGTAACCGAAATAGAAGATGCCTGCTGTCGGGTCAATACATCGGAAAGACGGAGTCGATTTAAATGCTGGAATTGTAACAAAGACGGCCACCTCCAAAGAGATGGCAGAAAGAGACGAAGATCAGACTCCCCACAAAATGACAAGAGGAAATCCGAGTTTGGCTGTGAAAAATGCAGAAAAAGAGAGAGATAGTCGAACAAACAAGGAATGAATGTGTAAGCCCCATACAAATTATATGCTCACAACAGGAAAACGAGTAAAGACCAACTCTGCGGGGCAGGAGTTGGCCAATAGAATCGACACCCCTGGAATCATCATCAACATTAAGAAATTGCAGCGAAACGATAGCAGCTTAGTAATCAGCGGGAGAGTTGAAGAACAAAAACGCACGATTACAGTAGACACAGGTGCTTGCAGATTTATTCTTCGGTGCGATTATGCTAAAAACCACTGGCTTAGCAACACAAATCGATATATTTTGGGAGCAGCAACAGGAGAATCCATTGAAGTGCATGGGGAAATATTAATGACAATATCCCTCGGCGACAACCGATTTTCACACAGATTTCTTGTCGCAGATATAACCAATGAGTGCATACTTGGCCTCGATTTCATGTGAGCACACAACATTCAACTGGATATTGGAAGAGGAATCATGAAATGCGACAACAGAGAGATTCCTATGGCTCTGGGATCAAATTGGGTTCAAATTATTATTCGAAGCTGAACATCGTGGCATATGAAGATGTTGAGCTCCCTCCTTGAGCAGAAACCTTGGTACGAGCAATAGTTCTTGTTGATCCCGCGAGCTATCGATTCTATCTAGTAGAACCAGAGCTAACAGAACAAATAAGAAATGTCACCGTTGGAAAATGTTTAGTAACTATCGATGAAAAGAGAGAAGTTTTGGTACAACTCCTAAATTTCCGTGAAAAAGGTATCAAATTAAAGAAAGGTAAAGCCTTAGGTCATGGCGAACCAGCCGAACAGAGTGTATTAGCGGAATATTCAGACGTAGATGAAACTAGACAGCCAAAGAAAGATGTTACAAAGCTAACCAACATGATACTTCTGTCTAATAAACTGAGTCAAGGGGAATATCATAAAACAAAGAAGTTGCTTGAAGAATTTGCCGATATTTTTGCACTACGGTACGAAGAATAGCTTTCTTCTACTAGCCACTTATTACAGAGGCTTTGTGAAGAATTTTGCTCATATAGCAAAAGAGTTGCATGAGCTGACGGAGAAGGATAAAGAATTCGTTTGGACAGGAAAAGCAGAAAACAGCTTTCAAGCACTGAAGTGGGCACCTGTACTTACTTATCCAAGGGCGGGTGAAACATATATATTGGCATACTATAGCAGAGCTATATCAAAACAAGAAAGAAATTACTGTGTTACGAGGAAAGACCTGCTGGCTATTGTTGATGCAACGAAGCACTTCCATAAATTTTCCTATGGACAAAAATTCACTCTCCGAACTGATCATGCAGTTCTAAAGTGGTTGATGCAATTTAAAAACCCTAAATGACAAGTGGCAAGAAGACTAGAAAGACTGTAATGCTATGATTTCGAAACTATTCATAGGAAGGGTAGATCCCATGCAAATGCAGATGCCCTTTCACGACGACCAATAAGCCTGATTGTAAATACTGTTCCCGTCTGGAAGCGAAATGCGACTGTCGTACCCTTGACAGGATGTAACAAGGAAGAATTTCAAGCAGCACAACGAAAAGACGAGAATATTTCTCCAATTTTGACGTGGAAGGCTAACGACGAAAGGCCCCAATGGAACGATATTTCCGTCAGAAGTACAACCTTGAAGAGCTACTGGGCGCAATGGAATTCGCTGTGTGTTGAAGATGGAATATTAAAACGCAAATGGGAAACACCCCACGAGTCATCATGCCAGGTGCAGGTATTGGTTCCCAGGAATAAAATAAGAGATGTGCTGGAAGAATTCCATAACGGTGCTTCAGGACATTTTGGTGTCAATAAGATTTTGGAGAAATTAAGAAAACGATTCTACTGGTTACATATGCGGGAGGATGTTGAGGACTGGTCTCGAAAATGTACCGCTTGTGCCTGTAGCAAAGGATCTCACATCTAAACAAGAGGAGCGATGCAGCAATACAACGTTGGAGCGCCTTTTGAGAGAATCGCGATTGACGTTGCAGGAACATTCACAGAGTCAGATCGGGGCAACCGGTACATTTTAGTGGTAATGGATTGCTTCAGTAAATGGCCAGAAGTATATGCGATGCCAAATCAAGAAGCCAAAATAGTGGCAGAGGAGTTAGTAATAAACTGGATATGCAGATTTGGCGTCCCCAATGAGCTTCATTCCGACCAAGGCCGAAACTTTATATCTCAAGTATTCCAGAAGGTTTGCGATATTCTTGGGATAAGAAAGACGCAGGCAACACCAATTCATCCACAATCTGACGAGATGATTGACCGGTTCAATAGGACAGTGGTCGAACATCTTAGAAAAGTAGTAGATGAGCATCAACGGGATTGGGATAGCTACATCCCAATCCCGTTGATGCTCATCTACTGGGATAGCTACATTCCGATATTTCTTGTAGCTTATCGAACCCTCCCCGCGGACTGCCACCTTGACGTGGTTGGGGGGGCTTAGCATGACGGCACGTCAAACCAATCGTGTCGCCGTGTGACCAAGAGCAGTCCCAGGTCCAGGAGAAGGCGAGGCCCCCACAACGAGTACCCTAATGGCCCCAGTTGGAGGAAAAGACAGGCGCCTACGGTTTTAGGCATTAAGACCGAGCCCAGTAAGGTCTTAATTACGGCATACTGGATTACGATTGGATAAGATTGCTATGGGCTGACGATTGCAGTATTCTGTTACCTGAGTATGCAGAAGTGACATTCTGCAGAAATGGCTTTCAGGTTAATGCTGCAATCGCCTCCGTCCCGTTAAAACCTTGGTAGGCATCAAGGAACGCTCTCGTTTCGGCACCGTTAAGTTGGTGGTGTGACAAGCGCCGATCTGGCTCTGAACACAAGTACCCATAAGGGCTTGTGTCAACCTTCGCATGGCCCTCCCTGCTTGCAAAGGATAACCATGGGATCACATAGGCGACTACACACAACCGAACCGAGATAACGGCCTTGAGTTGGGACCCCTCAAACATGAATTTCAAAAATTTCCAAAACAAAGAGTCACATGAAGACAAAGCTGTTAAGCCTTGTGAAGTAAGCGCTGCAAACCCTTTCAAGAGGATCTCTGCACTAAAGAGAACGGCACGTTCCGCCAGGAAAAGTCCTGCAAAGGACCAAAGCGAAGCCACGAGCTCTCAACCAGAGAAAATAGACAGAGATACCGTCGACTTCTCGGCAGACACCACCCCGACCAGCATTCCAAAAAGCCTCAGCGTGGACGTATTCAAGAGGGATGAGGATGATATGCTCCGTAGATGCAAGGCCGTCCTGAAGAGCATAGAAGTGGCCACCAGCAAGCAGAAGAACATCGCTCTGTGGGTCAAAAACGGGCTAGCTGACCTAGAAGATTTATTAGATGCGATCGCATGGAGTAGAAAAAGTAGGCAGAAGACTGAACGAGAACAACCTGTTCGCAACGAAGTCCCGGCCCTGGCCACCGAGACACCGGTAGAGATAATCGCAGCTGCTACCCAGAAGCAGATCGCAACTAGCCCGTTGCAACGGGTGATGGAGGCGCGCAAGAAACGGGTCACCTTAAACCCGGGAGAACAAGAGGGCAAGAAAATGAAAGGGAGTGTGACGAATCACCGGCACCGTGGAACGTTGTAAGACCCAAAATCTTCCGGTATAAGAAGAAAGAAGAGGAGAGTCAGGGCGACTCACGGAAAATGGCCTTGAGCAAACCTAAGGAACACGCGGAGAAGGAGAGAAGGAGAAAACCCAAAACTGAAGCACTCCTCATAAACCCAGGAAAAGGGTGGTCCTACGCTGAGGTGCTGGCCGCAATCCGGAAGAATGTAAAGCCGGAGGACACAAAGACGGAGATCACGTCGATCCGGCGGACGAAGCAGGGCGAGGTCCTTATGGAACTCGGAACTGAAGCAGGGGACAAAGCGGTCTTCGAAAAGTCGGTAAGAGGACTCCGGGACGGAAGGGCCACGGTCCGCAAGCTGGTCCCAAGATGTAGTCTGGAGATCAGAGACCTGGACTGCTCTACGAAAAAAGAGGAGGTGGAGGAAGCCCTCAGACGCGATCTTCCAGCCTTGAGCGAAGTGAAGCTGTTTCTTACAGCCGCAAATAGCCGAGGACAAAAGCTGGCCATTATGGAGATGGATGAGAAGTTAGCGGAGCAACTACTGAACAACGGTAGGGTTAAGGTCGGTTGGCTGTACTGCAGGGTGCGAAGGAGAGTCGTAGTGGCACAATGTTTCAGGTGCCTTGGATATAGGCACGTGGCAAAGGATTGTAAAGGCCCGGACAGGGAGAACCTATGCTACAAATGCGGAGGTGCAGGACACAAGGGCAAGGCGTGCACAGCCCCGGCAAACTGCGTATTCTGCAGAGAGAGGAGGGCGAATCAAAAACACGCACATGTTCCGGACTCAGGACGCTGCGGGACCTTTAAGAAGGCCCTGGAAATGACTCGATAAGCCCCTAAATGATCCGTGTCCTCCAGGGAAATATGCATAGAAGCAGGATAGCTGACGACCTCCTGTACCAACTGTGCCAAGAGAAACAGGTCGATCTCCTACTGATCAGCGAGCAGTACAAGGACAAGGACCCATCCTACTGGTATCCTGACCTGACAGGCACAGCAGCCATCTGGACGCCAGACCCCAGAAGAACCCAGGTGGAGGCCCATGGCAAAGGCAGAGGTTTTGTGTGGGTGAAACATGCAGAAGTGACGTACTTCAGTTATTAATTTACCCCGAACGAACTTATTCATGATTTCCGGGAAAAACTGGACAGCTTGGAAGATGAGGTCGTAAGGACCATGGGTAATATAGCCGGCTCATCTTGGAAATGGCCGCCAGAACAGGACTCCTGGTTCTAAACATCGGCAGCGTGACAACCTTCCGACGCCCTGGGTACACCGAAACCATCCCGGATGTTTCCTTTGCCTCCGAAACACTGGTGCCGCTGATACGGGAGTGCTGGAGGACTACTCGGGAAGCAACCACCAGTATATAAGCTTCGAGGTCCACAAACGGGCGCAACAGCAGCAACACCAATACCAAGGGGTACGCGTAACAAAATGGAATACCGAGAGGATGGACAGACCAAAATTCCTGGAAGCTCTGTCGAGGGGATTGGGAGACGTGGGCGAACCGGAGAGAAGCGGAAGGTCCGCAGCCAAGGCGCTGGCGGCCTCCACCATGTCGCTGATAGAGTCTGCCTGCAGGACCTTGATGCCACAAAGCAGGCCGCGACACGGGAAACGTCCAGTATACTGGCGGACTTCAGAGATAGGGCAACTCGGACGATGCCTGAGGCTGCGTCGTGTTGCACAACGGGCAAGAAACCGCGAGGAGGCAGACCTCAGATCAGCGGAACACAAAAGCGCCAGGAGGGAGCTAAGGCGAGCCATAGGACAAAGCAAGGCCCGTTGCTGGAAAAATATCAGAGAAGATGTCAACTCGGATCCCTGGGGACTCGGGTATAACATCGTCACTCAGAGGCTGGGCGCCCTGAGACCCGCGAGGACATTAGATGAAAAGACCGCGAGTAGAGTGGTGGCAACTCTGTTCCCCGCACACACGGAGAAAGAGGCAGTGGAACCTGCGGAGGATGAAGAAGTTCCACTTTTTTCCCTCAGGGAACTAGAAGAGGCTGTCTTGGCGATGAAAGACAAAAAAAAACACCTTGGCCGGACGGGATCCCGAGCGAGGTACTGTAACGTATCTATTTTCAATAAATAAATATTCAAAGTCTTTCATTTGACTTTAAATTAAAACTACTTTATCGACAAGCATAACAAGTAATGGCCACTTTCCAAAATGGCTCTTCACGCCATATTGTTCCAAGTTTGAAAACGTTGCGATAAGAAATCCAGGTAGTTTTGCGCGGGAATACTAGCTAGTCTCCTTTTTTTGAGTTTCCGGCTCCGTAAAGCTAAGTGCTCCGAACTTTATAATCGAAATAAAAAAGATCACAAATTAATTTTATTAGATCACATTTGTGTAAATTTAAAAAAAAGTAAAACCGGGATTTTGCATATAATTTAAATAGAGCAAAAGAAGGTCGGAAAACAGGAATTGTAAATTATACAAGTAAAGTGAAACTTATATGTACGAAGGCGTTAAAATTATAAAAGAAAATTTAAACAGAACCCTACGGGTAAGAAAATTTAGGTTAAGCATGTACCTATGTGAATTTAGAATTAAGGATTTATTTCAAGCAGGGTTTTTTTGTGACGGCACTCAAATTCGACAAGACAGTCCGTAAGATACCGACTTCAATAAATAGAAAAAACGCTTCACAAAATAACAACCAACGAAGCGAATGGAGACTGAGTAAAAGTAAGCATATATTGCAGCAGAAGAAAGTTCAACGAAGACTTCGACCCACGTGGAAGACTCAAGACGGACACTACGGACAAGACAGAACAGGATAGGGATCAAAAAGCTAAGTTTTGATTTTAAGATTGGTAGATTTTTGTAAAAATTTAGGTGTATAAGAGTTTATAGCTAGCATAACTGATTTTCATAGTTCTCCGGAGATAGAGGTTAGTTGTTTAGAGAAAACTTAAATTCATGAAAATATAGCAATATTATATGGGCAATTAAATTTCTATTTTTTAAATAAATTTCCTGGATATCATACATACGGAACAAAAAAAGAGAATCTCGCTAAGTAATGCAAAAAGAATAAAAATTTTGAAGTTAACCGCGTTCGCACAAAATAGAGATCGAAACATTCCAACACTTAAATTTAAAAAGTCATTGGGAGATCTCAGCGATAACCTTGCCAGTATCGCTAGAACAAAACAAAAAACATGCTACAGTACTAAAGGTTGTATTCCAATACAATCCAGATCCAGATCCTGGATTGCCTTCATCATACCGACCCCTGTGTATGCTGGACACGGCGGGCAAGCTGCTCGAAGGGCTCATCAGGAGGAGGCTGAAAGCGGCCATACGGAAGATCATAGTCGTATCTCTCGCCGAGTGGTCCTTCTGGTCACCCTGGATGTCAAAAATGCATTCAACTCGGCTAGATGGAGCGATATGCTTCTGGCATTGAGGGAGACCTCCGGGGTCCACGGTATCTCCTACGGCTGCTGGATGATTACCTGAGGAACCGAGTGCTTCTCTACTTTACCAACGAGGGGCACAAGTGACGGCTGGGGCTGCGCAAGGATCCATACTAGGACCCGACCTCTGGAACGCCTCCTATGACAGCCTACTCCGACTAGAAATGCCGGAGGAAACACAACTGGTTGGCTATGCGGATGATGTGGCGGTGCTCATCGCAGTCCGCACAGTGGAGCAGGCTCAACTAAAGCCAAACCAGGTCATCCGGAGAGTCGATCATTGGATGGCAGCTCACGGCCTTGCATTAGCATTAAGCAAAACAGAGGTCGTGGTTCTGACAAAAAAACGGATCCCCACGATCCTCCCTGTGAGGGTGGGAGAGGAGACTGTAGTGTCGAAGCCGGCGGTGAGATATCTTGGAGTGACGATTGATACAAAGTTGACCATCTTCGAACACATCAAGCAGACTGCGGGTAAAGCGGCTAAGGGCGTGACAGCGCTCAGCAGACTGATGGCGAACGTCGGAGGGCCCAAGTCCAGCAAGCGCCGACTGCTTATGTCATATGTTATATGGTGCTGAAGTATGGGCGGAAGCCCTAAGCTAGTACTCCTACAAGAAGAGACTATGCCAAGTGCAAAGGCGCGCGGCGCTGAGAGTGGCCTCTGCATATCGCACTGTCTCCGAGCCAGCCGCGCTTGTGATCGCTGGAGTGATACCCATCGAACTGCTTGCAAAAGAGAGAAGGGCGCTCGACCTTAGGAAGACGCAAGTAGGGAGGGTAATCCCGAGCAGAGAAGAGAGGCTCCATACTCTAGAAAAGTGGAAGAAGATGTGTGACGAGGAGAGTAGGGGACGATGGACCGCTAGGCTTATAAAAAATATAGGCCTCTGGGTGGACAGAAAACCCGGTAAGGTAAACTACCACCTCACACAGCTGCTGCGCGGGCACGGGTTACTGTCGATTGTATCTTTACCGGATGGGGAAGACAGCCTCGGCGGAGTGCATGTATTGCCCGGGAAAAGTTGACACCCCAGAGCACACCTTTTTCGAGTGCGAGAAATGGGCCGCGCAGAGAAGAGCCCTAGAGGCGGTTCACCCAGGAGGGCTGGTCTCTCCGGACACTATAGTGGAAGGCATGATTGCCGACGAGGAAGTCTGGAACAGTCAGGTACGTGGAGGACGTTCTTCGACGGAAGAAAAAAGACCTGGACCAGCTGGTAACTGGTGAGGGAGTAGGTGCCTGATGGGCAAAATAACAGGGCCTAGCCCGAAGTAGTGTGCCAAACAGTTGCAGACTAGTGTCCGGAGAAGCAAGGGAGGTATTTTAGTCGGTAAACTGTGCCACAGAAGTCCGACACTGTTGGGAAGTAGTTAGTTCCCAGCGTGCATAAAGCATTTCACCTCCCTTTAAAAAAACAAATTTAAAAAAATTGCTTATCCAACAGCCGTCCATGACTCAACAGGACAGACACCATCTAAAGTTTTAGTTGTGATTTGAAGTTCGGAACACTTGAAAACAATGCTGAATCCACTGAAGAATACATAACCATACTGGCAAGAAAGAACCTCAAGACATCCAGCGACAGAATGAAAACACGACACGATATCAGAGCTTATTCTAGCGGATACAGGGAAGGAGACCTCGTCTGCCTATTTAACCCACGGCGACGAAAAGTAATATCACCGTAGCTTCAACAGCAGTGGGAAGGACCATACAAGATCCTTACGCGCAGAGAAGATCGTGCTCATTGACCGCTTAAAGGCATACCAAGGAGATACAACTCTTCGGGACGAACAGTTCTAAGAGGGGGGCAGTGTAACATGTACTGTAGTCTGGCATAGGCTACGTGATGAAAACGAAATCAAGTACAATGCGCATATCCCGAATTTCGGAAACCAGAAAAACGTTAGATACCGTATAAAGTCAAGGCCGACTCGAACCTGTGGTGACTAAGTGTGGTGGAAAAGAATAACGGAAATTTCTAGAACTAAGTTGCTGAACTTTCTAGAATTAAGCTAAGTTCTATAAATAGGGCTGAGTAGCAGCCTAGTGAGTTAGTTGTACTTTAACCAGCGAAGTGATAAGTGTTAATTAGAAAAGTGAAACGTTATATTGTGAAGGAAATTGTGGAATGAACTAATTAAGTGAAGTGAATAAAACTCTGAACGTTTGAATTGAAAATAAGTGTCTTAATTAATCCGTTGAGCCCGAAGAGCCCCATTTACGTTACATTGTTTAATCTTCTCAAAAGCTTTTTTATTTGGTTGTATAAATCAACACTAATTATGGTAAAGGCTACGCTACGTAATTCATCAAAAATTTGTAATGACGATCTTTTATCTCCAAAGTTATTAATAAGCACAACTTTCATTTCAGACCAGATTTTTACATGACTATTTATCTCGATCACTTCTCTAGCTTTTACTCTTAATTCTATTAAATAAAAGATTTTGACTTATTGTATCATATTTTGTAATAAGCGGCGTTATACCATCTACTAATTCTAAAAATGTAAAAAGTTCTTCACCTCGTCCAAAAAAAAATTCAAAATGGATTTTATTTTTAAGACTCAAAACTAGAAAATAAGCCTTTAAAATACATACTTCATTATATTTTGATGCTTTGATAAAAAAATGACCTTTTTTTTGGGACCTTTCACCTCTTTATAAAAAAAAGGTGTTAGGTTTTTGAAGTTTTAGAGGCTTATTGTTTAGTTTTTCTTAAAAGTAATCTAAAAATTTTTGGTTTATTAGAATCGGTCAAGTAGATTCGGAGAAAAATGTCCTACCAATTTGAAAATGGTAGTTTCGAGAAAAACTCGTAAGTTATGGAGCGTCGCGTCGGCGTCGGCAAAAAATATGCCACTTTAGCGTTCCTTATTAAGATCCAAACACATGTTGGTTGTGTGCCAAATTTAGCTTCTCTTTAATTTTCAATTATTTATTGCAATAAGATATTAAATTTTTTACTTCATGCGGTTTTTTAATATCAGCCGTGATTAGTAATAAGGTATAATAAAAATTTTCATATTTTAAAGAAAAGAAATTCATTTAAATATATGCCGTTGAGAGACTGCAGCAATGTTGTAAGCTGTTCAGTTAATCAAAGTAATATAAATAAATTTATTATCAACAAAATTCCTAGTTCTAATTTTCCTCTCTTGCTAAGAAATATATTCGAATGTTGCGAATGACCGGAAGAATAATAACCTACTAATGATATATGTGAATTCGCATAAATTATCTCTCCTTGAAAATTAATTATGCAAATTTGCCGGAATAAAAACTTAGAAATCTTGCCCAATTAGCCAATTAGGTAAACATATTCGATTTTAGGAACAAATTTGCCTTCCAACTAATCGATAGCATTACTTTAGGTAATCAAACAAAATGAGCTTTCATATTCATCGTTAAAAAATTAAATTAAATTAAAGAGAATATTATGTAATTTCCAACCGTGTTTGTTCAATCTGATTGGTTGCGTAGTACATATCCGAGAACCTATGCAATTTGCTAAGGCCGTAGATATAAAGGCAAGTAGCAATACGATTTTGTATATGCCTTACATTAATTTGGGTGAATTTAGCTGATCGTGGGAATATAGATTGTGAATCAATTTGCAGCCGATCAACAATTCGCTAACAAAATGGAAAATATCAACCACCACTAACCACCAAAGCAGTCACTCATAATTATATTCGCTTTCTGTGCTCCCCAAATGTTGCCAGTAAAATCCTAAATAATATGATTCCGTATCTCACCGTCGTGACTGAATACAAAAATCTCATCGGAACTAATTGAAATTTTTTTCAACAATTGCTTAAATTCTTTACAGGCTAATTTCGGGGTACAATTGCTTGTTAAATTATAATTTTCTATACCTATTAAAAATTCTGCCACGAAATGCATTAGCAAAATTCATTTTCTGCCGTCTGGATTTGCTATTGCAGATTATAAAGAATCATACACTACTTGATAATTCCATAATTTGAACTTCTAACAATTCTAAACAAAAAAAATTTCCTCTAATTATATAAACAACCTTATGAAGCATTTAAAACAAATAAAGGGAGGTTGGACGTCATAAATTCTCGCCATATAATTTCGGCTGCCCGTAGTCCTTACCCTGCCCCTCTAGTAAGCAAACATTTCTTCAGATGTTTATTGCTTCTAATTAAATCTTCTACTATTCCGTGAAGGGAGCACGTTGCAATTTTCAAGGACTCATCACCAAATTCTTTAAATGTGATAAAACTTAAAGAAAATTGATACTAGCTATGAACCTCTATTTTCTCACGTCTCTTTGGTTCAACTCGAATTTGCGAAGTCATTTTATTTTGTTTACCTCCCTTCACTATCTGTAGGTATTTTGGTCACCGGTTCCTTGTAACACCCGAAAAAATTTCGTTAAGCAGAAGTTGTGTGACAAAGGGGCGCCCACAAAACCAATTTGGTGCCAGTGCGGAAACAATGTGGCCGCCTATCAGTTCCAGCTTAATTTTGGTAGCTCAGCAAGGCCAGTTAAGGCAATCTTCGATTAGGGATACAATATGGTTAATGGGGGGGGGGGTTATGGGTAAGACATCAATACATTCATTATCTTTGTTAGTCCAGGAATGTTGTTTTGATATAAATTCAAGGCATTTGACATAAACTTTATCCAATATTTTTTTGACAACGTAAACATCAGGATTTAACTTTTCTTTTATTTCTTCAAAACTCCCCTTTATTGCATGCCCGTCATGATCTTGCAAAAGATACGTTACAGGATTAATTATCTCAATTTTTACAATTTGGAAGATCGTAGTTATCCAGTCTGGTATATACCCTTTCTAAAATAAATGACTATACTTACTAATGCGAATGAAATCTTCCAATTTAAATTTTGGTAATTGAAAAATCTTTAAATGATTGTAATGTAATGTGAGCCATACATTATAGTTCTGCCATCTGGCACTCTGTGGTTGGCGCCTCTGCTTCACTAACTGAGGCACGGATTTGACACGGCCAGCTTTTATTTTAGGAAGAAGAAGGCACGGCACTTCATCTCAAGTAAGCGGACTAGAAGCGGCCATACGAGGTAAGTTCTGAAAGTAAATTCTGTAATTGTTACAGCGATCTAGGCCCAGATGATTTATTTATAATAGAATTATTTTGTAGGGTTGCGTCTGCATTTTAATTCACATTTTTGTGTGAAGTCAGCTGGTCTTGGCGGAAATAAAACGCAACAAGTATCTCAGACCGCATTCAAATTCTTTGCCATTAAGCTTCTGGAGAAGTATTCCCCCCACGGGAGGAGGAAACAAGCAACAATCTTGTAGGAAAACCAGAGAATAAGTAAGTGCAGTTATAACAATTGCAGGAGATAAAATTTGAAATAACCTAGCAAGTGCTCAAAGTGCCCAGTTTTGTCAACTATCCCAGGGGGCTCGGAATATCCTTTCAGTGCTATGTTGGTGAGCATTTACAGGCCACCCTAAAGAAGCAAAAAAATACGTATTAAGGCACACTGTACTTCTATTAAATCGTCAAGAAAATTCAAAGGTCCCACCAAGCGGATGTCCCATCCAACCTGTATTCCACGTCAATCCACTAAGCCGAAATTATCGAGCGGGAACCGGCGGTTCAATACGAGGCAACCTCATCTTCGCCCACGTCAGCTGTTCCCGTCAGATCCCAACAGAAGGAACCCAATAGGTCATAAATAATGAAGTGTCCGCAAGTCAGTCTTTTTTTTTGTCCTTATTAATTTTACTGTGACTTAGTAGTGTTAATGACCCAACAAAGCCTAATTGTTACGGAATAATTTCATGCCAATACAGAGGGCAGCACAAAGAATCCTATACTAGATACAAACGTGTATCTAATGTTAAAGTACAGTTTACTTTGAATAGCACCGTGACCATCTATATACACTTTGCAAGTCAGTTTCTTAAATTGTCGAGTACAAGAGGTCATTAACAGCTACATCGGTTTAGGCAGTCAATCTTATTCTTATGAACTAATATTTTTACGTGCAAGGAATGCGTCTGCGATATGCATTTAACAATTTAATATTTTTGGACACTCAGTAACATATTTGACAAATTTGTCTAGTTTTAATAGTTACATAAGAGTGAAGTATTTAGTCGTAAGAAGTAATGTATTTTTTTTACAAATTTCTTTAATTAAGATATCTCATATGAACACAGATCATTTATAGGGTCATTCATTAGCGTAATTAATGACAAAAATGGCCTTACAATGCTTTTCAGAAATCAAACCCATTTTCTTAGTAATTGTATTTTAGGTTTTTTTTAAACATACAGTGTCTAAATAATAATAAGACGAAGAAACGATAATTGGGTAGTCGTAATATAGAAATTTCAGGTATTTTAAGTTCATGCGGAATGACTTTATGCATAGGGAATAAGATATTACTACAAAGGTCTTTAGTCGTGTTTCGTTGTAAGAAAGGCAGTTAGGTACTGCCCAAGAATTTATCCGAAAAAGAAAACTAGAGAAACATAGTATGTATGTCATGTACAAGTGGAAAAAGGCTCACGACAACTATTTTTGATTCCATTTTTATTTATTTTATTTTATTCCTTAGCCAGGTGTAGAAAAAGCGTGGGTTAGTATCTGAACCATCGCATATGGGGGTAGTTTGATTCTTGTTCTTGCGAATTTCAAGATGGTTCAGTGCGGCTAAGGGTAACAGAACAGCGTAGAAATACCTTAAATGTATTCAACGGATCCCGTGAGGACCAAGCTAACGAGTTAAGCCGATCGAACCGTTATTACATTAAAGTTGAATACGGTTAAAAGATCTTATTTATCCTATAATATCACCTTCTTTTAACTCTTCAATAATTGAGATAATTCCATTGTTGTGGTTAGTGTGCCTTGTGATGATATTATAAGACGAAGTCTCTTCATAAGCTCATTAGGATCGTTGAAATAGAGGTAATCAATATTTTTTGGGGCATATGCATCTGCCATCTGAATATGAGCTATAACAGCAAGTGTATTTATAGAACTTGGTTAGTGCTCAAAATGGGTTTCATTAAATAACAAGTCTCTATACCTGTTACAAAATACCTGAGTGAACCTGTTACCAGTTCCTTCTCACCAGTGGAACCAGCTCACAGCGAGTCAAAATAAATTTGGCTGGGATGGGAAAGCCATAACTCGCCGTCGGGAACCATTTTGAACTCCTGATAAATTAAACTAGGTCTCTGATATCAGTGGAGTCTTATTTGGTTAGCTCTTTAAAGAAGGGGAGCCCAAAAACCGGTTCCTCGGGTTCATGCCCAGACCACACCCATCACTCCATGATAATATATTGGAGAGGGCGTATTGTGACACTTCAGCCTGAACCTGTTGGGGCAATATCTTCGGCGTAGGCGATAACCTTGTGACCGGACAGCTACAGGTCTTTGAGTAACTCATCCAGCGTTATTTTCCATAAGAGTGGTGAAAGGATTCCTCCCCGAGGGTACCTCTAGTGAGCACTCTTTGGTTATTGGATCCTTCCAAACTTGAGAAGATGACCCTGCTTTTTAGCTTGAGGTCAATAAGTTTGATGAGAGGATCGTGAAGTTCAAGCCTCAAGGATGCCATTATCGCCTCTGACCTGATATTCTTAAAAGCACCCTAAATATCAAGGAAGGCTGCAAGTGAGTATTCCTTCTGTAGTAGCGAATGCTCTATGACTATTGTAAGCTTGTGCAGGGCTGTCTCTACGGGCTTACCTTTAGTGTAAGCAGGTTGAAAAAGAGACAACTTGGAAGGACTGATTGTCTCTTTAATAAAGATATTTAAGAGTCTCTCAGGGTTTTGAGCAGGAAGGAGGAGAGACTAATGGGCCTAAAATCATTGGGCCCATAATGTGAGGCTCTTCCTCCTTTAGGGATAAAGACCACCTTCGCCTTCGTCCATGAGGATGGAATATAGTTGAGATTAAGGCAGGCCTCATAAATGACTATTAGCCACAGAATCAGTATCTCGGCAGCTTATTGTAGTTCAGCTGGTATAATGCCATCTAATCCCGGTGATTTATAGGGCTTGAAGCTTCGTATTGCCCATTTCAGTTTTCTCTCTTCAATTATCTTGTGGACCAGTTCATGGCCGCTTGGAGTATCCCGCAACTCAGCAGCACTGGTTGCTGCGCACCCCGGAAAGTGCGTGTTGACTAGTAACTTCAGCGACTCAAGACTGGATGAAGTCCAACTACCATCACTTTTGGGGTGATGGGCGTTGTTGAGAGGATTTTCCTCAAACGACTCGCTTCAGAGGTGCTTTCGATTTTATTACAGAATCCTTCCCACGAGGATCGTTTTGCTTTCCTAATCAGTTTCTTAAATGTTGTTAGGTATTCTTTATAAGAAGTCCCCACATTAGCTCTTTTCACTTGGTTAAAGAGCTTACGACACTTTTTTCTTAGAGCATGATCTCACTCGACCACCACGGAGGTTTGGGCTTACCTCTAAGGACCCTGTCGCGGCAATAAATTAGCGTCGCCGAATTACACGCAAGCGTCAGGGTGTCCACCACCTTGACTTGGGTTTGCCTGTTTCCAATTACAGGTGGACCTGTGATAGGCAGACTGTTACTGAGGACCATCCTGTAGAGGTCCCAGTTTGCTCTGAGCCTGTTTTTATAAGGAGAACACATCTGCTTATTTAGTGTTATCCTAAATTAGATGTAGACGTGGTCAGAAAAGGATGGTTCCTTGGATATCTTCCACTCTGTTATTAAGTGGGTGGATTGTTCCGAGATTATCGTTGCCGGTATAAAGAAAAGAAAGGATGTATGTTTATTGCCAGACAACTATTGGGGATTATTTTTTGACCATTCAATTGTGAAAATACTAACGTTATCATTAGTTTATTGGAACGAATAAATGGGCTGAAATTTAAAAATGTATACATATATCAAAGTCGCTGAACCAACCAAAGGAAGATTATCTTTGACGATGTAGCATCCATTTTATCTCTGCCAAACTTAAACGCATATAATACAAGACAATGCAAGTTTCATCATAATGTTTAAGCAAGATGATTTTAATCTTAAGCATTTATTTAATAACCACGTAGGCACAGATATGAAGTTCAAGATATTTCGCAATGCGTGTGCTAATTTTTGGCAGGATGAAAATGGATTTCTGGTGATTGATACCTACCGAAAGTGATTTCATATCTTTATAATACTATAAAAGGAAAGGGATGAACAATGATTTATTAGTTAATAATACTTTGGTGGAAGTGGTTCTGACGATACTTCGCATAGGTATGTTTCATGGTTATTGTTTCACGTTTCCTGATTTTCAGACTTGTTTCAAGTAAGAATTGTATAGACGACAAGCTTACTTAGCAAATAGTGACGATGCGAAATGCCATCAGAAAAATGTTTGAACCGTTTAAGATGAAAAAAATTTAAATGGAAACTCAGCTAGAGCAAACTTGTAAACCCATCACCAAGCCAATTGATAAACAAATAAAGGATAAACCAAAGAGCGATGATTCAATGATCTCATATAAACGTAAACACATCTCAGGTCTGGTCGCCCTACTACGCTGTTCATTCCAAGCGTATCGAATCGGTGCAGCGTAATTTCCTTAGATTTGCGCTAAGAGGATCCCATGGATAGATCCACTTAGACTCCCGCCCTACATCGACCGCCTCCGGTTGCTCGGTTTGCCCTCGCTTGAGAAAAGGCGCAAAGTCCCTGACTTCGTCTTTATTCACTCTTGAACTCTAATATAGACTCAGATTCGCTTGTTAGCAGGGTTTCCTTCAGACAGTCCCAACATAACCTTCGAAGACTGCCTTTATTGCATGTAGAACCATCCAGATAAAATTTTTACATGCATGAACCATTTAATCCTTTATGCATATCCTAATTTTGATTTAACTCTTAGCAAGGTTTCGTTTAAGAACTATCTATTTTCTGTGCTCCTGACTCTCTGTTTTGCATGTTGTGTACTGGGTTTCCTTACTTGTTTTCTTCCTGTTCCTTTCTTTTGCTTGTTATTTTTTCCTTTGCATGTTCGTGTAGGAGCCTCATTTCATCGTTTCGATGGAATAGGTGCATTGATTCTGGGCTCCTGCCAAAGAAGTGTACTTTCTGTGCTAGAAGAGTTAATTCTATTTATTAAAGGGAAACTGAAGAAAAGAGTATAAAACCATCAGAAACATGGTTGAAATCTAAACTTAAGATAAATGTTTTATTGATTGAACAGTCACATATTGAACAGTCGGGACATAGAGGAAATGGGCTCGTAAATTCCATACAAGGTTCGGTGGTGAGGCACATGGAGGAAGTCGTGATTCCTCAAGGTTCGGGCCAAGACGGAGATGCTCACGTCGCCGAGTACTCCGACCCCTGCAACAAATCAAACAAAAAACAATTTTAGAGACCTTGCGTCTCTTTTCAAGTGTGTCGAGGGAAATCAGACTAATCCTGTCAGGATAAGGAGTAAGGTGAACAGGGTCATGCCGGGGGAGCTCACGAAGAGCAAATGTGAAGAAACTGCGCTGGACTGATTCAATTCAGTTAATATGGACGGCCCAAACCAGACTGGCGTACTCCAGGATAGGTCTGATGAAAGTGCAGAAAAGAAGCCTCGTTAAGTATGGATCATCAAGCTCCCTAGAAAACCTCTTTACAAAGCCAAGCGTAGAATTGGCTCTGCCAACCAGGAAGTCCACGTGGTCCTCGAAGGAGAGATGAGAGTTAAGAATCATGCCCAGATCCTTCACAAAGTCGAGCCTGGTCAACGCGTGACCGCCCATGGGGTTGGTGAAGGAATTAAGACGACTTCTACGTGAAAAGGATATAAAGGTGAATTTGCTGGCTGTCCGTGGAAGACGATTATTGGAGCACCAATAATAAAAAATTCGCAAATCGGACCTGAGCAGAGCACAGTCTTCGTCACAGGAGACCGCTCGGAAGATATTAGCGTCATCACCATAACACAGAATTCTGGACCTGGGCAGGAGCAACAAGATGTCATTAATATAAATTATAAAGAGGAGCGGACCAAGCATGCTACCCTGGTGGTTGATTTACCCTTTATAAAGACCTGTTGGAAAGAGTCCATGTGGGGTCTACAGTGGAAGCGGAGCACGTCGCATATCAGTGTTTCGAAGGCTTTCGCCACATGGGACAGATAAGCGATGGGTCTGTAGTTAGATATGTCCACCTTGTCTCCCTTTTTGTGAAGGGGGATTATAACATAGTCTTTTCAAAGACTCGGAAAACGGCTACAGTACAGAGACAGATTACATAATGACAGGGGACAGGAGTGACCGTTGAGCTGCAGCTTATCAAAAATGAGGCTGTTATACCGTCAGGACCACAAGAGAACATATCGGGTAGATTCGACAGGTAATCGGAGACGGCTGCGTCGTACACATAACAATGAAATTAATAAAAATTGACGAACTAAAAGAAGCTGATATTAAAAGTGATTTTGAGATTACACGGCAATCTCGTTTTCTCCAGAAATTACAATTGTCAATTGTCATACAAATTAATATAATTTTATTTTTATACGGATATATAACAGAAATTTTATACAAATATACGACTTCATAAAAGTTGTCTTTTATAGCCGTCTTCAAGAAATTCCGTTTTTCTGCTTTTGGTCTGAATCTTTTGATTTCTGGAATGGTAATAATTTCATGTTCCTGTGCGCGCCGCCGTATGTTACGTGAAAGTACATAAATGTCTTTGCTTTCATCGGGGTTAAGTATCATTTATTAATTGTGTCGAAATTTACTTGTTGTCCGGCTATATAGTGTATAGTAAGCTTGGAGAAGGTTCTGCTCCTTAGGGAATGACGCAGATTCTCTGAATTATTCTCGCTTTCGTCAGCAATTCGTTTCGACTTCAGCATCCTCATATTGCGCTTACATCGCGCGGTTAAATTTGCCTTTGCGTGACAACCCAAGGAGGTTCTGGCAATTTGTAAACTACAAACGTAAAACTGAAAATTACGCTTCTTCATTAAGCCTTGGTGATAGGAGTAGCAGTGATTCTCTTACGATTGCCAATCTCTACGGCTGCTTATTTAAAACTGCGTTCTTGGTAGATAACTGTGACTTCTTTTAGGTTTTAAGGATTTCACTGACTTGACGAATTTCCGAACGACATCCCTTGAGCCCAAGGACTTGGTTTTTGACGAGGCTATGTTGTTGGAGAAGATCTCTCATCTAGCTGACAGTTTCTCGGCTAGGCCTGATGGTATCCCTATCTCGGTCTTGAAAAACTATAATTCGCCTCTTGTCTCTGTTCTTTGTCATTTGTTGTCGTGGCGTTTAACCTAAACCCTGGAAAAAATCTATAATTACTCCACTGCATAAAAAGGGTAACAAGTGTGATATCACAAATTCTAGGCCTACTGCTAACCTGTGTTACATTTTCAAGTTGTACGAAGCGTTAGTTGTCGATGTCCTTTATTTTCACTGTAAACCGTTTTTGGGCTCTTTTCAACACGGTCTTGTAAAATGTAAGTCAACTACAACAAATTTACTTGAGTTCTCGAATTTCTGTGTCTCTGTCATCGAGTCTGTTTGGCAGGTGGACTGCATTTTTACTGATTTCAGTAAGCCCTTTGACAGAATTAACCACAGGATTCTTATTCACAAACTCTATCTCTTGACTGGTTGGAATCCTATTTGTCTCATGATAAACAACGCGTTTTATTTCCAGGAACTCTCTCCGACATTATTTATAATACTTCAGTTACCCCACAAGGCGGTCATTTGGGTTCTCTACTTTTCATTATTTATGTTAATGACATGTCGACTGTTAAGAGGAATCAGTTGTTTTTTACCATATATGGACGCCCCCTTGCTGGACTTGAGGAAACCAAAGACTTTAGCGTTTGGATATATGGTCGTTTCTCCTTTGATGACCGCATTGACGCAACAGTCAATAGGGCTAATGCGACCATAGGTTTTATTAAAAGGTGTTCCAAGGAATTCGACAATCCGTATATTACGAGTCTGCTTTATTACACTTTTGTCAGGCCTATTTTGGAGTATGCTTGTATTGTCTATTCTCCTTTTTGCGCATTATATATTGACCATATTGAGGCCGTCCAGCGAAGATTTTTCAGATGTGCTCTTCGTGGTCTTCCATGGAATGACTTCCTTGTCCTGCGTATTGTATTTGCATTCGACTGCCTACAGGGCTCTATAAATATTCCTGAGCCTTAATTCTTTCAATATTTCGGTTTTATAAGTAATTTTATATATATATATATATATATATATATGTTTTTGATTATTTGTATTATAATGTAGCATTATATTATAAGTAATTTGTATAAATTCGTATTTTGTAGTATAAGAAATTGTATTATTTGACTATTTGTAGTACATTAATTTGTATAATTAGTATAGTTTGACTATTTTGTACTATAAATAGTTGTAGTTTTGACTTGTTTATTTTCTTTCTAGTTGTTTTTGACTATTATTCTCTCTCTAATATTAGTAATTTTATAATTTTGACTTTTGTTAGCATAATTAATTTGTGTAGTCTGACTATATGTAGTTTATGTTAATTAAAATTTTAAAACAGTTTCTTTTTCTTTGTTTTGTTGACTTTTGTTATTTCATCGTTTGACATCGTTCGGCTATTTTGCACTTTTTCTTTGTATTTTTGTTAGTAGTCAGTAATATAACTTTTAAGGCTTTTAAGGTTGCTCGAATTCATTTGATGAAGTAGTCAGTCAGTTGATGAATATTGTAAATAAATAAATAAATAGTTCAGGTTGATACACTTAACTTAACATACGATTTTTTTTTGAGTTATCTGTAGAATTGAAGACATTATAGGGTTATTTAGTAACCCTATAATGTGTTCATTATATTAACCCAGGGTTGTTAACAATTTCAGCCTCTTTGAGGAAAAACAACATCGAGATCTATTTTAGAGATTTTGCTGTGGAAAGCATGCGCTGCTCCACTGTAATTCCACCTTAAGTTAGTCTGTCTCGATCTGTATTTGTAACAGAGGAATCGAAATACATTTAAGTAAAAGTAATTATTAGTAATGTTTTGACATTGAAGCTCAGTAGTTTTGTTAAGTACCCTGTATAGTCAAATCTCTTTAAATTTTTTTGCTTTTTCATTTATTTTATGATAACGCCAAAGCTCATCGAATGTCCTGTGATTCTAAGGCCAAGTCTTGACAGGAAATAAATTAATTGAAAGGAAAATAGGTTAAGAGGTTGTCCGACACTTTTGAGGACTTTCGATCGCTTTCTTGTGACAGTGCTGCCACCTCTTATTCAAATATTAATCGTGACTTTCCTTTGCTAGAGGATATAAGGCGTGGCGTGGAGACGGTTCGCAGTGATTTGGGTAACTGGACTGCTGCAGTTTCCACAAGTTCTGCACTTATCAACACTATCGCCTCTGACGTTAAAAATCTTGCACGCCCTAATGCGTCACATGAGCTTACTGCCCCTGTTGTAATCGCCCCAGGTTTGAATCCTGTATCTGTCTCCGAGACCGCTTCTCCTCCCTCCTCTTCAGTAGCAACGGAGGTTAGGGGTTTGGTCTCCAAAGCTTCTGCCCATCCGACCGAGGTCTCTTCTGATTCGACTGTGATCCCCGTAGTATCTGTCGCCCCTGACCCTCCCCCCTCTACATCGAACCATAGCCGCAATTGCAATACCAGACACATGAAGCGTGTTATTGGTAAGTACCGTGTCCGTGTGACACTTGGTGACCCGTCGACCCCTGAGCCTGCTAATGGTATACCTAGTACATCTGGCGCTGATTCGTGCTCTGCTACTGATGCCTCTAGTTCGGCCTTGCCAGCCGATCTTATTTCTCAACAGGTTGCACCTCTGGTTGGGTTTTTTGACCTAGCACAGAGCACGGACTTCACTCTGAGGACTGCCCCAATCCCGAGGTTGTTTTTTGTTTCTCGGCTCGATCCTTCTACCTCTATTGATGACATCCTAAATTATGTGAGAAGGAGGTCCAAGATTAATGACTCTGTACCTCTACGTTGTCAGCGTCTTAATTCTCGCCTGTCTCACGGATATGTTTCTTCTTTCAAACTGACGACTTCCCCGGCTCTGTTCTATATTATTTCTTCTCCGGACTTCTGGCCTAAGAATTGCATCGCACACGAATTTGTGCCTCGAGGTAGGTTTTCGAACGGTAGCCATGACAGAGCACAGGATCTTATTTTGGAATTTACTTTTTTACTTTATTTTTCAATGAACATAAATCGGACTTTTTCTCTGGTCCTGACGGTATCCCTCCAGCCTCCGTCAAATCCTGTTCCGCTGCCCTTCTTACTCCATTAGCAATTCTCTTCAATAGGTCCCTTCAGGCTGGTAAATTTCCTGCTTTGTAGAAGTGCTATTTTAAAGTCCCTGTTCATAAAAAGGGCCACAATCGTGAAGTTATCTTGCATACCTAAATTATTTAAATCAATACTGTATTCACAGCTTATAGAGCCAGTAAATATTTCAGTGACAATTGTCTTCAACCCGACCTTAACTTCATGGACAAATGCACTCAAACGTCGTTTACATCTTTTGACCCTGACCCCGAACAAATCGCCGCCAGTATTAACGGGCTTGCGGATGACTTTCACCCCGGTCCTGACGGCATTCCGGCCATAGTTCTGAAAAAGTGTGCCATGCATCTAGTTCAACCCCTTACTTTGCTTTTCCGCCTCTCGGTCACTCAAGGGGTTTTCCCTCAATTATGGAAAAACTCTTATATTATTCCCATATTCAAAAAAGGCTGCAAGAACGATGTATCCAACTACAGACCCATTGCCAAATTATCATCCATACCTAAACTATTCGAAAAATTGGTCTATGATTCCATGTTCTTCCACCGTAAGTCTATTTTCTCTCTCTCCCAGCATGGCTTCCTCAAAAGTAGATCTACAACCACCAACCTTACCGAATTCGTCTCCAACACAAACGGAAAACGGTAAAGATGTTGATGTTATCGCCACCGATTTTAGTAAAGCATTTGACAAGATCTCCCATAGCGTTATCCTGTTTAAACTTGATCGCCTAGGCTTCCCCCCTCGATTCATCTCCTAGATTCAATCCTACCTCAACAACCGTCAATACAATTTTCTTTTCAGCACATCCATTTCTAACCCCATTGTCGCTCGTTCCGGCGTCCCTCAGGGCAGCCACATCGGTCCATTAATTTTCATCCTTACAATTAATGATGATAATTGTGTCATCAAATACTCAGAGCTGTCCATCTATGCTGATGACATGAAAATAATTAAACATATCTCCTCTACAACCGACTCTCTTCTTCTCCAAAATGAACTCGATTCGTTCACCACATGGTGCATGAAAAACTTTCTTGAGCTCAATGTCTCCAAATGCCAATTCATCTCTTATTCACGCAAGCGTCTTACCACCACCCCGAGAACCTACTTGTTAACCGACGTACCAGTCCCTATTGTTACCTCTTTGTGTGACCTAGGAATAAACTGTGATAGTGAACTAAATTTCCGTTCCCATATTGATAGCATAATTAACAGAGCTAACTCCGCGCTAGGGTTTGTGAAGCGCTGGTCTAGAGAGTTCTCCAATCCTTATGTTTCCAAATCTCTCTATATTTTCTTCGTTAGACCTCTCCTTGAATATGCCAGCCAGGTTTGGTCACCCACGCAAACAACCCACATTAACAGCCTTACACCTTATGAAGACCGTCTGAAACTGATCGACTTACAACCCCTAAGTAAACGTCGTGATGTTTCCGATGTTCTCTTCATTCATCAGCTATTAGCTGGTGTCATAGACTGCCCTTCAATCCTGCAGTCTTTACCCATCTATATCAACCCTCGCAACCTTAGGTCCACTCCCCTTTTCCGACTAGACCGCCATCGCACGAACTACGGTCAACGCGAACCAATTACCAGGATGCTAAGGATAGTCAACGACCTTTCCTCCTTTGACTTCCACCTGAGTAAATCATCCCTTCACAAAGCCTTATATCTTTATCCCGCCCATCTTGATCGCCTTTCCTAATTCTCCTTCCTCCCAGTTTATGTTTATCATAATCATAGCTCATATTGTAGCTTACATTATCTGTTATGAATTATTGCTTTTTTTAGTTTGTAGTATTTATTTTGTTATTTTGAATTATTTATGTAATAGCTTGCATTAAGCTTAAAAATAAATAAAAAAATAAATAAAAGAACTCGGATGACGGATAACGTCACGCACATTTTCATGCCCGTTCACTGGAGCATTTGCGAGTGGCGTCTTTGTACTGCTTGAACCAATAGATCATAATGTTCATATTAATTGGCTGAATTAATATTATTGTGGTATTCCATACGACAGAAGCTTTCGCTTATATGACTTTGCAATGGGTATCGTAATTATTCTTATTAACCTAACCTCAATAAAATTTAGCTTAAATCTAAGAGGAAAGAATTGAAAATTTTACTATGTAATTTTTTGAAGCTATTTTGGTTTTAGCTACCTGTTTTCTCGTTGTGCAGGCTGGTTTGGAAGCATCATTCACCTCTGGTGAATATGTCAAATAGTTCTTAGCATTTGCTAAAATGTGCGGTTGAGTTTTTCTAATTGCGTTAGCTATTTGAACATAATATATTCCTTTAAAATGTTCATGGGATTTTTTTTGTATGCATTTTTCAGCCACTCATCGTGAGTAAAGATGTGGTAGACTTTATCTTGCTTCCTCCCGAACACCCTCTTTTTCTCTCTAGTCATTAGTACTGGAAAACTGTCCGCGTATTTGGGGCTATGTCTACCCCTTATAGACATAGTCGTAGGATGGGGTGAGATAGACTAACAAGCCTCATACTATCTTGAGGCTGAAGTTTCTTTTCACCAGGGGCATGTATGCGTCCGTTTTCTTTTTAATCCTTTTTTGATTATTATATCCTTAGTAGTTGTGCTACCTTATTTTTGTACAGTCTTCGGTCCACCAGAACTTTAAGAGTGTACGAATTGATGTTCGGGTGAGTATATGCAGGAGTATGAGGCAAGAACCCACACCGATAACGGCTAACTAGGCGGGCCTCTCACCTCGTCGGTTACTGAACAAGTCTGCACGCATGCTGCCATCATGTGGTAGGCTCTGTACATGGATTTCTCAACTTTACCGATAACAAAATGGCACCTAACGTTTGAGCCTAATCCTGTCTACAGGACTAGGAATGGGGTTAACTTCCCTTTCTCCATCAAATTTCATATTTGCTATTTTACCTATCCCTCAGCGACTAGAAGTTGATAGTACAAAGGATGAATAAAAGTCAGTGGCCTCAGAGGTTGAAACACTTCAGGAAGAAAAATCCGTTGGCTAGGCTTAGGTAATTAAATATCCCTGCAGATAGCTTCAAATTCTCTGAGTACTCATCTGTACCTGGATCCCTCTCCTTGAACTGGCAATCCTAGTCGACTAATTCCCATCCCTAGAGTCAGCCTTGTTCGAAGGACGACTGACTGAAGTACGCAGACTCTTCTGGAGTCTTGGAGATTTGGCTTGATGGCTATTCTTGTTCGGAATAGTTCTCTGGACTCATGGTAGTCAGCCGAAATTCTAGCAAATGTCTGAATTTCAACTTTTTCCTTTTCATCGTAACTTTCTTCTCCACCTGTTTCTGGCGATAAAGTGCCTCCCGGCAGTTGTCCGGATGATGAGGAGACAGCTGGTCGAGGAGGAACGAGAACTTTTGACATATATTTACATACAATGTCTAAAAAAAAATTTTTTTTGTTCTTTGAAATTAATTTTTTCAGTTTTTTTCTGTGCTTTGCTGGCTCAGTATCCACCAAATTCTAATTATTGCTTGAGTTGGGTTCAAGCCTCAACACTTTTTTTTCTAATTGAGGATACTGAATAAAAATTTAGCTAAAATTTATATATATTTTCCGTTTGCTCGCACGATAGGTATATGATAACGAAAAATTTAGGGAAATTAATTTTTTTATACTCCTCGGCATGGAGTAAAAAAATTTCCTAGTCCTGGATTTGAACTATTAATGCTGTGGTATTAAACACCTGGGTATTCATCGCAACCTCTTTAAAATTTTTTCAGTTGGGGTCAAGCTTCAACATTTTACTTGCGTTACTTGTGGGAATACCAGATACACAGTTCTAAGAGTGCAACTTGCAGTCATTTGACTTAAATTTTTTTTAATAATATTAACCCTTATCGGACTGTTCGGTTTAAAATGTTTCCATCATCACTAGAACAAGCAGCGGCAGCAGCCACTTCACAAGTTTGTATGGTGTGCCAGGGTACCAATTTTAGTCCCAGCAATATGCCAGTTTTTATTACCACCTGCTCATACACCTTCCATAAGAAGTGTTTGGCACAATGGATGCAGCGACAACCCAGCTGCCCGATATGTCGGCAGGCTAGCCAGCGACCTCAAACTCCAGTAGTATCGCCAACCCAGCTGCTCGACAGAACGCAGACATTAGAACTGCCACAGCCTAGAACACAGGAGTCTAGTCTAGGAGGACAAGCGATGCCGCAAGTGTCTCATAATGTGCAGGCCCTGCTGGCTGGTCTAAGAAGCGAGTTATCTGACTTAATAACTCGACAGATCAGTCAGCAGGTACAGAACCTACACCTGCAACAACTTGAGGATCCAGAACCCGGTTTAAGATCACCAAACCAGAGGCAAGCTCGTTATGGTGATGCTTATAAACCCCGAAAAAGCACTCAGCGGCACCAAAGGAATTTAACTTATAACGGCAAGAATTCTAGGTTGCGTGAGGAAGAATTTATTTTCAGCTTCGACAAAGACTGCCAATGCTGGAGTCAGAGTTCGCAGAAATTATCAAAAACAATCAACTGCCGGCGACATAAAAACAGATTTGTCTTCATCCCGCCTACAGCATAGCTCAACCACAGGCGTTAATATGTTCATAGAAGGAATATTTAACAGGACAAGGGCGATGAGATATTCCAATGTCAGACGGCTGCAGGAAAGAAATTTAGAATTACCCGCAGATTGGCAGACAGATCCATCTACCACCACCGTAGGCAACGAGTTGGTCTACGCGGAGACTCAGGTTGAAGAGTGTTCGGCGTTAGCATGCGAACAGCCTTGCTGGAATTCTGGTGAGGCTGGGCAATGCCCGACGTATATATCAACAACTGTACGACCCGTAGCCGATAAAACTAGCGCAGAGGCGAGAACAACGCCACCAGTTCTCGCTGGAGGCAGCAACCAGCCAACCGGAATCGCCAAGCCATCAACCGGCCGAAACTACCTCAATAAGCGAAACAAATCAACCCGATTCGGCAATACCCACTCCTGCAGATACTCCAGCCATGGGACGAATAATGATAACGCCGGGAGACACTACAACACCGAGAACACCTAAGGTGACTCCTCTCAAGCCCTATCATATTGTAATGGGTCTTTTCCCCTGAATCCTCAATAGAGGGGTTGCCGGGAGCTCTGGAGTCGTCCAAGATTCTTAAGTAATTGAAAAGAATCATTTACAAAATAAATATAAATTATTTTATTCAGGGTTTCTTTCTTTTCGGTTGACAATCAATTGTTTCTTAGTTCTAGTTCTTTTTGTATATATAATACTACTGAAAGTGGGTGAAGAGAGAGAGGGTTATGGTCGACACTTGCAGTGAGAGAGAGAGAGATACGATGTAGTACGGACGGCGGTTCTTTCGTCAGTGGATGATGAATTTGGGTACGTCGTATTCTTAATGTATGGGGATTCGGATAGATTGACAGGCAAACACCACGGCCAATCTAGCGGAACTAATACAACGACCAACAGGCTAACATAACGGAAAGTCGATATGACAGGAACAGATTGACAGGCAAACACCACGGCCAATCTAGCGGAGCTAATACTACGGAAGGCAAAGTATAACGACCAACAGGTTAACACCACGGAAGGTCGATATGACAGGAATAGATTGACAGGCAAACACCACGGCCAATCTAGCGGAACTAATACTACGGACAAGCAAAGTATAACGACCAACAGGTTAACACCACGGAAGGTCGATATGACAGGAATAGATTGACAGGCTAACACCTCGGCCAATCTAGCAAAACTAATATTACTACGGATAAGCAAGACTATCTACTGCTAACTACGGTACGGTTGACTTTTGTAAGTCAATTATAAACCACGAGGGCTTACTTGTGCTTGGAGCTTGGGTTCTACTTATAATGCCGCAGCACTATTAGATGTGAACCTGACCATTTTCATGGTACGACTGATCAATTTCCCTACTGTGGTGCCCGCTTTTATACTTTTGGGCGAGGACCAGAATTATTCCCCACCACTTATTTTCAGATTCTTTATGTGAATCCACTTGAGACAACGGAGATACATACACCCAACTGATTATGGGTTGTTATGCAAAGAACAGAACAGAACAGTCTATAGTCTGCTGCCTAATCGATCGGACGCGTTGCGTGATCGCTCTATAATTTGCCCAAGTCGTACTCTAATATTTTCGGTTCGTGTGTTTTGCGCTTGTGTCAGCAAAGTGAGTGCCACCCTTTCCCAATCATTAAACTTTCGTGACACAGTTTCTGCGTGTTTTCGTATTGCTCAGTGACCTTTTTTTTTGTGTGACACGGTTGTTTATTTACATTGACACAGTTTCTGCGTGTTTACTATTTTCTCAGTGACCTTTTTTTGCGTGACTCAGTTGTTTATTTACTTATTCGTGAAGTATTTTTTACTTCGCATTGGAAAGTACTATAATCTGCTGTAAATTCAACTATTTAACTTTTTTATTATTAAAATTGTTTGTGACAATCTCTCCAAATATAATGGTAATCTGCAAAGCGTGCTCTATTGAATTACTTACCAATGGTGTGGCCTGTGATGGCATTTGTGGTGATAGTTTCCACGGTACATGTCTGGAGCCCTCTACTGGTGGTCTTGCTACATGCAAGGATTGCTCCAATATAAAGCCCTGCAATGTTTTACGTCTTATGAAAGGAGTCGTTGCTACGCTTTCCACCGACCAAACGTTTATAGGAGATAAGGTCAATGAGATATCCTCTAACTTGGCCGGATTGCGGATTCTGTCCGATGACTGCGCCAGTTTAAACTCAAAACTGGACAGGGTGATTCAAATTGTGGAGGCTTCGAGCAGTGACTCGTCGCTGCTTTCTAACAAGATTTATGTGATATCTTCGAAGTTAAGTGCGCTGGTGGCTTCCTTGGATTACCTTTGCTTAACACAATCTACGTCTGGTTCACCATCGCCCTCCATCGGCCAGCCTGCTGGGTCAATTATGCCACTCATAGACGAAATTCGGCGCGGTGTCCGGCACGTCAAGCAGGATCTAGATTCGTGCTCAACAGCCATTCAAAGAAACTTTAAACTCATTGGCTCAGTTTCCTCTGATCTCAGGTGTTTTACTTCAAAAGGCTCTCTCGGCTCTTCTTTTCATCCATCCGACGCCATTGCTGCATCTGGTTCGGATTCTGCTTCTTCAGGAACTACATCACCGAATAGGAACTGCCCCACTCGCCGGGAATCAACATCTGCTCCATCTCAATCAACCGAGAAAGTGGTTCCTGCAGCTCCACCTCAATCAACCGAAGAAGTGGTTCCTGCAGCTCCACCTCAATCAACCGAGAATGTGGTTCCTGTAGCTCCACCTCAATCAACCGAGAAAGTGGTTCCCACAAACTCGATTTCCTCCTTGGCGCAGCCTGCTCCAGATGTTGATGCTACTGTTGGTTCGATCGTGCCCCAGATGGCGACGGGTACTGGTGTCGTCATCAATGTCTCTCCGCCAGTGTCATCCCAATCCACTTCCACCGCACCTACGATTAACAAATTTGGCACCACCTGGTATTGGAATGGGAACAGAGACTAAAAAAACTAGGCAGCAAATACTCATCTTCATCAAACGACCATACTTCTTTCCTCCTTAAGGGTGCCCCTCACAACACCACCGTTTCCTGGGTACATAGCTTTTTTTCCCGGAATTTTGCATTCATCCCAGTTAGCTGCCTGAAGTTACCCTTGGACGTAAGGAAATGCAGCAACTTCAAGATCTCCATCCCGAACAAGTAGGTGTGGCTCATCAGTAACCCCACCAGCAAAATCTTCACTCTCGGGACTATCGAAATATCCAAGTGGTCCAGGAAGTATGTTAAGTTTAACCCTAAGCCCTTTGCATCTAGCCCTAAATTAAATTCTAATAAACCAAATCCTACTAACTATCCCAAAGGTAATTCCAAACGTCCTTCTCAAAATTGGTGCATTTCCTGACTTTAAACTTAGTACCCGAATCAATTATTCTAACTTTATTTATTCTCACACCCTTAACTCCTCAGACCCACTTACAGCAAAGCCCTCGAACACATCCATCCCAGCCGACAACCCTATCACCACTGTATCGAATTCTGTATATCCAGCGCATCCACCCAACCACGCACTCCCAACTTCTTCCGAGTGCCCACCTAGCCACAAGCCATCATCTTCCGACCACCACCTCTACTTCGATTTCCGTCTGTCCCACCCCTCCTCTGCATACACCTAACCTCGCACCCGCTACTTCCTCCGCATGCCCACCTAATTGCAAGTCATCATCTTCTTTCACTATCGCCCCTTCTAACTCCGCTAACCCGCCCCTTCAGCTAACCAAAACTCCTACATCCGAACATAAATCATTTATCGATCCCCTAATCCCACCTACAGTTAAATTGACTTTGCGCTCTGCGGATTCCAACGATGGACGATACCTCTTAACCCGTTTTCGGGACCGTCGCATTTACGAAAACGTACGTCTATTTCTTGCCTATCTGCGCGACAAACCAAATTCCGTCTGTATTGATGGTAAAACCAGCACCAACGTCATGTTAAGTATACATCAAAAAGGCCTGCCCACAGATACAACAGTCTTACATCAACTTTTCACTAAGTACCACGAATCATTCAATATCCCTTCCCATAAGGTTTCAGAAGATCTATCCACTTATGCTGCGTACGTCAGTTCTCGCCGCATTTCCCATCTCCAAAACTCCTTAAACTACTTTCGTTCCTAACCCCCCGCTTTCTCTATTTCTGACCTCCCCCCTAATGCACCTGCGGTCTCCGATCAAGTACCTCTCCCCAACAGCTTGTCAGTCTATTACCAGAACGTCAGAGGACTTCGCACAAAAACATCCAATGTTTTCCTAAGCTCCCACAAATTCCCGCACGATATCTTTGCCTTAACTGAAACCAATCTAATACCAGGAATTCTCGACAACGAACTATTCCCTCCTAACTATACCATTTTCCGTGTTGACGGTTATGTAGGCAACAATGACCCACCAGGCCGTGGGGTTCTCATAGCTGCTCACAACCGTTATGATGCCACCCAGTTTAAGACCTCCGACTCTTCAATATCTGAATTTGTATGTATCAAATTAACACTGAATAAGTGTATTCTGTATATTCTTTGCTGTTATATTCATCCCTCTCAACCTATGGAAGCCTACGAGCCCGTAATTGAAACGTTAGACACCATGCTTGAGAAGGCTAACGCCTCCGATGAGTTCATTGTACTGGGTGACTTTAACCTCCCCCGTATTCAATGGTCATTGTCTGAGGACTGTTCACACTTTGTCCCCCTAAACGCCTCTTCCGCCAATGAAGCCTTTTTTACCGATCAGCTCTCTGTTTCTGGTCTCTTTCAAGTTAGTGGAGTCAAAAACTTTCAAGACAGAAAATTAGACTTAATCTTTTCCTCAGACCCAGTTAACTCGGCTGTCGCGGAAAGCGAACATCTCCTCTCCTTCCTCGATCGTCACCATCCTCCCTTGTTCCTCGTTTTCTCCGAGTCTTCTCTTTCCTTAAATTTTCGTAAAGGCGACTTTGAAAAATTAAATCGCTTGCTCCTCAACTCCAACATTGGCAATGTCCCTCAACATCTTCCAATATACATTGCTGTAGAGGCGTTTTATTCGGAAATACACGCTTGCCTTACACAATCTATCCCTCTTCTTCCTCGTAAAAACTGCTCCTCATCCCCCGTTTCGTACGACAAAGAATTACGCTCTCTCCGCAACAGGAGAAATAAACGTTGGCAAACTTTTCTTCTGACCCAGACTGAGTCTGACTATTCTTCCTACTTGTCTGCTTACACCTCTTTTTCTGAACGTTGTGATACCATCTTACCATGAGTATCTCCAACGGATGGAAACAAGCCTCATATCCGACCCCAAGTGCTTTTATAGCTTTATTAATTCTAAGAAGAAATCCAATGGATACCCTTCCACCCTTAAGCTCGAGAATACCTCTTCATCAGATCCTCAGGTTATCGCCAACCTCTTTGCACACTTCTTCAGTAAATCTTTCAGCGACAATTCGCTCCAACCTGACCTTAGCTACTTTTCATTCTTGGACAAATGCACTCAAACGTCGTTTACATCTTTTGAACCTGACCCCGAACAAATCGCCGCCAGTATTAACGGGCTTGCGGATGACTTTCACCCCGGTCCTTTCGGCATTCCGGCCATCGTTCTGAAAAAGTGTGCCATGCATCTAGTTCAACCCCTTACTTTGCTTTTTCGTCTCTCGGTCACTCAAGGGGTTTTCCCTCAATTATGGAAAAACTCTTATATTATTCCCATATTCAAAAAAGGCTGCAAGAACGATGTATCCAACTACAGACCCATTGCTAAATTATCATCAATACCTAAACTATTCGAAAAATTGGTCTATGATTCCATGTTCTTCCACTGTAAGTCTATTTTCTCCCTCTCCCAGCATGGATTCCTCAAAGGTAGATCTACAACCACCAACCTTACCGAATTCGCTTCCAAAACACTATGTGCCTTGGAAAACGGTAAAGATGTTGATGTTATCGTCACCGATTTTAGTAAAGCATTCGACAAGATCTCCCATAGCGTTATCCTGTTTAAACTTGATCGCCTAGGCTTCCCCCCCAGATTCATCTCCTGGATTCAATCCTACCTCAACAACCGTCAATACAATGTTCTTTTCAGCTCATCCATTTCTAACCTTATTGTCGCTCGTTCCGGCATCCCTCAGGGCAGCCACCTCGGTCCATTAATTTTCATCCTTACAATTAATGATGTTGATTGTGTCACAAAATACTCAGAGCTGTCCATTTATGCTGATGACATGAAAATAATTAAGCATATCTCCTCTACAACCGACTCTCTTCTTCTCCAAAATGACCTCGATTCGTTCACCACATGGTGCCTGAAAAACTTTCTTGAGCTCAATGTCTCCACATGCCAGTCCATCTCTTATTCCCGCAAGCGTCTTACACCCACCCCGAGAACATACATGTTAACCAACGTTCCAGTCCCTATTGTTACCTATTTGTGTGACCTAGGAATAATCTGTGATAGTGAACTAAATTTCCGTTCCCATATTGATAGCATAATTAACAGAGCTAACTCCGCGCTAGGGTTTGTGAAGCGCTGGTCTAGAGAGTTCTCCAATCCTTATGTTTCCAAATCTCTCAGAGGACTTCGCACAAAAACATCCAATGTTTTCCTAAGCTCCCACAAATTCCCGCACGATATCTTTGCCTTAACTGAAACCAATCTAATACCAGGAATTCTCGACAACGAACTATTCCCTCCTAACTATACCATTTTCCGTGTTGACGGTTGTGTAGGCAACAATGACCCACCAGGCCGTGGGTTTCTCATAGCTGCTCACAACCGTTATGATGCCACCCAGTTTAAGACCTCCGACTCTTCAATATCTGAATTTGTATGTATCAAATTAACACTGAATAAGTGTATTCTGTATATTCTTTGCTGTTATATTCATCCCTCTCAACCTATGGAAGCCTACGAGCCCGTAATTGAAACGTTAGACACCATGCTTGAGAAGGCTAACGCCTCCGATGAGTTCATTGTACTGGGTGACTTTAACCTCCCCCGTATTCAATGGTCATTGTCTGAGGACTGTTCACACTTTGTCCCCCTAAACGCCTCTTCCGCCAATGAAGCCTTTTTTACCGATCAGCTCTCTGTTTCTGGTCTCTTTCAAGTTAGTGGAGTCAAAAACTTTCAAGACAGAAAATTAGACTTAATCTTTTCCTCAGACCCAGTTAACTCGGCTGTCGCGGAAAGCGAACATCTCCTCTCCTTCCTCGATCGTCACCATCCTCCCTTGTTCCTCGTTTTCTCCGAGTCTTCTCTTTCCTTAAATTTTCGTAAAGGCGACTTTGAAAAATTAAATCGCTTGCTCCTCAACTCCAACATTGGCAATGTCCCTCAACATCTTCCAATATACATTGCTGTAGAGGCGTTTTATTCGGAAATACACGCTTGCCTTACACAATCTATCCCTCTTCTTCCTCGTAAAAACTGCTCCTCATCCCCGTTTCGTACGACAAAGAATTACGCTCTCTCCGCAACAGGAGAAATAAACGTTGGCAAACTTTTCTTCTGACCCAGACTGAGTCTGACTATTCTTCCTACTTGTCTGCTTACACCTCTTTTTCTGAACGTTGTGATACCATCTACCATGAGTATCTCCAACGGATGGAAACAAGCCTCATATCCGACCCCAAGTGCTTTTATAGCTTTATTAATTCTAAGAAGAAATCCAATGGATACCCTTCCACCCTTAAGCTCGAGAATACCTCTTCATCAGATCCTCAGGTTATCGCCAACCTCTTTGCACACTTCTTCAGTAAATCTTTCAGCGACAATTCGCTCCAACCTGACCTTAGCTACTTTTCATTCTTGGACAAATGCACTCAAACGTCGTTTACATCTTTTGAACCTGACCCCGAACAAATCGCCGCCAGTATTAACGGGCTTGCGGATGACTTTCACCCCGGTCCTGACGGCATTCCGGCCATCGTTCTGAAAAAGTGTGCCATGCATCTAGTTCAACCCCTTACTTTGCTTTTTCGTCTCTCGGTCACTCAAGGGGTTTTCCCTCAATTATGGAAAAACTCTTATATTATTCCCATATTCAAAAAAGGCTGCAAGAACGATGTATCCAACTACAGACCCATTGCTAAATTATCATCAATACCTAAACTATTCGAAAAATTGGTCTATGATTCCATGTTCTTCCACTGTAAGTCTATTTTCTCCCTCTCCCAGCATGGATTCCTCAAAGGTAGATCTACAACCACCAACCTTACCGAATTCGCCTCCAAAACACTATGTGCCTTGGAAAACGGTAAAGATGTTGATGTTATCGTCACCGATTTTAGTAAAGCATTCGACAAGATCTCCCATAGCGTTATCCTGTTTAAACTTGATCGCCTAGGCTTCCCCCCCAGATTCATCTCCTGGATTCAATCCTACCTCAACAACCGTCAATACAATGTTCTTTTCAGCTCATCCATTTCTAACCTTATTGTCGCTCGTTCCGGCATCCCTCAGGGCAGCCACCTCGGTCCATTAATTTTCATCCTTACAATTAATGATGTTGATTGTGTCACAAAATACTCAGAGCTGTCCATTTATGCTGATGACATGAAAATAATTAAGCATATCTCCTCTACAACCGACTCTCTTCTTCTCCAAAATGACCTCGATTCGTTCACCACATGGTGCCTGAAAAACTTTCTTGAGCTCAATGTCTCCACATGCCAGTCCATCTCTTATTCCCGCAAGCGTCTTACACCCACCCCGAAAACATACATGTTAACCAACGTTCCAGTCCCTATTGTTACCTATTTGTGTGACCTAGGAATAATCTGTGATAGTGAACTAAATTTCCGTTCCCATATTGATAGCATAATTAACAGGGCTAACTCCGCGCTAGGGTTTGTGAAGCGCTGGTCTAGAGAGTTCTCCAATCCTTATGTTTCCAAATCTCTCTATATTTTCTTCGTTAGACCTCTCCTTGAATATGCCCGCCAGGTTTGGTCACCCACGCAAACAACCCACATTAACAGAATTGAATCTGTCCAGCGTAGGTTCATTGGCTTTGCTCTACGTGATCTTCCTTGGGTAGATAGATTCAACCTTCCACCTTATGAAAACCGTCTGAAACTGATCGACTTACAACCCCTAAGTAAACGTCGTGATGTTTCCGATGTTCTCTTCATTCATCAGCTACTAGCTGGTGCCATAGATTTGCCCTTCAATCCTGCAGTCTTTACCCATCTATACCAACCCTCGCAACCTTAGGTCCACTACCCTTTTGCGACTCGACCGCCATCGCACGAACTACGGTCAACGCGAACCAATTACCAGGATGCTTCGAAAAGTCAACGACCTTCCCTCCTTTGACTTCCATCTGAGTAAATCATCCCTTCACAAAGCCTTATATCTTTATCCCGCCCATCTTGATCGCCCTTCCTAATTCTCCTTCCTCCCAGTTTTTAGTTATCATAATCATAGCTTATATTGTAGCTTGCATTATCTGTTATGAATTATTGTTTATTTTAGTTTGTAGTATTTATTTTGTTATTTTGAATTATTTATGTAATAGCTTGCATTAAGCTTAAAAATAAATAAAAAAATAAATAAAAGAACTCGGTTGACGGGTAACGTCACGCACATTTTCATGCCCGTTCACTGGAGCATTTGCGAGTGGCGTCTTTGTACTGCTTGAACCAACTTTTTGCAACGGAGACGCACACACCCAACTGATTATGGGTTGATGTGCTAAGAATTTAGGATGACAACGCAGCTAGTGGGAATAATTCTGCTTCCATATTTGTGGATTACGTCATGCCCACCTGCATGCCATGGAGCTTTAGGGTTTTTCATGGACATGTATACAGGTCCGTAGAGACAAAATTCAGGCCCGGGGGGTACCACATACGGGCCCCCGCGAAAGGAATTTCGGACCCGGGACTAGGGCCCATATACAATCGACTGAATGACTTTCAATTTCAAATCTGTCTAGTACATTACACTTTTTCGATCGTGAAACATTTTTTTTATATATATAATTAAAATGGACAAATTTTTCTGTCATACCGAGCTTGTCACACGACCTTTATCTGGGCGTAGATTTCTGGAGAGCTTTCCGGCTGTCCCCAGACATCATTAGCTCTCTTACACATTGTAACATGCACTGTAGTTGGTGCCAGAAGTGGTGCCAGAAGTGGGATTAATTAAGAAAGACTAAAAGTGAACTTGAAAAAAGTGCGACTGTGAAATTAAAGTGAAATAGTGCAGTAATCTAAATCTGGGTCGCAAATTAAAGGACTTACGTGTTCAAGACTTGAAGGGGGAATTAAGTAAACGTTCCCTACCTACAATTGGAAATAAATGTGCCCTGGTAGCGATACTACAATAAGCTATCGAAAAGGAAGGAAAGGATCCAGAGGCTTTTGTTTTTGAAGACGGACCAGAAGAAGAAGAAGCAAGTACTCCAAGCTTGACAGATCTCTTCAATGCTCTGTTGAAACTTAACTCATCAATGGTTGAACAAAAATCATCAATAGAAGCATCAATGACTAAACAGAAATCGTCGTTGAAAGCGACAATGGAAGAACAGAAGATTTCATCAGCCGAGTTTAAATCGATGATGGAAGGTTCCGTAAGCGAATTGAAAGCGGCAATGGAAGAATTGAAGACTTCATCAGCCGAGTTTAAGTCGATGATGGAAGGATCCGTAAGTGAATTGAAAGCGGCAATTGAAGAATAGAAATTGTCTACGGCCGAGTTGAAGTCATCAATAGTACCGGAACTTAAGGTCTCTGTTGAAGAAGTGAAAGCGGAAATGGAAATTTCTATGCAAAAACAGTTTGATGGTCTGGAGTCAACTGTAGAGCAAAAACTGGGACCATAGAAAACTCTATCAAAGTCAGTCTGGAAAGTCGAGTGGAAAACAAAATGGGAGAGTTAAAGTCATAGACATAGAGAAAAGATTGGAAGAAGTAGAAATTTCTGGACAAACGAATATTAAACAAGTTAAATGCGAAAAAATTCGAGGAAATCAGAACGGAACTAGAAAGTGTCCAGAAAGGGAATTTATCGACTTTATCTTCAGAAGTGACTGTGAACAAACGGCTTCATCTTCCAACATTTGACGGCCAAACGCCCTGGCAAACATACAGACTCCAGTTCAAAACGGCAGCAGAAATGAACTTTTGGAGTGACGAAGAAAAAGCTACAGCTCTTATCTTATCGGAAAGACGGAGCCGATTTAAATGCTGGAACTGCAATAATGAAGGCCACCTCCAAAGAGATTGCAGAAAGAGACGAAGATCAAACTCCCCACAAGATGACGAGAGGAAATCCGTGTATGGCTGTGCAGAGAAAGGGAGCGAGCGGAACAAAGAAGGAATGGAGCTGGAAGCCCCATACCAACTCGACGCTTGCAACAGGTAAACGAGTAAAGACCAACTCTGCGGGGCAGGAGTTGGCCAATAGAATCGACGCCCCCCGAATCATCATAAACATTAAGAAATGGGACAGTTCAAGAACAAAAATGTACGATTACAGTAGACACAGGCGCTTCCAGGTCTATTCTTCGGTGCGATTATGCTAAAGACCACTGACTTAGCAAGAAAAATCGATACATTTTGAGGACAGCTACGGGAAAATCCGTTGAAGTGTATGGGGAAATATCAATGACAATTATGGGTTATTGCTGTTTTTCCGTGTTGTCCGGGTATTAATACAGCGTCCTCACTTCAATAATTTAGGACTGGATGTCGTCCTATATCTTCAATCCTTCCTATTTATTTGTTAATATTTGCCTCGAGAGTATAAGCTCCAGGGGACTTTAAAATTTTGCCTTTTTTTTCAAGGACTTAAATAAAGAAATAAGCAAATTTTAATTTTGATTAATTGGAATACTTTTATTAATTAATTTTACAAAGATATGATTAATGGTTGACGACCCAAATTCGACTGACTTTTTTACAGAATATTTTTCTTAAATTAAAATGGAAAAGAAACAAAATAATTCTAGCCTACTCTTAACTCTTAACTCATACAACAAGTGAATTGTGAATATAAATTGCTCGAACGCAACCTAAACTTAAAACGTTATAAATGCAATATGAAGTTTTAAAAAAACACATTACTCCCCCGCTAGCGAATCCTTAGGATTAAGCAAAACGTTTAGGAGGATTAATGGTTCGTCCAGCTCTTGTTTTTCTGTAGGGAAATAATGTGTTACCGTCTTCTGTAAAAGTAATTTTTTGGGTTTGGTTTTTTTTATATAGATTATTTTTATCGATATTTGTCTGATTAATATTTCTGTTTATCTTGTTTGGGTTTCCAGAAGTTGTAGGGTTCTCCAGCGCTGGATGGAAAGACACCCTTTTTCTTTGGATATGTTGTGTCTGATTGTCGTGCTCTGGCACTAACGACCTTAGAGTTTGATCTTAACTATCGTTGGGCAATGGTGAATTTTGTGTTTCTGTTGGATCCGACCTGTGATTGTGTGTCGAATCATTGTAGTTTCCTTGCACTGGCTGTGGAAATATACTTATTCGCTTGTTTGGTGATAGATTATTTGACACTGGCAAATTTGATCTTTCTGTGATGTTTGGAGAATGTTCATTTGAATTAGATGCGGTGTTTTGAGATTCATAAAAATACGAGTTCATAAATGCAGGTTTTAGTCTATTGATGGAAACGTTAATCTCTTTACCTGTTACAAGAATTCTGAAAATTTTTTCGTTTCTATCTAACACCTGGTACGGTCCCTCGTAAGGTGGTTGTAAGCTTTTTCGAGTACTATCTACTCGAATAAAAACAAACGGGCAATTTTTTAAATCTTTGAAGATAAAAATTTTGGGTGAAATATGGCGTGATGCAGGTGACGGTTGAATCTTTTCAAATTGTTGCTCGAGGTCTTTAATGAGTTCTGTCTGATTGTTCAAATAATTTGATTTGCTAAAGAATTCACTGGGTAAACGTAAATTTTCTCCATAATCCAGCTTTGCAGGTGAAAATTTAAATTCGTCGCTACTTATTGCTCTGAAGCCTAAAAGTACAAGTGGTAAATGTTTTGTCCATTGACAATTTTGATAGCACATTAAGGATGCTTTAAGTGAACGATGCCAACGTTCGATAAAACCATTTGTTTGTGGGTGGTACGCTGATGTACGACAACGTTTTATCCCTAACAATTTAGTAAGTTCTTTGAACAAAAACGATTCGAATTGTGTGCCTTGGTCAGTGATAATTATAGATGGCACTCCAAATCTGGCAATCCAATTTTTTAGTAATGCGGATGCTACTGTTTCCGCGCTTATTTTTTCGATGGGAATAGCTTCTGGCCAACGGGTGTATCGGTCAATTATAGTAAGGCAATATTTAAAACCTTCGGAGTTTGGTAACGGACCTATTAAATCGATGTGGATAGTATTGAAACGTTCAGTTTCATGCTGAAAGTCAGCCAACGGAGCGCTTACGTGCCTTGAGATTTTTGCTCTTTGGCATGATATACAATTTCTGCTCCATTCTTTGCAATCCCTTTTAATCGAAGGCCAAATAACTCTATTGGTTAGAAGTTTTACTGATGCCTTAATCCGGGGTGGCTTAAATTGTGTATTGATTCAAAAATTTTGTTACGAAAATTTTTCGGAATATACGGACGCATTTTGTTCAAAGAAACGTCACAGAAAATTTCTTTTTCTGAATTAATTAATTTAACTTTAATTATTTTGAACGAAGAATTTTGTATCATGTGTTGAAGTTCTGTGTCGTTGTTTTGTGCTTCGGCGACGGCTTCGAAATCGATAGCTCCAATGATGTGAATTTCATTGAGTCGTGATAATGCATCAGCCACAACGTTGTCTTTGCCTGATATATGTCTGATATCAGTAGAGAATTGACCAATAAAATCGAGATGTCTAATATGTCTTGGTGAAGCTTTCTCGGGATTTTGGTTGAATGCGAAAGTTAATGGTTTGTGATCTGTGAAAATTGAAAAATTCCTTCCTTCTAAAAGAAATCTGAAATGTTTAATGGCGTAATATATTGCTAAAAGTTCCCTGTCGTACGTGCTACATTTTGTCTGTGCTATAGATAATTTTGCGGAGAAAAAACCTAATGGTTGCCAAACGTTGTTACAATGTTGTTGTACTACCGCACCAATTCCATGGTCAGAAGCATCAACCACTAATGCTAATGGTGCGTTAGTGGAGTGAAATGAAAGCAGTGTTGCTTCGCTTAGTTGTTTTTTAGTTATCTCGAATGCTTTTTTTGCTTCTTCTGACCAAATAATTCTTCGTTTACCATCTTTTTTGTCGCCCGTTAGGAATTTGTTTAAAGGTGCTTGGAAGGTTGCAGCATTTCGTAAAAATTTCCGATAAAAATTTATCATCCCTAAAAATCTCCTTAACTCTTTTACTGTTTCTTTCATTTGCCATGAAGTTACATTTGTCCAAATTGATTGTAAGTCCATGCTTTTAAAATTTAGTAAAGATTTGCCTTAAGTGATCTAAATGCTCAATATCCGATTTGGAGGCTATTAAGATGTCGGCGAGGTAAACGAAACAAAAAGGTAAATCACGTAAAACTGAATGGATAAATCTTTGGAAAGTTTGAGCTGCATTGCATAAACCGAAAGTCATTCATGTGAATTCGAATAGACCGAAAGGTGTACAAATGGCTGTTTTAGGGATGTGTGATGGTGCAACTGGAATTTGGTGGTATGCTTTAGTCAAATCAATTGTTGAAAAAATTTCGCTTCCTTCCAATTGGTTTGCGAAGTCCTGTATGTGAGGTATGGGATATCAGTCTGGTGTTGTTTTAGCATAGTGTAGGACATCGTGTTTGGATTGTGTTTTGAAATTGTGTTCCGTTGTAATATTTTTAAAAATTTTGAGCAACTTTATGATTTCAGGATTTATTTTTGGGTCAGCATAAATGGCTAGAGATTCTGAAATTCCCTTGAACGTTTTAGCGATTGCTCTAATTGAAGTAAGGGGATCTATGAGTACCCTGTTCTTCAAATCAACCAACAATCCGTACTTTCGTAAAAAATCCGCGCCGATTATAGGTTTAGAAACATCCGCGGTTATGAATTCCCATTGGAAATTTCGACGTAAACCTAAATCTAATGTCAGCGATTTCCTACCATATGTGTTGATTACTGATCCATTTGCTGCCAGTAGTTTCAGATCATTTGGGTTTTTGATTTGTCTGTTGTATTTGGGTATGACGGAAACATCTGAACCCGTGTCAATCAAAAAATGTTTGTTCGTGGATTTATCAAAGATGTGTAAGCGACTTTTGAGTATGTCGAGTTCCCCCGTCGCTAATGGAGACTGACTCTTTAGTTTGTCGAATGTTTCATTGAAAATTTGCACGGTTGTGTGCATTTTTTGGCTTTTGTGCCAAATTTATAATGATACCAACACCATTCTTTCTCTTTAGAAAGACTACGATTTCGTGATTGTGCCCGTGATTTTGACCTTAACGAATTGTTATTATAAGGTCGAAATGATGGACGAAAAATTCTTTCGACTCTTTCTGCCAATTCGCTGACCTGGTTTTGTAGTGATGTGATTACAGAAACTGTTGGTATTGATTCGGTTGATACCGAATACACCTCAGTTTGACTATTCACTTCCAAAATTTTATCGGCCATAATCGACAAATCATTTAAGGTGCCTGGACTGCATGCTAGTATGGCTTGTACGTTTCCAGGTAACCTTTGTAGCCATAAAGATTTTAATATATCCTCCGAGATTTTGCCTGAGTTCAACGTCTTCATTTCCCGTAATAAATATGAAGGACGAGAATCTCCTAAAGTCAACTCATTTAAGAGTTGCTTTAGTTTAACGTGCTCGGAGGTAGAAAGGCGCGCTATTAACGTTTCCTTGAAAAAAACATACTTTTTAGACTCTGGCGGATTTACAATTATGTCACTAATCTCTTTAAAAACACTCTCATCTAATGCACTTAACAGGTGGTTAAATTTGGTGTGGTCATGTGTAATTCCTGCTAGATCGAATTGCGATTCTAGCTGGAGGAACCACGCTTGCGGATTTGCCCGCCAAATTCTAGTATTCACTTGTTGTGAGGTTGTACAATTGGTGTTAACAAAATTTTAAACGTTATGTTATTTATTGTTATATTATATTAACAAACAAAAACGAAATTTTTGTTTTTTGTTTTTTTTTAAATAAAAGCTAAAACTTATCTGTTTGGGCTTAAAAACAAACGGTTGATACTCCTGTTTCAGGTTTCCTTTATTTGCTTGCTGCAGTGATGTCTTGAGTTTGAATGCTGTTGTTATTTGTCTTCTTTTTTTTTTATTTGATTTGAGGTCGGTTGTTCTTGATTTGCGGAGGTCGAAGAATGTCAGAGGTTGTCTTACCACTGGTGGGGGACAACTCTGTTACTAGTTGATGACGTCTGGTGGTTGTATATTCTTGGATTAAATCAGGAATAGGATGCCTTACCACTGGTGGGGGGCACCTATTGATTTAAACAAAGAAACAAAGGTTGAAATAATGTCAGCACGTGCCTTACCACTGGTGGGGGCACGTCTGTCAAAAATTTATTAGCCGTAATACGTCTCTTAGTTACGTCATCCTTCAACACGTAATAACGTGATCGTCGGGGTCACCAATATGGGTTATTGCTGTTTTTCCGTGTTGTCCGGGTATTAATACAGCGTCCTCACTTCAATAATTTATGACTGGATGTCGTCCTATATCTTCAGTCCTTCCTATTTATTTGTTAATATTTGCCTCGAGAGTATAAGCTCCAGAGGACTTTAAAATTTTGCCTTTTATTTCAAGGACTTAAATATAGAAATAAGCAAATTTTAATTTTAATTAATTGGAATACTTTTATTAATTAATTTTACAAAGATATGATTAATGGTTGAAGACCCAAATTCGACTGACTTTTTTACAGAATATTTTTCTAAAATTAAAATGGAAAAGAAACAAAATAATTCTAGCCTACTCTTAACTCTTAACTCATACAACAAGTGAATTGTGAATATAAATTGCTCGAACGCAACCTGAACTTAAAACGTTATAAATGTAATATGAAAAGTTTTAAGACAATCAATTGAATTATGTGTCCCCACACAATATCCCTCGGCGACTACCGATTTTCACACAGATTTCTTGTCGCAGATATAACGGATGAGTGCATACTTGGACTCGATTTCAGGAGAGGACACAACATTCAACTGGATATTTGAAGAGGAAATTTCATGATTCGTCTTCAAATATCCAGTTGAATGTTGTGTCCTCTCATGAAATCGACAACAGAGAGATTCCTATGGCTCTGGGATCCAATTATTATTCGAAGCTGAACATTGTGACATATGAAGACGTTGAGCTCCCTCCTTTTGCAGAAACCTTAGTACGAGCAAAAGTTCTTGGTGATCCCGGGAGCTATCGATTCTATCTAGTGGAACCAGATCAAACAGAACAAATTAGAAATGTCGCAGTTGGAAAATGTTTAGTAACTATCGATGACAAGAAGGAAGTTTTGGTACGAGTCCTAAATTCCCGTGAAAAAGGCATCAAATTAAAGAAAGTTAAAGTCTTGGGTCATGGCGAACCAGCCGAAGAGATTGTGTTAGCAGAATATTCAGACTTAGATGAAACCAAGCAGCCAAAGAAAGATGTCACAAAGCTAACCAACATGATACTTCCGTCTAATAAACTAAGCCAAGGGGAATATCGTAAAGCAAAAAAGTTGCTTGAAGAATTTACCGATATTTTTGCACTACGGGACGAAGACTATGGAAAAACTGATATAGTGCAACATAAAATTGACACCGGATATGCCCGCCCTATCAAGTAACCACCAAGAAGATTACCACTTGCAAAGCGAGAAGAAGCAGACGAAATGGTTGAAACAATGCGTAAGCCCGGTCTAATACAAGAGTCCAAAGGTCCATGGATGTCACCAGTGGTGCTAGTGAAGATGGCAGTACAAGATTCTGTGTCGACTACCGTAGTCTAAATGATGTCACGATTAAAGATAGTTATCCACTACCCCGCATAGATGACACCCTAGATTCTTTATCAGGATCCAAGTGGTTTTCAACGTTAGACTTAAAAAGCGGCTACTGGCAAGTCGAGATCGATCCAAATGACAGGGAAAAGACAGCATTCTCGATGGGAAGTGGATTGTGGCAATTTAAAGTTATGCCCTTGGACTTTGCAATGCTCCAGCAACATTCGAGCGTTTAATGGAATGTGTGCTGCGAGGTTTAACTTGGAAAACCTGCCTGGTATATTTGGATGACATCACTGTAGTTGGACGAAGTTTTGAAGAATATCTAGGAAATCTGCAAGAAGTGTTCCAGAAACTGAAGTCAGCCAAACTAAATCTAAGCCCCAAAATGTGTACGCTCTTTGCAGACCAGGTCAAATACCTTGGGCATTTGGTATCAACAGAAGGAGTTAGCACCGACCCTGAGAAGATAACTTCAGTGGAGAACTGGCCCACTCCGAAAGATAAACACGAGCTACGAAGCTTTCTTTGACTAGCCACTTATTACAGACGCTTTGTGAAGAATTTTGCTGATATAGCAAAGGAGTTGCATAAGCTAAGTTGCATAAGGCATTCGTTTGGACAGGAAAAGCAGAAAACAGCTTTCAAGCACTGAAGTGGGCGCTTTGCTATGCACCGGTACTTACTTATCGAAAAGGTGGTGGCATACTATAGCAGAGCTCTATCAAAACAAGAAAGAAATTACTGTGTTACGAGGAAAGAACTGCTGGCTATTGTTGATGTAACGAAGCATTTCCATAAATTCCTCTATGGACAAAAATTCACTCTCCGAACTGATCATGCAGCTCTAAAGTGGTTGATGCAATTTAAAAACCCTGAAGGACAAGTGGCAATATAGCTAGAAAGACTGCAATCCTATGATTTCGAAATTATCCACAGGAAGGGTAGATCCCATGGAAATGCAGATGCACTTTCACGACGACCATGTAAGCCGGATTGTAAATACTGTTCCCGTCTGGAAGGAAAATGCGACCATGTGACTGTGCAAAGAACAACTGTCGTTCCCTTGACAGGATCGAACGATGAAGAATTTCAAGCAGCACAACGAGAAGACGAGAATATTTCTCCAGCTTTGACGTGGAAAGATAACGACGAAAGGCCCCAACGGAAAGATATTTCCGACAGAAGTGCAACGTTGAAGAGCTACTGGGCCCAATGGAATTCGCTTTGCGTTGAAGATGGAATATTGAAAAGCAAATGGGAAACACCCGATGAGTCATCATGCCAGATGCAGGTATTGGTTACCAGGAACAAAGTAAGGGAGGTGCTGGAGGAATTCCATAACGGTGCTTCGGGCGGGCATCTTGGTGTCAATAAGACTTTGGAGAAATAAATAGAACAATTCTACTGGCTACATATGCGGGAGGATGTGGAAGACTGGTGTCGAAGATGTGCCGTTTGTGCCTGTAGCAAGGGATCTCACATCAAAACAAGGGGAGTTATGCAACAATACAATGTAGGAGCACCTTTCGAGAGAATTGCAATTGACGTTGCCGGTCCATTTCCTGAGTCAGATCGAGGCAACCGATACATTCTAGTGGTAATGGATTACTTCAGTAAATGGCCAGAAGTATATGCAATACAAAATCAAGAAACAAAGATAGTGGCAGTGGAGTTAGTAACAAACTGGATATGCAGATTTTGCGTCCGCAATGAGCTTCATTCTGACCAAGGACGAAACTTTGAATTTCAAGTATTCCAAATCCAAAGGTCGTGGACAAAATGGTAAAAAGAGTTCTCCGGTAATCATTAAATTCTCTTGTACTGGTGAGCAGAAATGTTTCCTTCGCAAAGTGCGAGAATGCGGAGCTCTTAAGCTGAGCCAGATATCCACTGCGTTCACATCGGACAGCAGAATTAATGTGTATGAGAGTCTAACTCGATATAACCAGCAACTTTTGCGACGATCACTGTCATACAAGAGGGATAAGGCTATTTTTGCTGTATTCACATGCAATGGTCTAGTGCATGTTCGAGTAAAAGAAAATGATCCTCCCATACTAATACCAAGTGAGGATGCTCTTGATGGAATTCTGACAAAAGCAATGCATGAGGGCTCTTAACTGCAGTGTTTGTTTTTATTTTTGATTTGCGAGTTTTTCATTGGATTATTTTGGACTTTCTCTTTAATTTGTATTTTTGATTGCGTTTTTCATTAGCTTATTTTGGATATTCTCTTAATTTTGTATATTTGATTTGCAAGTATTTCTTTAGACTTCTTTTATTAATACTCAATATTTGAATATATTTATTAGTTTCGGCTTTTATTCTCTAAGCTATATTTTTAGAAATTTTCCTAATTTACTATCATATTAAATGTGTGTGTGTCATTTCTTTTTTGACTTCTTCATGTTGTCTCCGGGTACGTGAGTGTTGGAGTCTGACCTGCTGCAAGTATAAATGATAAGAGATGATGATCTCTGGACGGAGTAAGAACGATGTTAAATATTTTTTCCTCACAAGCTTCCGGGTTAAATATAATTTCTTTAAATGCTAGAAGCTTACGACACAAGTCGGGGTTACTAAAGGATATGTTGGCTGAAACAAAAGTGCATATTGTGGTTGTGTGTGAGACTTGGCTCAATGGGGATATATGCTCCAACTTTGTATCGATTCCTAATTTTGAAATCTTTAGAAATGATCGCGTGGGTCGAGGGGGCGGAAGTGTTGCGATTTACGTGCATAAGTCTTTGCCTGCCTCAGTTATGATCTCATCATCTCCCGGAGAGTCGCTTGAATTCCTTTGTGTGCAGGTCAGTTCGCGAAGTGATAGGTGTCTGATTTTTGGAACATATTGCCCCCCTCGCTGCTTTAGTATGGAATGTGCCTCGGAGTTTGTAAATGCAGTACACTCAGCGACGATACACTGTCGGGACGTGTTGGTCTGCGGAGACTTTAATGTAAATTCGTTTAGTAATGATTTGTCGAGAGGGAATTTGTTTTACCTATTTCAGACACTTGACCTACAAATTGTAAACCACCTACCTACATACTTTAACACGGCTTCTCCTTCGCAGTTGGACTATATACTTACAGTAAATCTACAAAACATTATTTTTCATAATCAAATCTCTCCACCAAGTAATTTTGATCATGACTTCCTTTTTGTGTCATACAAATTTGATTTGCGGGGGGTAGAAGAAAGTATCACCTTTACATATCGGGATTTTAAAAATCTTAACAGCGCCCAGCTGTTTAATGAGTGTGAGCTGTTGCCTTGGTCTGATGTCTTCGTTTGTCGAGATCTTGACGAGAAGGTGGTGGTATTCTGAAATATGCAAATAAGCATGTTCCATTGAAGACCAGCAGGACTCGCTCTCAAAAGTGTCCGTGGATTAATCAAGAGATCCGTTGTGCGATTTCGGAGCGTGACTTTTTATTAAAACGTTATAAAAGAACACGTGACAATACAATATTTAATAGTTATAAAGCTTTACGTAATAGGGTCACGCTGATGCTTCGCTTGTCAAAACGTGCATACTTTGCCAGTAAACTAGACACAAATTTACCTCCATGGACGTGATTCTCTAGTTGCGGATTTTGACCCTGATACTCTAAATAGTTTATTTACGTGTGCCGCTGGTTCTGCAACGCAGTCTGGTCCCCCAAGAGACCCTGCTATTACTGGCACTCTTGACGGATTTTCTTTTAGATGTGTTGACGGCGAAGAGATTTTGCTTACCATTCAATCTATTAAGCCTACGGGGCCGGGTTCTGATGATCTACCTCCAAGTTTTATTAAATGATTAGCGCAGCATATAATTATTCCAATTACTCATATCCTCAACTTTGCTATAACTACGTCACAGTACCCCAAGGAATGGAAAAAAGCCGTAGTTATTATCGTCCCAAAAAAGACGTCTCCGACTGATCCCTGCGATTTCAGACCGATCAGCTTATTGAATTTCTTTTCGAAGGTACTTGAGAGACTCATGTTCAAACAAATAATGCAGTATTTGGACGACGGTGCGATGGTAACGGTCTCACAATCGTGCTTAAGATCGGGGCATAGTTGTGAAACTGCGCTCTTGAAGGTAACGACTGATATCCATGAGTCTCTTGATTACGACCATTTAGCATTTCTAGTGCTGCTCGACTTTAGTAAGGCATTTGACTCCATTAATCATTCCGAACTACTCTCTAAGTTAAGCAATGAATTCCAATTCTCATCATCGGGCGTTAGGTTGATTGAAAGCTTCTTATCTGATCGGTGCCAGTTTGTGAGGATTCGGGATTCAGTCTCACGTGTGGAACTACTCCACTCGGGAGTTCCTCAAGGCTCGATCCTTGGTCCACTCCTATTCAGTTTATACTTAAATGATTTACCACAAGCTGTGAAAAACTCTGCTATACATTTATATGCTGACGATGTCCAAATCTACCTGAGCAGACCTATTGGTCTGATTGAAGATGGCGTCTGCAGAATCAACGAGGATCTCAATAATATTTATGAGTGGTCTAAAAGGAATAAACTATCAGTTAATCCAAACAAATCAAGTTGTTTGGTAGTTTGTAGACACCCTATAGATAAATCGGAACTTCCACCCATCTTACTAAATAATTCTGTTCTCGAGTTTGTCGATGTTGTTAGGAATCTAGGTATATTTCTAAACTCAAGTTTCAGCTGCTGCAGTCAGGTATCTCATATGCTGGGGAAAATATATGGTGGACTGCGACAGCTGTGGCTAACATCTCGTTGTTTATCTTTCGGAATGCGCATAAAATTGGCTAAAGCACTAATCTTACCATTCTTTAATTATTGTAGTAATGTTTTTACCAAATTGGACTCTGTTTGTCATAGGAAGCTGACAGTCGCTTTTAATGATGTTACCCGATATGTGTATGGACTTCCACGTTATGCTCATGTGTCGCACCTTCCACCTATACTCGGAATCTCTATCGATGAATATCTACAACGGCGACAGCTAATATTCTTGTATGATTTGCTACAAAATAGGCGTCCTGGCTACTTATATGAGAAGTTTCGTTTCTTAAGTTCCGCTAGGGGAATTCGCATTCTTACTCCTAGATGTTTGTCTCGCTATGGTGAACGATCTTACTTTGTCCAGGCTGTGCGTAAGTGGAATTCTCTTCCTAATTATATTCAGAGGGCGGGCTCCAAACGACTCTTTTTGCAATTACTTGGCAATTTATAAAAAGCTTGGAATAGGAGTGATACACTGCTTTTTGTTTTTTATTCTTATTTGCTTACTTCTATAATTATTAACAGTATTGTTTTGAATTCATGTTTATTTTCTTTCTTTTTTATCTTTACCTCGTTGAGTTTTTTCACATCTTTTATTTTATTTTTTCTTAATTTAGTCTACTTAAATATTAACACTGAATCTACCACTATTATTAGTACTAAGATAAGATTTATAATCTGCTGTACACATGTATTAATAAAATTACTATTACTATTCCAGAAGGTTTGCGATATTCTTGGAATAAGAAAGACACGGAAAACACCACTTAATCCACAGTCTGACGGGATGGTTGAGCGGTTTAATAGAACAGTGGTCGAACATCTCAGAGAAGTAGTAGATGAGAATCAACGGGATTGGGATAGCTACATTCTGATATTTTTACTAGCTTATCGAACAGCTGTCCATAACTCAACAGGACAGACACCATCTAAAATTGTGTTTGGAAGACAGATTCGACTGCCCAGTGATTTGAAGTTCGGAACACTTGAAAAGGATGCTAAATCCACTGAAGAATACATAACCGTACTTCGGAAGCGTCTCGTAGAAATCCATCAACTGGAAAGAAAGAACCTCAAGACATCCAGCGACAGAACGAAAACACGATAATTTTAGCGGATTCAAATCACCGAAGCACCAACAGCAGTGGGAAGGACCATACAAGATCCTTACACGCATCAACGATGTAGTATACGGGAACCGAGAGACAAAAAGAATATCGTGCACATTGACCGCTTAAAGCCATACCAAGGAGATACGACAGTTCGGGACGAACAGTTCTAAGAGGGGGCAGTGTAACATGCAGTGTAGTCTGGCATAGTTTACGTGATCAAAACGAAATCAAGTTGTACAATGCGTATGTCCCGAATTTCGGAAACCAGAAAAACTTCAGATGCCGTATAAAGTCAAGGCCAACTAGAACCTGTGGTGACTTAGTGTGGTGGAGAATTAAGCTAAGTAGTATAAATAGGGCTGAGTAGCAGCCTAATAAGTCAGTTGTATTTTAACCAGTGAAGTGATAAGTGTTAATTATTAAAGTGAAACGTAATATTGTGAAAAAATATTGTCAAGGAAATTGTTAAACGAACTAATTAAGTGAACTGAATAAACTTGTGAACATTTGTGATTAAAAATAATTTTCTTAACTAATCCGTCGAGCCCGAAGAGCCAAATTTACGTTACAGTATACAAAACAAGGCTTAGGGAACACCCATTTGTTATAGCACGCTATAGATGTCCGAGAGGCCACCCCAATTAAACAGCGACACTATCCTGTATCTCCAGCTGTAAAGGCACTGATGGACACAGAGCTCGAACGGATGAAGAACCTAGGCGTTATAGAGGACAGCAGGAGCCCGTGGAGTTCTCCGGTCGTATTAGTGCGGAAGCCAGTCAATGCGGTAACGAATAAGGATGCATACCCGTTGCCGCACATCGACGGCATCATAAGCAGACTTCCTTCAGCCAAGTACATTTCCAGCCTGGTTCTGAAAGACGCGTTTTGGCAGATCCCACTAGACGAGAGCTCCCGGGAAAAGACCGCCTTCACATTAACTGGCCACCCTTTATACCAGTTCACGGTTATGCCATTCGGTCTTTGCAATGCGCCACAAACAATGGACCGACTCATTGATAAAGTCATCCCCTATGACCTACGCGACAACGTTTTTGTATACTTGGACGACTTACTTGTACTATCCCAAGATTTTCAGCCGCATCTTCAGCTGCTAGCACGAGTTGCGAAATGCTTGCAAGAGGCAGGACTCAATATTAATGTAGAGAAGAGTAAAATCTGCCTTAAGGAGACGCGTTATTTGGGCTACATAATTGGCAACGTAGGTAATAAGACCGACCCCGATAAGAATAAGATATAGAATACCCGCCGCCGAAGACGTTCAGACAAGTTCGACGACTTCTAGGCATGGCGGGCTGGTATCTAAATTTATACCAAACTACGCTGGCCCAATAACGGACACACTAAAGAAGTCTGTTAAGTTTGTGTGGACAAGCGAGGCGCAAACTTCATTCGACGGAATTCGACTCACAAGAATACCTTCACATGGAGGCATTGGGAAGACCTTAGAACGATTACGAAAAGATTGCGATTTACGATAGATTGCGAAAAGCGAGCACTTCACTCATTTTCAGCTTCATCGAGGAAGAAATCTTCCATAAATTTGGCGTCCCGGAAAACATGGTTACAGTCAACGGCCCGCAATTTCGGTCAGCACAATTTGGAAATACGGCATTCAACACATTCGCACGGCAATACACTCGCCACAAGCCAACGGTTCCGAAAGGGTAAACAGATCCGAGCACGACAGATGGGACGAGAAGTTAAGTTCTATAGCGAGCTCTCTTCGGAGTTCAGTCCACCAGGCTATTAGTTGTTCGCCATACAAAGTCTTGTTCGGCCAACGAACAGGCAAGAAAGTGTCAGGCAGTGTTGTGTTGCGGCTAGGAACTCTTTCGCGAACATTTTCTTATTTCAGTTTGGGTAGTGTCTACAATACAATTTAATCGAATAATTGTATCAGTTTTGTGAGTAATCAGTCCTCAGTGATAACAAACTCTAGCAGAATTCTAAAAAGGCGCAAAGAAGCACTTTTAAGGTACAATTACTTTTGAAACAAAATCAAGATCCCTTAAAGGATTATTTATTTTAATAGATGTTTATTGCATATCACAAACGGAGAAATAATTTTACAAGTAAACACGCAATATTTTGCGTAGTTTTTGGGATTTCTGAACAAGGAGAAACCTATCCACATTATTTTGTACGTCAAGTTGACTACGATTTTCTTTTCTGATGATGTTTTGGGATATCTGATGGCAGCTGATGATCGCAAAAGCAAATACCTTCGGGCGGAAAAGATGTTAAAAACAAAATGTAATAATATGAACCTGAAGGAAGTTCGTAGATTGCTGAGTACATCTATTGAATTGTTAGATCCTTCTTTCAGTCGGAACACAAAACTAAAGAACCATTCGTTTGAGAAATATACAAGCATCAGATATTTGCTGCTGTAAGAAAATATGATTCAGATAGTTGAACCGGGTACATTTGCTTCTATCCTTACCGCTCTTGAGGAAATTGATTTCTCCAAAAATACGCTGCCGACAATTCCACTAGAGCTCTTCAATTTGTTCCAAGACTGGAAGAAATACAACAAGGTATTTAGACAGTCTCTAGAGCCTCAGATATAGAAGAAATAAACCTGAACTTTTCTACATTTTTGTGAGAGGAGCTGTTTTTATATAAAGAGAGGTGATAAGGCGCAATGGCTGAATAAAAATTTGTTTATATGACTTTGAAATTGGTATCGTAATTATTCTTATTGACCTAATCTCAATTAAATTTAGCTTAAATCTGACTAGAAAGAATTGAAAATTTTGCATTTGCTAAAGAGTGCGCCTTCTGCATAGAAGGCACAATTTTTTAAAATTTTATAACGATAAGTGTTTATAACGATAAGTGTTATAAAATGTTGATATGTTCGTTTAAAATTTTCATGGGATTTTTTTTATATGAATTTTTCAGCCACTCATCGTGTGTAATAATGTGGTAGATGTTATCTTGCTTCCTCCCGCATAACCTCTTTCTCTGAAATCACTAGTACCGGACAACTGTCCGCGTATTAGGGCCTATGTCGTAATAAGGCCTAGACATAGTCGTAGGATGGGGTGGAATAGCCTTACAAACCTCATACCATCTTGAGGCTGAGGTTGCTTTTCGCCAGGAGCATTTATGTGACCGTTTTCGTTTTTATCCTTTTTTGAGTATTATATCATTAGTAGTTGTGCTTCTTTAGTTTTGTACAGTCTTCGGTCCATCAGGACTGTAAGTGTGAGCCAGGAACCCACACCGGTCCGGAGAGCTAAGCACGGCTAGCAAGGCGGACCCCTCACCTCGTCGGTCTTTCTCGATTTCTTCTTTGTCGATTTCAGGGTCTAAATTTCTTGAAACGCATTTTCTTGGGTTGTAAACAGTCCGTAAATATATTTCTTTCACTCCAGCCATATGAAGAACAGGTGTTATTTCCGGGTTTTCTTCACGTCCGGTTAAGGTTATGTCAAAGTGCGTCAAGTGTCTTTAGTAGTGCAAATATAGAGAAATCTGGACCAGGTATGTATTTTTTCGTTTTCCCTAATAATATTAAATCAACGATAAGATTTGTTTCCTGAATCTTAATGTCCATACTTATTTACTTATTTCCTATTTTACAATATCTATTTTGAGCAAAAATTTTATACAAAATACTGCTAACTAACTTCATGTAACAAAATGAGACTATTTAAGTGAACTATAATAAACAATTTTAAAATCCATTAAATCTGCGGCTATCTTCTTTCAAAATTAAATCTTAATTAACTATTTAACCTATACTTATCCTCGTATCTATTGATGACGTCAAATCCAGTGTACTCCAGCAATCGATTATTAACAGGTACATCCAGTATATAAATTCAAGTATCTTTTCCAATAACTCATACTTTCAGGTTTCTTATTTGCAGATTTCCGTTTTGCAAACTCGACGAAAATCTATACTAATTCTCTTATCTGTTGATGACATCAAATCCAGTATACTCCAGCAATCGATTATTAACAGGTACATCCAGTATATACATTCAAATATCTTTTCCAATCATCTAATACTTTCTTATTTACAGATTTTCGTTTTGAAAACTCGACCAAATCCGAACCAAAGTGCAGTGTGGATCCCTCCAATGCAGCCAAATGGACTCTATAGAGGATTAGGCAGCCTCCATTCATTGGGAATTACACAAATGGACAGCTCGTCGTGTATCTTCAGCCACGGACCAGCCTAGATTGGGTCCCCCCGTACAATTCTCATGGTACCAGCCCTTCGCACATACACAAGGTACGTATTATCCACCCAATCACTACCTGAAAATAAATAAAATTCTTTGCAGCATCACTCAAATCTTTGGACGAAATTCTGTGGACAACACATCATGGACAACATGTAAGAACTCTTTTATTCCTTGCAACACTTATTATTGTGTAAATCTTTTAGATTTTATCATGCTGATTAGGCACGTAACATAGCGGCATGATCACCACGCCGAGTTCGAGACTTGGTATCGCCGGGGTTTTTTAAAATATGTGGCGTGGAACGAGGAAACGTACCTTACAGCACCTTTTAGCTTTTCGAGAAAAACGTGTTTGAAAGGGACGAGTCTGTGGGTCCCATTCAAGCAGGTATAGAACACTTCTCCTACGAGAGTTCCCCATCAGCGTATTTTATTCCCAAACACTTGCATTATGGAGTAAAGGAAATAATATACCAAAAAGATAGGTTTTAGTTATTTATTTTTTTCATCTTTTTTTCGATCTGAATTTTTCGTAATCGGTTATTTTACTATTTTAAATGAGATGCATTTCCTTCAATTAAAAAGTTAATCAAAAAGATCTTTTCTCGGAAATTTTCAACTTATCAATAAGTAAAAAAATAAAAAAATAATGTCATCTTTTTAAAATTATGCACATTCTTCATCATCTTCTTGAATTGTTCTTATCAATTGATAAATCACTTTCAGAATCACTATATTCTGATAAATCACTATCACAATCTTCACGTGATGTTAAATATTCGCGATCAAGTGCAGCAAGTTCTATGTCGACTTCCATTGTTTTTAAAATTATTACACAATGAGCAAGCAGGAGGATATAAAAACTAACACATATTCAAATAGTTCAACTCTATTTGGAATAAAGTAAAAGTTTTCGATGGAAACGCGAAACCGAAAGGAGAACTCGATAAAAAAATTTTCACGTTTTTCTTTCGATGGTCTATCTCCGGCTGGAGGGAGTGGACCTTTTCCCCTCGCGCGAAGCTCGTATTCTCAAATAGGTTTTACAAAATGCGCTATAGATTTTTCAATTTTTATCGCACAGGTATGCTCATTCGATTCTACGTACTTTCTTCATGCAGGTTCATTAAAAACCTGAAATTCGATTTTTGGTGCTGTAAGGTACGTTTCCTCGTTTCACGCCACATATAACTAAAAACTCCACTCTGTCTCTGGGCTGTTGTCTAGCTCGCAGCAATGCAAAAACAACACATTCAATTTCCCTCACACCTCTTACCCTGTTTCTCTTTCAGCCAAAACAAGACTAACGCATCAAAAGGTTGTCCTCTAGGCTTTGGCGACTTCGTAAAAAAAACCTCTAAACTATCAAGAGCGGCAATTTCCGGCTATGACAATTATGGAAACAATGATTCTAGAATGAGAACAGTTCACAAATCACCAGTTGAGCGGCAAGCTTGGACATAATTCCGGCAATATCTGATAAGATTGTTACTTTTAAGATATTTAATGGCCGCATGCCTTCAGATTTACAGAGGAACCAACGCATTAACAAATTATTAATTTGTTGGAGTGCCGTAACTGTGGACACTGTAGGAAGTCCGCATCACCCTCCCCGTGGGGCGGCTAGTAACAGTCATGTAGTTTTTACTCTAGACGGGCTTATGAATATGGGTCAGTCTTGATAAAACTCTCCCAATCCACGGTGTTAAGCGACCACAGTGACTATTGGACAGTTTGCAGCTGCGAGTAACTAGTTGTAGCCTCCTTGATACCTGTTCCCCTCAAGGAGTAAGAAGACTAAAGGCGGGTGGTCCCCTTTCCTCTACCGCTAAATCTTTCATCGAGAAAGCAAAAGATAGTTTGGTAGGGGCGATTATAGATCAGAGCAACGCGGACGGCTCTATCACGCCAGATAGATGAAAGATGGTGGAGGTCGCGTTGCTGATGGTTTATATAGAGGTTCTTTCACTGAAGCCTGGCCCTCCCCCATATTTTCTGGATGCTGGCTGGCAACAAGGCATTATTAAACTACTTGCCTGCTCCGACCAAAGCTCGGCAGAGCTTCTCAACCAGGCGATTTCCAGTCTCAGTGAAATATGGAAATTCAAGAGGGATTGCATACTTGTCCTTTTTTAGGTAACGTCTGAACATTAGCAAGTTTCCATACAGGCGGAAACACTCATCTTCAATATGAGAGGTGAAAGAGTTTTGCGAAAGTGTGACGTGTTTTGCCTGCTAGTGCACTGCGATAGAGATAGAAGCGGCTGCGAGGAAGTAAGTAAGTAGGTCCAATGAGCCTGTATAAACATTCACAGTATAATTTTATTTCTCTCTAAACAAGAAAGTGAACAATTTAAGTTGTGTGGGGTACACCGAAAACATGGCTCACACCGTCCTCTACTCCGCCTCGCTCAATATGTTTAGAAGGAATTAAAAAAAATTTCAGGCGATATTTTAACAATTTAACAATTTAACGAATGACTCTACGATTTTGTTTGCCATTTTGATTCAGTACGCTGTACACACTTTCGTCAGTTTTTTGCACCTCACGTCCGCTACTGAAGGAGTTATAAGATGTCACGTGAAAAAAACTTTAATTTTGCATTAGCCAACTAACAAAATGATAATTGTAAACTTGAAAACTTGAAAAAGTATCCGCAACACTAGAGCTGACTACGCTTCTGGACAGTGTTGATTGAGAAAGAATTAAATATTTTCATTGAGTGAGTTATTTTACCCTTATCTTTAAATTTTTAGCTTAATTTTAGGCATAAATTTAAATTTACGCAAACGAACGGAGTAAAATGTGAAAACAAGTTTAAAGAATGTTATATAAATGATGAAATTTAAGTTAAGGATAATAAACCTACCAATTTTCTAACTATCCGAACAAAACATCTGCTATTAAACTGTGTCACATTTTAAGGAATGAGTGGTCAAATCAAATAGGAAAAAAAGTGTATGTTTGTTTGTACAAATACGAACGTGCATTTACACCATGTCGATTTTTATTGTGGTATTGCAGAAACCGTGTACCGTAACAATTAAGAGTTATAGGTACATAACTAAATTTTTGACTAAGAATAGAAAAATTTAAAAAACTTACCTCAGCACTTAAAGTACTATCACGTCTTTCAGTTATTTTTCCAAACCATCTATTCCCGTCTATATCAGGGCGCTGTAAATGTTGATTAATATAAATAGGAACTAGTGTATCCTTTGTTACATCTGGATTTGGTCCTGTAAGAAATATAGAAAATTAAGCTACTTATATTTGTCTTAAAGTAGGCAAAGGAAAATAATATATTCTATAGCAGTTATGCTAGGTATTAAAGAAAAGCCCACAAATTAAAAATTACAAATTCTGTGATAGCGCCTTTTCTTTAAAAAACCAAAGAAAATATACCATCTATTTCTTATTTTAATTGTTATTGGACATAAGTTATAATGTGAACTTATTTAACATCAGTCATTTCAAGTAGCTCTTTTGTGTTGGCAAGGTATCGCAAAGGCGAAAAGAAACCTATAAAATGGAATCTGATTTAGTCTGGTGTCTGATTAATTCTTGTAAAATGTTTTCATCTTCCCGAATATTAAGGGGGGAACCTCAAAATTATTACGTCATTTCATTCATAGTAATAAATGCTCTCAGTTTTTTGTAAAGAACTATTTAAAAACCTGTTGTCTGGACGAGAGAGACTTTTCAAAATTTCGTGAAATCCACTTGTAAATTTTCTAGATTTCCCCTAGAAGATTTTGAGATTTGAAGAAATCTCATAAGGTGCCTAATTAACGTATAATAATTTCAGTAAAATTACTATAAATATACGATAAAATTGTATTACATCAATTATATTGGGCGTATTTGAAAGGCTTTTCTGCCATCTGCCAGAATCAGTATTAATACCTAGAATTTCTTTTTGAATTTTGTTAATGGTATAAATTGCTAATATAAAAAAAATTGCTTAAAATGAACGACGGCTAATAAATTTTCACTTTTCTCCGACCGTTTTTTATGAAAATATACTTTGTTTTACAGCACTTGATAGATCAGATAATTTCAAATGTTTAAACATTTCAAAACTTCTGTTTTTTTAACTTTTGAAATCGTTTTGGTAGGAAAGTCGACTTAACAAATCAATGTTTTCAAGGATTACATAAATTGAATATTGTAACCTAGTTGGGTTTCTTCGAGCTCGACGGATTAATTACGACACTTATTTTCTATCACTTATGTTCACAGTTTTATTCACTTCCCTTAATTAGTTCGTTTCAAGATATCCTTCACATGTTTTCTTCACAATGCTGCATTTCAATTTACTTAATTACAGCTATTACTTCACTGGTTAAAATACAACTTTTCATAGTACAATCGCATTTCGCTAAGCAGGCTGACTACTCAGCTTAGTTCTAGAAACTTCAGTCACTTAATTCTAGATGTTCGAGTCGTTCTTGACTTTCTGCGTTTTGATTTCTGCCCACCTGGGGCATGCGCATTACACGGTTTACTATCTTCCTCTTCGTAACCTACCCCGTGCACGTTATAATATTTGAACTAATTTAATTTAAATCTTATCTCCAACTAAAAATTTACAATGGTACTGATTTTTTTTAATAAAAAGTCATAATGAAATAAAAAGAAATGAAAATGTATTTTATACTATTCCTAGTAAAATGGGACATCTATAGTATCTTTCTCATGCAGTAAGTTCTGTAAATAAGAAAGAAATCTGGGAGCAGCCATAAGGCTCTAACAGGAGCAGCTAAAATAGCTATTGCTCCAAAGCTAAGGTGTTAGTGAATTATGCTTTAGTAGAGCAGCTAAAGAGCATAACTCAACTCTAGTGAAACCGGATTTTTAGACTAATTGATTTATTGGATTATGCTACTGTTTATGTACAAAATTTCAATTACCCTTAAATTGATCTTTGACCTTATTCATAATTATAAAATATCTTAGCTCAACTTTTCTTTAACTATGGCGACTGAAAGTATCGCGTCAAATTACAAGTAAGGAATTGGTTTAGCATGGTTCAATTGCTTTCAACGGTGCGAGTTTTTTGAATCTGTTCCAAAAAGATTGGCAGGACATGATCTTATGGACTATTGCTGTCTGCTGTATTTTCCCATCATTTTCCTCAGCACGCTGTTGCCACGATATGTAACTTTTCTTTCCTTGTGGACGCGGTTGCCATATCAAAAGCATGTAAATATAAAAAGTATCTTGATGAGCTCATAACCATTCATTAGGGCTTTTTTTTTTATTCAAAGCTGTGCAACATTGAACCACAAATATATACATACATATTTCAAAATAAATAATTCAAAACAATTTATAATAAGTAAATTCAAACATTTCTACAAACCTACCACTAAAAGACACAATCTGGCTACACTAAATGTTTTTTCCGACCATTCCAGTCAATCGAATTCGTATTACATCGGAGAACTTCGCATGTAAAAACACCCCCCACCGGCCGTCCACAAGCATCTTGCTGCTGAATGCTCTTATCACAATCAGTGCCAGGGTCGCCAGATGTGGCGATTTTTCGCAAAATTGGCGATTTTTCATCAATCCTGGCGACAAAAATATGAAATTGGCGATGGCGATTTTTTTGGCGATTTTTCATCGACTTTGGGCGTTTTTATGGCGATTTTTCTTGAAAGAAAAATTGACAGATTATTTACCTTTTAAAAAATAATTTCTAAAGTTTTACAAATGTAACATACATCAATTTAGCAGAAATTTCTGAAAAATTTAGCTAATTTGAGTAAAAGTTGCCGCAACTGCATGTGACACTTAAAGTGACAGAAAATTCTACGTCGCGTCCTTAGAATAAAGAACTAGAGGAAAGGTTATCTTAAGTAAAAACCCTGTACGTGTGATAAGCATTTTTGCTTCAACGCCAAGTGGCGAGTGGGTTAAGGGGGAATGACGCCTGAAATGTCAAATTGGACCGAATGTCGCCTTGAAATCAAAGTTGTCTCCGTAATACTGAAATATTTGGGGCATAAGCAAAGTGTTTTTAAATAGTAAAATTAAGTAAATTAATAAAATATGTTCGGGCAAAGTTATATTATATTAAAAGTGTTATAAGAATATATTTTAAAAACACCTAATTTAAAATTATATCAAAATGAGTTGGCCCCTCCTGTATGCAAGCATAATTTTACTACTTTCATATCGAAACGCACACATCGCTTGGGTTCTACTACATATAGCAAAATGCTTACATTTTTCCGAATGATGTCCTTTCCTCTAGTTCTTTATTCTAAGGCCGCGTCTAATGAGTTATTTGCCGGCTTTTCCGCAGTTTAATTCCGTGATTTTTAATAAATGTTAGGAGAAATAATGGAAAACGTTTATTAAAAGTAAGAGATCCTACTTTAGCAAAAGTGGTATACTTTTGGGAAACCTACAAACATTTACCACAGAAGAACTCGAAAGTATCTGTAATAGATGCGGAACAATTCTTGGCTATTTGGAGCAAAAGGCAGCTCAAGCCCTCTATGGATCTTTGTTTAGAGGGTACAAAATAACAGTCCGGAAAAGGTAAAGGTAAGAAACCACTGATAAAGAAAGAAACACTAGAGGCAACTCATGCTAATTTACAACAGCTTCAGCAGCAGTATCATGCTCACGTCCCTCCTGATTACAATGATTGTGAGATAATTGTCGTTAACCAAACGCACACGTAATTGGACTTTTGAATATGTATAGATTCATTACTTTTTTTTTACCTTTTATAGAGAATATGCCGAATATGAAAAGGTTTTATTTAAAAGTTGATTTGCTTTTCCCAAATAAAGAATTACCAATTGGGAAAGTTAACGCAATTATTTCATCACGTGGATGTTTATATGCAGTACTTGTCACCCCCCAAAACGAAGAGCATCGAAGTATCATATAAACATACTTTATGGACAACCAGAGGAGCACCGAAATATGCCAGTGAATAATGCCATTAACTTGAGGCCCGAATTACAATTCCAACGGATCAGTCAACTGCAACTTTGCTCAAATGGGAAATTCATGCGACATGATTGCTACTATTTAACGACTTATCAGTCGACTCCGACTGAACTTAGACTTTGCTGAAAGTGCAAAGTTGTAGTCACAAAGCACGACTGCGGCTAATTTCATTTGAAATATACACGCAAATATCTCTGAAAATGACAGAAGCTGAAGATACAATTTAATTTCAAATTTGGATTTGGATTTGGCGTTGACTTCGACTGAAAACTCACTTTCAGTCAACTGATCAGTCGGAATTTTAATTCGGGCCTAATAGCGAATGATCGAATGATTTTCAAATCAAATTGCGCGCAGAGCCGACAGCTTTGCCAATCATTCCTCCAAATTGTTCAGTTGCTCCTCCTTTAAATGAGTGTCATCCAGACGCGATTCAAACTTTATTAAACGCACTTGCTCACAATCGTTTCTTAACGGTTTTATAATTGTTGCAAGAAAGGTGTGAGTTACTAAAAAAGGTAGAGTTACAAAAAAAGGTAGAGTTAGGTGACGCAGCTGACCTTCCAGCTCCTCAACCGAAAATTCTCGAACCTGATCCAGAGATCGAGTTGCAGAAGAAAATTCTAAGCATCCTCAATAATCACATGTACACAATGTACAAACTAAACACATGACCCGAGAAAAATTTTCAAAAATTTTTAATAAAAATTCCCAACTAAACCGTTCAACTCGAGCAAAATAAAAATATTAAAATATTTCTTAACGCGATCGGCGTTTCTGATAAAGAAAACCTAAATTCCTTTGGCTGTTTTTTTTATTAAAAATCCTCAATAAGTCATCTATAACGGAGTCAAAATCCAATCTATTGTATGCAAATGTACAATCACTTGGCACGAAGATAGGAATTGGTGGCAGAATAAAAGCCGTGTAGTTAAATTGTAAAGTTTGGGTCTAATTTTCATTGGGGTGAAATGGGAATCAAATGAAATTGTGCTTGTAAAAACGAGTTCAAAAATATGTATTATTAGTGCTTATTAGCTTTTAACGATTGCTTTACTAAAAACCAACGAAACTTAAGGTGTGTAATTAAAGAAATTACTCGTACCTTAACACAGTATATTGCATACCCAATAAAAAAACATTTCATTGTAGTATTATCGCGATAAGTTAAAGGAAGTGACAATTTGCACTTACGTGTACTTCCATGTTTACACGTATTTGCCACTTTCACATTTTGGCTATAATCATGGCTACAAAAAAGTAATAGATTGGCGATTTTGGCGACTTTGTAGTGCCCACTTGGCGATAATGCCTGTGTAAAGTCTGGCGAACCTGATCAGTGCCTCTTGGTTTCTCAACCAAGAAAGATCGAAAGGATGGCTGTACACGGTTTTTGGCGAGTTTGAGAAATTTGGCATCATAACTTGCCATTTACAGTATAGTGCTGGTTTTGTTTAGATGAGTCATACACTTGTTTGTTTACCTGCTGTTAATGCAGGAAGAAGAAGAGCTATGGCTGTAATCGCTTGGGTTTGCAGTAAAGCTTTTCCTAGTCGTTGACCGTAATTAATGAAGGTCAGGAAATTATTCACAATACTTTGTGAGAAGCGAACTCGCATTTACTTCTGGTAGCAATTGGCATCGGAATTGCATTAACTCATTGGGGTAATCAGGTGGTATATTACAAATCGACTTCCTGATACTTCGGTTTTTAAGGCAAGCTGCGTTTATTTTATCCAAAAATGTACTAAAGAAGTGCGTCACAACACGGAAAGTAGGTTTGATCTTCGCTGCAGATTTTTCTACAAAGTATAACACAATTTTAGAGACTTCTCTTTGCTTCTTTTACCTCTTTCACAGAAAAATGGTTTGCAGGAGACGAATGAATTGAGGAAAGCACTTTACATTTCATTATAGGTATTTGTAACGAAACACTCAGGTAATAATTCTCCCAAATATTTAAAATATGAAAATTTAGTTCGATTTTGAACGCACACAATAAAGGTTGTGAACAAATGTATTTAAATTTGTTCTAACAGTGGGGTGTATATCGTTTAAGCCGTTTATACGTAACGACATTAGACAGTAACTCATAGAACAGTTTTCGCGTATTAATTTAAACTTATTTTATGATTGCCAGCGAAGTAAAATAAAAATAAAGTTGTTTTTCCTGAAGTAGAACAAAATTAAATTATTAATCATTAAACGATAAATTTACAAAATAAAAATATTAAATCATTATAAGGTTTACACTAACTATAATATTAAAAGTTTTGACTTATTTGAAAGTAGTAGTAATAAAAATAAATATTTGGGGGCCCGGAAGTACCTCTAGAGTACTTCCTAAAGTCCTAGAAAGCTGAAATTTTCTATGTAGGCTAGAATAAACATACAAACAGCGGAAAAATTATGAAATTTGTAACTTTCAACCTTCAAGCGGCGGGAAGGGGTCCAGTTCTGTAAAATATAACAATCTCTCATAGGTAACTTTCAAACTTCCAAATCTTAGAAAACTGAAATTTAGTATGCAGGCTAGGATTTACACCAAAAAACGAATAAATTAAGAAATATGTAACTTCACCATCCAACTCCCCATAGAGGCGAGAGGGTGTAGTTCTGTATATAAAAGTTCTTGTAGGGAAATGTTTTCAAAAGTTCTAGAAAGCTAAAATTTGATATTAAAGCTAGATGTTATTAGTACATAAACAATGAAAAAGTGAGTAATCTATGAAGAAAGGAACTACTGGCGTGCAAGAAATATCTTTTTTACCCGACCACGCCAGAAGGAAGGGTTATGATTTTCATATATCGCTGAAAAGCAATCCTGTCGTATCTTCAAAATGGAAGTTTACATTACTCTTTAACCAGAGAAGATGGAAAGGTAATTCATGGGGTAAAAGTTCTGAAATAATGGTCATAAGACAAAAAAGATGAAATTGTCCTAAAGTTAGTGTAAGATGGATTTAATACTAGATACAGCATAAATTGCATTTTTTGAGATACGACAAGATTGCTTTTCAGCGTCGATATATATAAGATCAGCACAACCACCTCTTAAGAGGAACAAAAGTAATAAATAATCACGGCGAATATTTATCGCTTATTGCAAAAGGCAACGATAGAGAGTGGGCTATGAAAAAAGGAATAGCTGACGCGCAAGGAATACAGCACGAAGAAATAAAAATAACTATTGCATCTTACAAAAAGAAATGAAATCCCACCAAAAACATTTCATTAAAAGTAGGTTGCTAAAATTCATAACGCTCCTAACGATTTCACTGTTAATAAGTTATTAGATGTCATTTAGAGCCAAGCCCCTAACCCTACAATGCCTAACTCTACATACTGTTACAGATTGGATTCGCTTATGTTAAGATAAGCCAAAATTCCATCGAAAAATTGAAAAAATAAATCGGCATTTGAAAAAATAAATCGTAAAAAAGTCTCATGAGTTGGATTTCAAATATCGAATTTTGTTACAACAAATCCAACTCATGAAGACTTAAATTAAACAAATATTTAATGAGTTGGATTTCGTACACCGAGTTACGTTGCAACAAAGTTGCCATGTACTCAAATCCAACTCATGATAAACAACGCGCTCGGGTTACCGTCGACATACCTTTCACACGGTAGCCCAATACACGATAAGCAAAAGAAATTTGCTTAATCAGCGCGAAAAACAACGATCTACATCAAGGGCAAAAGCCAAAAAACGAAGAAAAACCGCGAAAGCTTTTTCTTCATGTAGATCGGTTGTGAATGATTCGTTTGATGTATAATGGGGAGTCTGTTTTAAATCGTAAACGCACTGAAACGCGGAGTTTAACTGCGGTGCAAAGGTCGGTTCAATCGCGGCGTATCATTTACCAAGTATTGTAAAGTGTTCAGTAAATAAGATATGTTTATAAAGAAGTATTTGTGGAAAAGATTTAGTAAATAATTTATGTTTATAAAGAATTATTTGTTGAAAAGATTAACTAAAGGTGTTTGCGACATTGAGCGCACTAAAAATAATTGAGAATTTCAATTAGCAATTGCCAATTGTTGTATTTGTTAAAATATAAGTATTAAAGTGTGTAAAAACCGATTTTAGTAAATAATTTATGTTTATAAAGAACTATTTGTGGAAAAGGTTTAATAAATAATTTATGTTTATAAAGAATTATTTGTGGTACAGACTAATTCAAAGTGTTTGACTACCGTTTCGTTGGGTGCGATTGGCGTAATACGTGTCAAATCGTATAGGCCGGGTAGTGGAATTGGGCTCTTTGCTTAACTCGGCAAGAAAAGGTATAACAAAAAATGGCGCAGCCGGTAAGATAGGGGAAGCGTGTGTTAGCGTAAACGTAACAGCTTTAAAAGCCTCTATCCTACGTCGAACAAAAGGGGTACCTTTAAGCACTCCCAGGTAGCCAATAGATCTGAGGAGTCACGCAAACGCTTCCGCAAAATACAAGCCAGTACCACCGTCCCAGCCCGAAGAAGACGACAACAAGTAAGTCAACCTCAACACATCACTAGTAGCAGGTTGGAAAAGGGACTCGCTGAAGCAGGCACAAGCCCCGCTTTCCCCAGCACAACTATAGTACTGCTAACAAGGGAAAGGTAAGCAGGCCAAAAGCGCCCCTCCAACGCCGAAAAGCGTAAATGGAGGTATATGTTAAAGAATATCCACTCTACTCCCGCTCACTCACCAACTGAGGAGACGACAGAGGACCTTCTCATAACTTCCCTGGATCTGGAGAACAGCACGGAAGAACCCTCGGACTCCGATAAGCCACCAGCAAGACCACGCCAAGGATCCCAGTCATCAATATTCACCGACCAAACACAGGTCAGTGAACACCAGATCACCCCAGCACAACCAGGACCAAGTGCAGAAGGACTCACTAGCAGAAGCGAAACAGTCATCCAAAGATCAAGTCAAACACAAGTAAGCACAAACAATCATTTTAAGAATTTTTACGTTTCCGCGCGAGAATCCGAACGCCTAGCAGCTCTCTAATTTAACCTTATCGAAAACCAGACCACAACGTCCAACGAGGAAAGATTAAAAGATCTAGAGCGTTTTCAAAAGGAAGCCGCACTTTTTCAAGCCAAGCTAGACGGATTCTCGCGCATACTCCTTCCTGAGGACAATACAGAAAACGAATTAGTAAGCCAAAACGTGGAACACCTCAGACAATCATTACAAGACTCCCTGCGAGAAATCAACCTAAAACAAGGTCTAAATCGATTTCTCGCACAAGACTCGCCCGTCACCGACTCGAATCAGAACTTCACTATGGCGACCGATTCTGAAAAAATGTTCAAATTAACTGTGCCATTTTTTCAGGTGAGCCAGACCCGAATCTCGGTTCAGAGTTACAATCCTTCCTGGGTTGTTGCCGCCATTCCAAAGAGTGTCTCTCCTAAGGGGAGCAAGACGCTTTCCTAAAGATCCTCCCCACAAGACTCCGTGGAGGAGCATACCAACTGTTGGCCTCAGAAGTACCGACAACATTTCAAGCAGTCGAAAAAAGATTGAACGCGGCTTACCTTCCCAGAGAAAATTGCCAGGAACTGGTCAATAGGCTCATAACGGGTCATCAAAATCCCTGCAAAACGCTCACCGCCTTCACGGCTAGAGTGGCACAGTTGCTGGCTCTCTGTAAAGAGGCCGCACAAACAAAATACGGAGCTGCGGCCACCCCAGCTGTTACCACGCAGCTCGAGGACTTCGCGCAGAACGCAATCCGCAGCGGGGTTACGAATCCGCACCTATGCCAATATCTCCTCACCGTTACTGACGGCACGCTCGAGGAGCTGATTAATTAAGCACTCGACATAGAGAAACTACAGCAGGGCGCCCAGTTCAAGCAAACAACAACAACCCAAGGCTTCCCTGCCCCGGTTGTTGTAGAAGAAGGCACAATTACCCCGGTCGCTATGGACCCAACTGCCAGAATACAGGCATTCCATAGAACCCCATATATACCTGCTCGAAACTTTCAAGAGCAAACGTTTTACAGACCACCGCCACCACAAAATTTCCGCCGACAGACTCCGCCATATACGGCTTCTCCTCAACGCTCGTTTCCCCCACGAATCGACTTCCGATATGGTGACCGCCGCCAGAACCTCGACTAGTTAAGGTCAAGCATCACGCAATTTTTGCCAGCGAAGAGGCCACACTTACGCTGACTGTATGAAGCGTAAAAACACGCCCTTCTGCTCTAACTGCAAGATATATGGGCATGATGTTCGCGATTGTAGGAACAATCGCCAGGTTCCGGGCCCGAGTAACCATCCGAGGCTCCCCGAACGTCAGGGAACATGTCAGGGCAATTTTTCTTTAAAGAACAACATTCCCTGCAATTTTCAGGTTATAAGAAACCTACCCGGTCTTTCCGACGATGGCTTGCTGGGAAATGATTTCCTTGCAAAGAATTGTAACGTTGAGGGCCCGAAAAGAGGATGGATGGAGGAGATGCTCTGTCTATCGAGAGAGATAGATCAAGGAGTCTTCCTGCCGAATGGACTACTCCCCGCTGGTTTAAAAGCAGTGTCTGTTGGAGTTCTCAACACTCACAATTCACAAGTAGTTCTAACTACCATTAGTCTGCATCTAGTCCCTGTCCACAACTACACCGTCGTCCAACTGAAACAGGATCAAAAGGAAATAAACAATCAGGAAACCCCGAAAAATGGAGAACGCGCTGAGGATGCTCACTTGAAAACCAAGAATTGCGGTGACACGAAACCACCAGCACCCACCCACGCATAAAGGAAATAAAAGGAAACAAAGGAACCAAAGGAAAGGAAAACAGGAGGTGGCGCGTCATGGTCGAGTTTCGTAAATTAAACGAGAAGACTATAGGTGACGCCTTTCCGCTGTCTCGGATCGAGTATATTCTCGAACAATTAGGTCATTCTCGGTATTTTACCACCCTCGATCTCGCCAACGGCTATGATGAGGTGCTCCAAAAACCGCATTTAACAGCAATTATGGCCATTATGAATTTAGGCGTATGCGATTTAAGCTCAAAAGAGCCGCGGCCACGTTCCAACGCTTAATGAATTTCGTCCTAACAGGATTATAAGGCTTTGTCTACCTGGACGACATTTTAATATACCGTAGAAACCTTGCGGATCACAATAAAAAGCTCCTCAAAGTATTCAATCGTTTGAGAGAGAACAACCTCAAACTGCAGCCGACAAAGTGCCAGTTTCTGAGAAAAGAGGTTGTTTACCTAGGCCACAGATCTCAGTAAAACGGCTTGCGTTCAAACTTGCAGTTCCTAGAATGGTACGACAAACTCAATCCTTTATTGGACTTGCCAATTACTATCTAAAGTTCATCCCCGAATTTTTCAAGATTGTGCTTCCGATAATGAATTTGCTCCACAAGGATGTCAAATTCACATGGACCGAAAAGTGCCAGGAGACATTCGAGAAAATCGAAACCTCACTAATTTCTCCTCCACTCCTTATGTTACCCAATTTCTCGAAACCGTTCAACTTAACCACGGACACCAGCAGCGAGGCATTAGGAGCCGCCCTCTCGCAAGGAGAAGTAGGACACGATCAGCCCATTGCCTACGCCAGCCGTACACTCAACAAGGCGGAACGCAACTACTCAACTATTGAAAAAGAGTTGCTCGCCATAGTCTCTCAATGGCGTCTTTAATGTTAAAGACCCCACTTCCGGTCTGGTGAGATTTCATCATAAACTTTCCGAATTCGATTATCAAATCGAATACAAACCAGGAAAGTACAATACGAACGCCGACGCGTTAAGCCGCACAAGCACAAGTCCACCATAGAATGGGTTCGGACTCGGAGGATGAAATAACCTCCATTCCCAAAAATCGCCTAAAATTTAACGCTGTGACCCGGGCTCAAGCAAAAAACGCTCAAAGAGAGTCCAAAAGCCCCAAAATACTTGATCACACGCCTCACAAAAACGAAATAATTCCAAATATAGAAGAGGTTACTAAAGAGAACCCGCCAGATACTAATCCTCTAATCGACGATAAACCTAAGCCCCCTGAAATAATCACAAGCCCTAAGGAGATACAAACGATCTTACATGATTATCACGACTCTCCTTTTGGCGGCCATCAGGGCGTAAATAAAACATATAAGCGGATTCGAAGGAAGTACTGGTGGAGGCACATTCTTAGCGATATCAAGAATTTGTCGATTGGTACGCCATACCTAACGGAGAAGCCATCACTGTAGCGCAAATCTTCTTCGACCAAATCGTCGCGCGCTACCGCATTCCTAAGCGAATAGTCACTGATCAGGGAAGTAACTTCCTGAGTGACCTGTTTAAAAAGGTATGTAAACTGCTTCGGGTGAAGAAGTTGCAAACCTCTGCCTACCACCCACAGTCAAACGGCGCACTTGAACGTGCACACAGGCCATTAATCGAATACTTGCGTGCCAAGGTGGACGGGAATCCCAAATCACGGGATCAATATCTGCGAACCGCTGCTTTCGTATACAACAACAGTATACACGAAGGGACAAAATTAACTCCCATGGACTGCTTTTACGGCTTCACAGCGAATGTTCCGTCAAATTTAAGACGAGACCCTGAACCCGTGTATAATCACGAGAGCTACTATCACATCCTACGATACAAGGTCCAAAGGTCTTATGCCACGGCACGCAAAAATCTGCTCGCTAGCAAACAACGGTGGAAATTATACTACGACAAAGCTGTTCGACCCTTATCGTTTCACATAGGTGACAAAGTCTTACTCATGAGCGAAAGTTGAAAGCATAAGTTCTCTCAAATTTGGGTAGGACCTTATCTGGTAATCGGTATACCATCATCAGTGAATACAAACTTAAAAATGGGCAAGCGTACAGTCACGGTTCACAACAACCGTCTTCAGCCATTCTATGAATAGGTAATTTCGAAAAAAAGTCCTTTAACAAGAAAAAAGTCCTTTAACAATTCGGTGCAATCGGGTCCAACCTAACTTTAATTATAACATTTTTATTCGTGATAACCTTTTATTTAATTTTGAAGTCCATTAACGTAACATTTCCCATCTCACACATTAAACGTGCTTGAACCTACGAAGTGCCACACAACAGGAAGTCACTATCTCTTGCACAGTATACCATAATTGGAAAAGAACAAAAAAAAAAGACTCACGCTTAAAGTCGAATCCTAGTATATAACCTCGAAACAAATCTTGCGAAATTCCGGCAGAGACCGGACCACCAATGTTCCAGCCCTTTAATGCTATATCTAGAAGCTCCTCCTGACAGCAACCTAAATTTCTGTTACGCCCTACTTAGCTTCTACACCCCGCGATCAAAGAGGATAATTATAATCACGTACTCTTGAACTGTCTCAACAAGGGACCCCTCACTCTAATTTACTTTGCCTGAGACAAAACCTTCACACTTTAATTATATCTACACGGTTGTATATTAATTTTCACCTACTTTCATCGAACATTACCTCCTATATTCTTCTTTTTCTCGCCTCCGAGACGGAGACAGGAACTTTTTCCTGGTAGTCCTCCACCTTTGATATACTGTATTCAACAGTAGATATAACAACAACTCACTTTCCTTTATTATACCCACTTCCAGTGACTTACCAGGAAATTCCTCTTGGTATTCTATTACACTGGAAAATACATATGAAGTCTACGATAAGTAAATTGAAACTCTGCCGACTAAATAAAATGAAAATTCGCCATATTTCTGAAAGTTTGGATTTACGGCATAACCAAATTTCTAACAACAAGAAATTGGCGAAAGAGCCAACATTACCACCCTCGCATCCAGGGTTACAACAAGAACTTCCCCTGACAGGTCTGCCCTGAGGTATACCCGTGGAAACACAAAACAAGCATGAAACCACTTTAGGGAAAATCTACGCTTAATAAATAAGAAAACTAATTTAGTAAACCTCCATTAACCATATTCCTCTCCCCAGGTATGATACAAAACTTGGACTAATCATGTCCACTATGGGAAGTATTACTTTGGAGCCGTACTCGGTGAACCCACTCAACAATACAGGAGTGTTATTCGAGGATTTAGGAAGCCTCATGGTTTACCACTCCACATGGAATATACTCACGGAGTTGGACCTGGCCGAGTTGGACAATCAAACAACGATTGCGGAACCAGCCGAACACTACGTGCATCAACTGTGTGGAAACAATACCGTAGGAGACCTCTGCGAACTCCAGCAAAAGCACATGCACGCGTTGATGGAAAGCATCAAACAACGCACTAAGGTAATTAAACAAGCTGTTCCCAAATCGCGTAAAACGAGATCTATCTTTGATGGCATCGGAAATGCCATGCACTACCTATTCGGTACCATGGACAGTGCCAATAAACGCGAAGTCTATACCGCCTGGATGAGTTGGAAACTAACCATCAGGTACTCGCTGATTTGGAGTTACAACAAATCAGTGTAGTCAAGACTGCGCTTAATAAGATTCAAAAACCATTAAATTCACTGGTCGAAAGACAACGGCAAATAGCCTACCAGATGAATGATTTGCATATTTTAACCGATAAACTCGTAGCTAGACAAATGAGGCAGGAAATAGTCACTAGTTTGTTGCTACAAATGGTAAAAATCGAATTTCGACAGCAGGCGCTACTGGATATAATAACCGCTAGCCGAAATAATCAAATTCATTCCCTGCTGATCGCCCCTGATTCACTCCTTGAGATTTATCACAAATCTCACGCCACGTGTTCAATTGTCTATCAATTCTCCAGAATTGTCTATCAATTCTCCACCAAACGGCAGAATTACGGACACATCTGTTGCACGAAAAATTGGTAAATTAAAATTACATTACCAATCTTCAATCTTCCAAAAAGGAAGTTGCAACCAATCAGGTGCTTCCCTATACACACGGAAGCAAATCATTCATTGGTCCCGCAAATAGAATATTCCCATATAGCGAGTCAACTTTCGACTCAGGAATTTCTATTACTAAAACCGGAGAACATGAAAGCATATCGGAAACTCACTCGAGATGTCGAGAAAGATACTTACGCTTGTTTGCTAAATACACAAACGGATGAATGTGTGATCATGTTGCTCTTCAATCCCCTGGATGAAAACCCTAGGTGTTCGCTAAAAGTGCAAATACCCCCCCCCCCCCCCCCCCCAGGGACATTTTAATTAAATTAAATAGGCCAAATTCCTGGCTGTTTGCATTGAAGACAACAACCATTGTGCTTATTACATGTACCCAGCATTTGCAAACTCATCACGCCTCTCTGGACAGGGAATTCTGGTCATCAACCAACCCTGCTGTTTACAAATAGGATCACACACCCTATACTACGAAGCTGAAAATACTCATCCACTGCTTTTCACGCAACCAACATACTTTCCGAAAACAAACGAAACGGCAAAGGAATTAGATTCCTTCATGGCTAAATACGAGCAATACTCTTAGACAGAGGCACCAGATACAAAGCTACTACTCGGTGACAATACTAACAAAATGTTGCACGAGAGTACGCAATCATTGGACCAAATACAGGCCAAATTACAGGAGTTACATTTACACTCCCGGGTTAAAGCACCCCACATACTCTCAACAACCTCGTTGTCACTTACGGGTCTAATTCTGCTGCTCATCGCCATATACATGACAGCCATATACGTGACAGCCAAATACGTTATACCGCCGTTAAGGGCATGGATTACGCGGTGTAACCAAACGCCCATGCCCGAATTCCCCCTAGAAGAGGCAGTCTCAGAGCCAAAAGAGCGGCCTCAACAGCCACAAACACTGCCCAGGGCACGGCCCATTTAACTGGTCTAAATAAAATGAAAGCCAGTCATAATTTGCACAAAAAAACACGCGCCGTGGAGTACTACCACAATCGACGGTGGAGTAGAGACCGTAGCGCATGGCAAGTACTAACAAATACAAAAATAATGAAAGTTAAATAAAATAAATTCAAACGCGCCGTGGAGTACTACCACAATCGTCGGTCGAAAAGATACCGAAACGCAAGGCAAGTACTATCCGCTTTAATGACCGGGGGTAAAAATACTAAAAAGGAGAAATTATTAATGACTAAAGGAACCCGGAACCAATCTGAAAATAATAAAAACCCCAGTGAAAAAGGAGAAAAAACTACAAATGAAAAGTCTTGGAAGTTGGGTTTTAAAATTTTTTTTTATGTTTTATTAAAGTTAAAAAAGGAAAAAAATACAAAACTTAAAACTATAAAAATGCAAAGCGTCGAAAGGAAAATTTACAAATATAAATTATATGGTAAAAATTACAAGTAAAAAGGATATAAAAAAAATAAAAATAACGGGGACCACCTACGGACAGCGCTTCGAGCTGATGTCCGATCCTGATGGGCGCGATGAGCGGGGGCCAAAAGCTCTTCTGCATAAGCCCTACTTAGCTTCTACACCCCGCGAGCAAAGAGGATAATTATAATCACGTACTCTTGAACTGTCTCAACAAGGGACCCCTCACTCTAATTTACTTTGCCTGAGACAAAACCTTCACACTTTAATTATATCTACACGGTTGTATATTAATTTTCACCTACTTTCATCGAACATTACCTCCTATATTCTTCTTTTTCTCGCCTCCGAGACGGAGACAGGAACTTTTTCCTGGTAGTCCTCCACCTTTGATATACTGTATTCAACAGTAGATATAACAACAACTCACTTTCCTTTATTATACCCACTTCCAGTGACTTACCAGGAAATTCCTCTTGGTATTCTATTACACTGGAAAATACATATGAAGTCTACGATAAGTAAATTGAAACTCTGCCGACTAAATAAAATGAAAATTCGCCATATTTCTGAAAGTTTGGATTTACGGCATAACCAAATTTCTAACAACAAGAAATTGGCGAAAGAGCCAACATTACCACCCTCGCCTCCAGGGTTACAACAAGAACTTCCCCTGACAGGTCTGCCCTGAGGTATACCCGTGGAAACACAAAACAAGCATGAAACCACTTTAGGGAAAATCTACGCTTAATAAATAAGAAAACTAATTTAGTAAACCTCCATTAACCATATTCCTCTCCCCAGGTATGATACAAAACTTGGACTAATCATGTCCACTATGGGAAGTATTACTTTGGAGCCGTACTCGGTGAACCCACTCAACAATACAGGAGTGTTATTCGAGGATTTAGGAAGCCTCATGGTTTACCACTCCACATGGAATATACTCACGGAGTTGGACCTGGCTGAGTTGGACAATCAAACAACGATTGCGGAACCAGCCGAACACTACGTGCATCAACTGTGTGGAAACAATACCGTAGGAGACCTCTGCGAACTCCAGCAAAAGCACATGCACGCGTTGATGGAAAGCATCAAACAACGCACTAAGGTAATTAAACAAGCTGTTCCCAAATCGCGTAAAACGAGATCTATCTTTGATGGCATCGGAAATGCCATGCACTACCTATTCGGTACCATGGACAGTGCCAATAAACGCGAAGTCTATACCGCCTGGATGAGTTGGAAACTAACCATCAGGTACTCGCTGATTTGGAGTTACAACAAATCAGTGTAGTCAAGACTGCGCTTAATAAGATTCAAAAACCATTAAATTCACTGGTCGAAAGACAACGGCAAATAGCCTACCAGATGAATGATTTGCATATTTTAACCGATAAACTCGTAGCTAGACAAATGAGGCAGGAAATAGTCACTAGTTTGTTGCTACAAATGGTAAAAATCGAATTTCGACAGCAGGCGCTACTGGATATAATAACCGCTAGCCGAAATAATCAAATTCATTCCCTGCTGATCGCCCCTGATTCACTCCTTGAGATTTATCACAAACCTCACGCCACGTGCTCAATTGTCTATCAATTCTCCAGAATTGTCTATCAATTCTCCACCAAACGGCAGAATTACGGACACATCTGTTGCACGAAAAATTGGTAAATTAAAATTACATTACCAATCTTCAATCTTCCAAAAAGGAAGTTGCAACCAATCAGGTGCTTCCCTATACACACGGAAGCAAATCATTCATTGGTCCCGCAAATAGAATATTCCCATATAGCGAGTCAACTTTCGACTCAGGAATTTCTATTACTAAAACCGGAGAACATGAAAGCATATCGGAAACTCACTCGAGATGTCGAGAAAGATACTTACGCTTGTTTGCTAAATACACAAACGGATGAATGTGTGATCATGTTGCTCTTCAATCCCCTGGATGAAAACCCTAGGTGTTCGCTAAAAGTGCAAATACCCCCCCCCCCCCCCCAGGGACATTTTAATTAAATTAAATAGGCCAAATTCCTGGCTGTTTGCATTGAAGACAACAACCATTGTGCTTATTACATGTACCCAGCATTTGCAAACTCATCACGCCTCTCTGGACAGGGAATTCTGGTCATCAACCAACCCTGCTGTTTACAAATAGGATCACACACCCTATACTACGAAGCTGAAAATACTCATCCACTGCTTTTCACGCAACCAACATACTTTCCGAAAACAAACGAAACGGCAAAGGAATTAGATTCCTTCATGGCTAAATACGAGCAATACTCTTAGACAGAGGCACCAGATACAAAGCTACTACTCGGTGACAATACTAACAAAATGTTGCACGAGAGTACGCAATCATTGGACCAAATACAGGCCAAATTACAGGAGTTACATTTACACTCCCGGGTTAAAACACCCCACATACTCTCAACAACCTCGTTGTCACTTACGGGTCTAATTCTGCTGCTCATCGCCATATACATGACAGCCATATACGTGACAGCCAAATACGTTATACCGCCGTTAAGGGCATGGATTACGCGGTGTAACCAAACGCCCATGCCCGAATTCCCCCTAGAAGAGGCAGTCTCAGAGCCAAAAGAGCGGCCTCAACAGCCACAAACACTGCCCAGGGCACGGCCCATTTAACTGGTCTAAATAAAATGAAAGCCAGTCATAATTTGCAAAAAAAAAACGCGCCGTGGAGTACTACCACAATCGACGGTGGAGTAGAGACCGTAGCGCATGGCAAGTACTAACAAATACAAAAATAATGAAAGTTAAATAAAATAAATTCAAACGCGCCGTGGAGTACTACCACAATCGTCGGTCGAAAAGATACCGAAACGCAAGGTAAGTACTATCCGCTTTAATGACCGGGGGTAAAAATACTAAAAAGGAGAAATTATTAGTGACTAAAGGAACCCGGAACCAATCTGAAAATAATAAAAACCCCAGTGAAAAAGGAGAAAAAACTACAAATGAAAAGTCTTGGAAGTTGGGTTTTAAAATTTTTTTTTATGTTTTATTAAAGTTAAAAAAGGAAAAAAATACAAAACTTAAAACTATAAAAATGCAAAGCGTCGAAAGGAAAATTTACAAATATAAATTAGATGGTAAAAATTACAAGTAAAACGGATATAAAAAAAAATAAAAATAACGGGGACCACCTACGGACAGCGCTTCGAGCTGATGTCCGATCCTGATGGGCGCGATGAGCGGGGGCCGAAAGCTCTTCTGCATAAGCGCGTGTAGCAACGCGGTGTCGGGTCCTTGGGGGACGGACCGTCGGCCTCGGAGATCGACCCAGCAGACGGAGACCGGTAGGGCGGAGGGGGCCCTCTGGCACACCGTGAGCACATTGGGCAGTGTACCCCCATAATACCAAGCGTCCACCTGCAAATGCACAAAAGAATAATGAAGAAATTAAATATAAAATATAAAAAGTATAATTACCATGGGCATTAAAAGATTCCTCATGGCAGCTCAGGGAGAGATCGACGAGGTGGCTACTGTCGGCGCCTCCCCGGCTCGACCAAATAAATACGGACCTCTGTCCGCGACGGTTCCACCATAGCGCCGTCTGGGTCGGCATGGGCAACCCGGATCATCCTGATGTAGAACACTTTGCGATCGGGAGCTCTGTAGCGGCGATTGTCCAGAGTCACGGCGTGAGCTAATACCAGGGCCATGACTAAAGCTTGACTGTGATGAAATCCGTCAAACACGGCGCAGCCAAGAAAACAAAAATCCCTTACCCAGCAATTGTGCGATGATTATTCCTCTTCAAAGAATAATCATCTTATTTAAGGGAGGAGGGAAATATTACAGATTGGATTCGCTTATGTTAAGATAAGCCAAAATTCCATCGAATCCAATCTGGCATTTGAAAAAATAAATCGTAAAAAAATCTCATGAGTTGCATTTCAAATATCGAATTTTGTTACAACAAAGTTGCAACATATTCAAATCTAACTCATGAACACATAAATTAAACAAATATTTAATGAGTTGGATTTCGTACACCGAGTTACGTTGCAACAAAGTTGCCATGTACTCAAATCCAACTCATGATAAACAACGCGCTCGGGTTACCGTCGACATACCTTTCACACGGTAGCCCAATACACGATAAGCAAAAGAAATTTGCTTAATCAGCTATATCAGTGATGGCCAAACTCACACTACTTAATGTAAGGAATGCTTAAAAGCTTTACAAGCATTTCGTATTATTTGTTTAATTTAGAACTTTAAAATTGTTGCAAAAGGTTGTATATTTTAAGACATTGTATAATTGACTACAAAACTACTTAAATATGACTATTTTTTTAACTTTTGTATTCTTTAACAATTAAAAAACGCAAAAACAGGAAACCGAATACAGCCAAACAAGTGCATATACGAATTTAAAAGCTCAAAAGCTCACTTGCTCGCGGGCATAGGTTAAGAAATCACTGATCTACATCAAGGGCAAAAGCCAAAAAACGAAGAAAACCACGAAAGCTTTTTCTTCATGTAGATCGGTTGTGAATGATTCGTTTGATGTATAATGGGGAGTCTGTTTTGAATCGTCGAGGCACTGAAACGCGGAGTTTAACTGCGGTGCAAAGGTCGGTTCAATCGCGGCGTATCATTTACCAAGTATTGTAAAGTGTTCAGTAAATAAGATATGTTTATAAAGAAGTATTTGTGGAAAAGATTTAGTAAATAATTTATGTTTATAAAGAATTATTTGTTGAAAAGATTAACTAAAGGTGTTTGCGACATTGAGCGCACTAAAAATAATTGAGAATTTCAATTAGCAATTGCCAATTGTTGTATTTGTTAAAATATAAGTATTAAAGTGTGTAAAAACCGATTTTAGTAAATAATTTATGTTTATAAAGAACTATTTGTGGAAAAGGTTTAATAAATAATTTATGTTTATAAAGAATTATTTGTGGTACAGACTAATTCAAAGTGTTTGACTACCGTTTCGTTGGGTGCGATTGGCGTAATACGTGTCAAATCGTATAGGCCGGGTAGTGGAATTGGGCTCTTTGCTTAACTCGACAAGAAAAGGTATAACAATACCCTAAATCTTGGTCAAAAAGTATGACTTGGCCAAAACCACCGTAAATTACAAGCCATGAACTGTACTTTTGAATGGGATCGTAAATGGTCTTACCTAATGGTCATATTTACATTGTTTCTTATGGAAGCCAGAAGACTATTAGTTCTTAAGAAAAAAACAACAACTTATATTACCTTAAAGCAGACTAAATAATCTTTCCGATAAAGTAAAAACACGTACACTTTATTAACTGAAATAACAAGAAATCTTTGATTAAAAAAAAATTTCAGTCACAAACCAAATTTTCATTCAAAACGCAAGCAGTAAGTCATGGTCCGACCATGCTCTGTCGCTTGTATTTTTTTTTAATTTCCACTTTTGCAATTTTAGGCTTAAAAATGTTTATTATTTTCTTAAGTGGGGTATAAATATTTTTACTTCATTCGAAAAATTGTTTTGTTTGATTCAAGTAGAACAAAACAATTTTTTCATAGAAGCAATAGTTTAGACACTAAGCCAAGTTTAAAGAAAGCAGCTTCTTCACAAATGGAAACAACAACATCAATATGATCTGAATCTAGTTTATCACATATTGTTGTTTTTAGTTTATCAAGTGATTGAAATGATCTAAATTTGCCAAATAATCTTAAGATGTCACGATTATTTGGCAAATTAAGATCATTTGAATCACTTGATAAACTAAAAACAACAATATGTGATAAACTGGATTCAGCTCTTATTGATGTTGTTGTTATTATTTTTACTTGAGTGACCTATTCTCTTATAAAATTGTCCTCCCATTTAGGAGATTAATTAATCAAAGTTGGAGTAAATTGAATATTCAGGTTACTCAGAGAAGTGGTGTTATCACAAAATTAAATATGTTGCTTCATAAATATCACAACGCAATAAAAAATAGAAATAACGCTAAGAAATTTAAAGCATTCGTAAATTCAACAAACAAATTATTTTATTATGGAAAATGTAAATGTAAGTTGAAAAGTAGTAAGTAGATTTGGAGTTTCAGATAGAGTGGCTTCATGTTTAGTTACAACTCTTTTCAAAGATAAAAATTTCAGAGAAGTTCGTGGTGAACTTGTCATTATGGATACAGCTAAAGTGGCTAGAGAAAAAGTTAAATCTAGAGATGCATCGCTTCGTAAATGACATACAAATTCTTGCATAACTTTATTTTACTTTGATGGTAGAAAAATACCTCATTGACTAGAGACAGTATCAATTGATCAACTAATTGATATATGCAGTGATGGCATAGAGAATGGTATTTTACGACTATTAGAAAAACTGTTAGGTAGACCACTGCACTGGTTTGTATTGTAACGTAAATGGGGCTCGACGGATTAATTAAGACAATTATTTTCAATCATAAATGTTCACATTTTTGTTCACTTTACCTAATTAATTCATTTCACAATTTCCTTAACACGTTTTCTTCAAAATATAACGTTTCACTTTTCTAATTCGCACTTATCACTTCCCGGCTTAAAATACAAATAACTATTCTCAGTATCACATATAAACACTTCGCAGTCTAAATCACGACTAAAACTAACCGGGCTGCTACTTACTTACCTTAATTCTACAAACTTCTGGCAGTTAGTTCTAGATATTCCGTTATACATTTTCACCTCACATATTCACCATAGCTTTGAGTCATCATTGACTGTCTACATTTGACATTTCCTTCCATAGATTTCTGGCCACCTGGGGCATGCGCATTGCACAGTTCAATATATCCGTTTTCGTAACCTACCTTGTGTACGTTACAGTATGTTTGCTACATTTCAATGAGCTCCCATTTCGCCATTTGTATGAAGCATTGGAAAAAACAGTCAGCAGTGAAAAACAAGCAGCAAGTGGAAAGTTATTCAAGAGATTTCGGATTCGAAAAACAAAGCTATCAGATTATTACGGATTTATGTGACAACTAATAAACCGTCAGTAAATTCTAGCAATTTTTATTATTAGAGTTTACATGCCAATGTTTTTCAATGTACATTGGCACGTAAACTGTTGTGTACAGCAGTGCACTATTGCCGAAATTCATTAGTTGCACACGATGCCTACAACCGAATCTACGTTATGTAGTAGATCGTATAAATCAATCCATAATTATGCACAATTGATATTATGCACACCTATAAAATATTCTATTAACAATGTTGTTTGATGATGGAAAATCTATGCGGGATACAGCTTAAAAAATTATATACATACTATAAAGATAAACTGTACAATCCAACCCAAGTTTGAGCTTATAAAAAATATGATATAAACTTTGACTGCACAGATTATATCGATATAATTGATTTAAGTAACGACAGTATTTTATCTGAACCACTGTCCACCAGAAACATTCCGTACGATCACTTGTTGGATAATTTAGACTTTGATGAACTACCACTGTCTGATCCACAAATTCCTATGCATATATAAGAAACGGAGAGATATGTATAAATATTAATCAGTGTTTACGAACGAGTTATAGATAAGAATCATGAAGGCGTTATGGCGGTAACATCAAACAGTCGTCAAAAATTACCTCGAATGGAGAGCAAAAATGATCTTAAAAAATAGCAAAATTATTCACTTTTTGTTTTATAGAAATCGTAAAAATTTAATATTTTAAATCGGTGAAAAAATGTAAAAATAAATTAGTTTAAATATTAAAAATTGTGTTATTTTTGAAATTCTTGAACACTAGGCTAGGATTTTAGCATTGATCAATGGAACCGAGGGTAGCGGCGAGAGTGGGATAACTGGACAGCTCAGTCAGTGTTGAAAAGTAGTCGATGAATAATGTCACTAGATAGGGACTACAAAGGACACCAATGCTTCCAATATAATATAAGAAATTTCTAAGTAACAACAATGTAAATACTACTTCTCAATAAAAGACTGTATTTACCTGAATCACAAGCGTATTTACTTTTAATTGGTGTTAACTAACTTAAGCATCGTGTAATTTCTTCCATTCAATTTGTAAAAGGAAAGGGAGGAGAAACAGAGAATTAGAATGTGATAAGGTTCTAATTTTGTGGGCGCTTGAATGTATGATGCAACAGCGGTTGTAACTGAATTAAATGGTACTCCAGCAAATATGTACAAAAATCGTCAAAGACAATGAGAAATGCCGAATATTTATGTAATGTATGTGCGTGCGTGATGTGCAACGTGAAGTTGCCGCAGAATGTTCAAGTGGCACGCGCTAGCTGGCAGCACGTTCTAGCTCGTCGGTATGGGATGTAGGTCCTTGAACATCCGATTCACGCATCTACAATCGAATTCCGCGTGCCTGTGGCGAATAAAGGTTGTGGTATCCTTTCTTCAGGTCTGCCACAAAAAGAAAAAAAAACGAGAAACAGATATAAAGGAAGAACAACAGGTCTTGTGTCACCTGCTATTCCTAGCCGCACTGAACCATCTTGAAAAGAAAACGCAAGAAAAATTAACCCCCATTACGCGATGGTCCAGTCACTAACCCACTCCTTCCCTGTACCTGGCTAGGGTACAGGCCCAACTTATAAAGAGGGCTGAAAAAAAATTTTAAACACACTAAAAATTAAACCATGAGGATAAAAAAAGGAGGGGAACAGGGAGAAGAGGCTTCAGAGGGTTCCTGAAAATGAAAGAAAATTAAACCATTAATTTATAAACTAAGACCTATATTCAAACAAATAAATCCAATTAATATGCCGTCGATACTCTTAATTAATGGGTGACTCTATCTTCTAGACATACATGAATCCTATTGTAAATCCAAAATCAACAATATTTATAAACATTAATTCTACTCATTGAATCAATTTTTGGGTTACGTTCAAATCAAAACATATCGATATAGTATTTAGTACTAATCATTAAATCAGTTTTTGTTTAAGTTCAAATCAAAACATTTAGATATCGTTTTTGAAACTAATCATTAACTCAATTCTTATTTTAAGTTTAAATCAAAAGTTCAGATCAAAACCTATAGTGCAAAGAAAATAAAACCTGCGACTACACACATTTCATCCGGGCCTACAACTACGAGTTCATAACAATGCACTATATGGAAATCTTGCGATTAGTTACAACTTCACTTCCTCGCTCAACAAGTCTGCAATGCGAGTGAAGGTAGGCATGGACTGTTTTGAGAGGTTCTCTGACACAAAAAATTTACACAATTCGGTATTAACTGCCCCGAACTTAAAGAGACTGTTTTTGATGTACAGAATATGTTAGCCATTGCTAACGTCACAAAAATTATAGGGTGGACTTGGGCTGGTGGAGCAGTGCAATATAACTTGAATCGTGGCAAAAATGGTGGCTTTGGGTAAGACTGAGTATAAAGCGTAGATTGATTTTGATAATTTTATATATATTTTTTTCCTCATTGGTAAAGTATAAAAAATGTTGCACCTAGAGTAACTAGGGGAAGAGGAGGGAACAGTACACTTATTATGTAATGCATGCCCCAATATCTGATGATTCTCGCTTAATATATAGGGTACGCTACCTAAGCAACAATTTACGTCCCAGTTACGTGCTGCCCCGAGATTTGGAGCCATTTCGTGACAGTTAATGGGTACGGGAACGCAGCCGGCAAGTACCTGGAACGTGCCTGGTAACAAAATGGGTAGTGCTTGCTTCATGGCTAGGACTTTTGCGAGAAAGTTTCCAATACCACACGGTTCATTCCAATATCGTACTTAAAAACGTTCCAATAATCTTTTAAAATCAGACAAAAGAACCATCTATAAAGATTGCATATCGATTATGATCTTCATGATTATACAAGTTGCTTATGTGTTAGAAAAAAATTTCAAATGAAATTTTTTTTCATAATATGATACAGAGGTACATATTGCGAAATTGTAATTTTTTTTATACCAATATATTTAAGCTAAGCCACTGGGACTGAAAATGCTGCTTGGGTAGTATAGTAGCGCCATGGTGAGAATTTTTGTTTCTAAGGTGAGGGTATAAAAGGGTGGCCGTGACTAATTCGTAACATCTTGTTGCATTTGGATAAAACTGTTTCCTATCTATAGAGTGCACTACCTCTGAAATTGTTGAAATTGCTTTTTTCGTACGAGCAGCATTTTTCGGGTGCCATACCTAAAGACAAGAAAATTGACTTCACAAAAAGCGCTAAAAATCATAAATGTATTACTACCAACTTTTTTTTCATTATTAGCAATGATGTTCCACTAATACTCTGTACAACATAAAAAGAGCCACCCAAATCGGCGCACGCATAACGAAGTTAGGTGCCATAGTACCACGCGTGGATATCAGTTCGAGAAATTAGAAAATAAGGTTCTGCTAGGTATATGATAGCAAAAGATGAAAGTAAGCTTAGACCATCGCATCGGAAGAATGAAAATGAATATAGCGACAAGGAATGTATGTATGAAATTTTAGTTGTAAATGAATTATGTATGAACTTGTAAGCTATTTGGTTAAGGAAAAAGTTAATTCGTATGTATTGAAAGCTTACTGTTTTGCTCAATCACTTTTATTTGTCACTCTGTATGTACCGCTTTGTAACAACTTAACAACGCAGTGATATTCAGACTGTTACCTAGATAACATTAATAAAATTATAATTATGAGTGCTTGAGTGTTTATTACATTAAAAGAACATATCAATTACCACCACTGGTAATAATATTATTTGATTTGGACTTAAGTTTTCTCCCAAAATATAAATAAATAAGGTTAAAAAGATTTATTTTATGAAACAGAAATTTATTTTTTATTTAAAGATGAAATAAATAATAATTAATTATTATTCTAAACTATAACCCTAACACTAAATCTTTTGGCATGAATAATTTTTATTTATAAAATTTTTTTTATATTGATGAAGATAAATCCTAGTGGATGCAAGGTTTTTGTAAATAAAAATATTATGATTTTCCTGTATTTGGAAAGGAGGAGATTGGTTTCCTCATCTGTCCACTTCCGCTTTTTCTTAATCTCCTCCTCTACTGCAGCATGGTCGTCGGTTGTGACGAGGAATATGTCGATCAACATATCCTCTGACATACTCAGATTTGATTGTTATGTACTTGAAATCAATAGAATCAAATATATTTTGACTGAAGTATTTGTATAATAAAAAATAAAAATAAAAATTAATCAGCTCTCATATGGGGATTTTTGTTATGGTATTTATGGGTAAATTGAATATATATGGATGAGTTTATGCCAATTTACCTTGTCCGAAAGCTCCAGCTCTCTTCGTCGGCGGTCAACTGAGAACCAGGATCAATCACTTCAGTTGCTGGATTTTTGCCAGAAATTTCTCCCAGTGCCGATTCTCAAAATCGAGATATTTGGAGAATACCACGCTGCATCACTGGCTCCCTATATATATTCATGTGCACTGCCTCTCTGTGACCCAGGTAACGCGCCATTTCCCTAACTTAGGAATCTGTGAGCTCAATCTCTGAGCGATGTGTGGCAACTTGTTTCCGAAGGTCAGTGGCTTTCATTAGTTCGGGCCTCTCTGCTCCACATTGATTTGTATAATAAGATACTACCGACGAAGCTCGCAGATAATTATAGTTGCCAGCTACAATATTTAGCACTCCAAATAAATAGGGGTTATTCTCCAAAACTCCAGCAGATTATCTTAACTCTAAGCCCAAATCAAGATATTCCTTCATGTCAATTGGCAATATAGCATTTAAGGGTTTCCGTAATTTTACTATGATAGGAAAAATATACTGGTACTCTTCATCAGATATATCCATGCTGAATATGTATAGCCGTCTTGTTTCAAACTCTTTTTGGCTTTTGAACTGAAATTTACATTAATACATCATTAATAATAAAAATTCAACTTGGATTATTTTAATAGCAAAAGGTACCTTCTATCTTGAAGAAATGAAACTAGATTGTGGATATCATTCATCGAAGCAATATCTACAACTTTATGATTTCTCCTTTTAATTTGAGTTGTCAAGGCTGTCCTTCCAACTAAGTTGGCAAAATCAACGTTGAAGACTAGTAAGAATTCTTCGGATTCAATCTTCTTCTCCTGATCACGTGCCTTAATGCACATAACAATAGGGAGCCTGCCTAATTCTTTTATTAGAGTAGCCATAGCAAGAGCTAATGACGGAATCTTATAAGATTTTTCATCCGCGCTTAATTTTGCAAATTTATTTATTGCATCTACAGCAATATCGCAAAAATCGGGTCGAAACATGTTGTCAAGGGTTTTTATTGATGGTTCCAAATCTTTAACTATTAATAGGAATCTACCTTATCTCCTGATTTTTTGACGAATCATATCATCAATATGGTGTGTTTTCTTATATTTATGAACTTGATAATTGGCATATGTGATGATTAAATTATCAAATCTCCCAGTTTCTGTGACCGCATCGCATCTTAATACAGGAAATACCCGTTGTCTCAATGCATTATTCGCAATGATTGTTATTTTCAGATTTAGGCTCCTGCTGATCTACTGGACGCTTCTGCTATTTGTACAATTCTTCTTCAAGCAACGTATATTATGCTGTCCTAGATATTTAAATAAAATCATTTTTCCGCAATGAAGGCATTCGCCATAATCTGCTGCTGTATAATTTCTGTCTTTTCTTGAAACGCGAGATACAATGAATTTTTCAGAGTTGCGATCTTGCTCACAATTATGTTTTCTGTCTCCGTCGATTTTTAATTTGGTTTGTAATGTGCTTTTCACTTTTTTATCTAGAGTACTGTTAATGGCTGACAAATTTTCCACAGAAAAAACAGGAATGCTTGGTGCGCTTCGGTTTTCCGTCAGCATTATCTACAACTATATTCGTCAACGGTTGATATTCTTTCTTATTATAAGTGAAATTCAATTCCACTCCACTTTTATCGTTCGTATGAAGGTTAGTACTATCGACTTCAGCAATGTAATCAGGATTTGTTCTTGCAGATTTATCGAATGATGATTTCTGATGATTTCTGTCTTCACACCCGATTCGGCTTGAATAGCTCGGGTCTTGACTACCTGAAACTAATGGGATAAAATTATCTTGAAATAAATTTACAATTATTTTACTTTCTATTTATATATTCAAGAAATCATTTGCTTACCATTTACGTTACGGACTTGATTACCCACATAAGAGTTATCACCTCTTTCGGAACGATGTTCAATTATAGTCGAATTGAATAAATGGTCTTGGTCGTGACATTCTGGGGCAGGAATATTTTCTGAAATACATTTTTATTATTGCGCTTATCCCTTCAAATCTATACTAGTTTATTTTATTCGTTATATTTACGTAGAGTTTGTAAGTGGGCATAAAAGATTTCTTCACTAAAGTTGGGATCTAAATCATCTGATGTAACGTCTGCGATATCATCATCTATATCGGAACATATAGCGAAATTGTCCTCTTCAATCTCTAATCGCGATAATTTATTTTGAAAAACTGATTGTTCTTGAACAACAGGATCAACATTTTCAAAAGAATCATTGCTAATTTAATTCTGCTTCTCCAGGACGGAGAGAAAAAAACGAGTTAAAACAAGAATTCGAAGAAAAATAAAAATTGAGAATTTTTTCACCTTCTTTTGACACGTAGACACCGTCGATTTCGACAAAATTTTTAAGATTCAACTGCATAGCATTATCAGAGTTATCAAGGATTATTAATGATGTTCTCTCTATACAGGCAGTCATTTGGTCTTCCGATTCCAACAAGATGTCGTAATCCTGTTCAATCGATAACATATCTAGGTTTGCATCTGAATCAATAATTTCAAAAGATCATAAGGATTGTGAGAAATCAGTAATAGTTATATTCTTCTTTCAATCTCTCACCTGGAACCTCTTGTTCTCGCAGAGCACCTGTTACTTTATTCCCGTGGTATGTCACAGTTGATAAAAGTTTAAACGGACTCGTCTACTCCACGATTTTAGAAATGAAAGTTTGTACTAAAAAGATAAAAGTAGAAACATTGATACCCGGCAAACCCGATATGACTGTTAAACCAGTAGTTCAATAACAACTGATATACCAGAAGAATGTTAAAGGGCATCTTATCCGGGATATCGTGTCCTTCAAAATCTTTGGAGACATCAGTGCGTTCGAGAACGTTACAAAACGATGGCGCAGATGACGGTTGATGTTGTGGAACATTCAAATTCTCGCTACTTTTGTTCAATTCTGCAATCAGCAGCGATGGGTCATCTAGAAAAAATTAAGATTTCATGGATAACAAAACTGGTCCTATTTCCATCTCTGAGATGCGATGTTATGCGTCGTCCACGCTATAAAATAAAATATTCCAAGACACTGGATTTTTAACTCACCGTTTTCTTGTATTATTTGACACGGATACTTCTTGCCTCGGAATGGTGCAAAGGATACTTTTTTGGTTTTTATTTGTTTCGCTTTCACGACAATATACTCATCATCCTCAGTAAAGCGAACTAAAGCAAATTCGCAATGTTCAGGAGCAAGAGTGTTTCCGGACTGCGAATCTTACATTTTTTTCAATTCATTGTCGAGTTCGGATTTATCATCTGAAATATTAAAGAATCCTGTAACGAACGATCTTAAAACAAACTCGTCATGAGTTCAATCTAATTTGTTAATTCTGAATTTGATCTCTAATAGAAAATTCCGTTTTATTCAATCAGAATCCACTAAACTTTTTATCATTCAAGGAATTATCTTGATAATTTCATAATTCGGAATTATCAAGTACTATAAATTCGATATTACCAAGTACTATAAACAACATGATCTAACAGGATGAATTGTAAGATATCGTAATAGAAATTCGCACGTCAATTCAATGAGGAGAATTTATTGATTATTATTTAAAGGAAAGGAATATTAACAAGAAAACTTAAAAAAAACAGAATTGATCGACTAAATGGATTGAAATTCAAAACTTTTTTTCTGAATTAAAAGAGAGATACATTATTTTAATAAATAATTTTTCATCAGATTTGATTTTGGGCTTTGCGATTTTCAAGCACTTGGTTGTTGAAAAGTTCCACAAGCATTTCCAAGTTATAAGCTAATTTACATCGATTTATTTGAGAACACTTCGTTTCAATTATTTATAAAATTAATACCAAGAATTAAGATGAATTGAAATAAAGCAGCTAGTGTTTCGAGTAATAAAACTCAAATTTACTTTAGAAATAGTATGAAATTTAATTAGTTTAATATGAAGAAGAATACCTATCTCAATTTTTATTGTGATGTTTTACAAATTATTTTGATATAATACAGATTACTCACCATTTTCAGCCAACAAGTCACACACGTATTTACCATAACTTTACACTTTATCATCTCTTCGAGTTAAACGTTTAGCGTTCACAACGCGAAGTACACTATCCTCCACAAATCTAATTAATTTGAACATTATACACAAAAACAGGTGTCCAATATTCTCAGAGTTATTTGTTAATCACAGGTCAAATTGTATTATTATATAACTGAATTATAAGCCAAGCAGTAGCACAATACAATTTGATAAATTCTTTGCAAAATATTCACTCCTTTATTAACGGAATTCAAGTCAATATAACTGATATCTCCAAAACGTATATTCGCGAACACTATGCCACATTAAACACATTTAGGACACCATCAATTGGTAATCATAGTTTGTTCATATTCCACTTTATAAAAGCAGTAGCCAATTCTGGCAATGTTAATTATTTTAAACTTAAATGATATACTATATAATATAAGACACTGAATAAGTTTAACTTAAGGAGCACTCGCAATTTATGTTTTTCCCGGCTGTGAAAATTAGAATGTTTAATAAAATATCAAAGTTTAATTTTGGTAAAGATTGAGAATAAGAAGGGAAGAAAATTAATTAAAATTAATTAAGAAAATTAAGAAGAAGAAAATTGATATATAGTAGTAGGCGGAATTAACACAATGAAAGGTTAAGAAAATCATTTCTGATTGGCAAATAATTTTGAAGGCTACCTAAATAGTTAACTGAGGAACGTGTCAGAAGTGTCCCGCTGCTTCCTACCTAATTTACACTCATAATGATCATAATAAACCTTGCAGTTAGCGAATTTCTTTGACAGAAAACAAAGATGTTTCAAATGCAAGGAGTGATTCGGATTTAAGGTAATAAAGAGCGGAGCCAGTCGATTGAATATTTTTATGTGTTTTGCAATTATTGAATTCAGTAGAAAATTAAAAACAGGACCGAAAATAAAAAGATTGAAGGAAGCATTGGATTAAATAGTTTAAGGCATTAGAAAATTACAAAATGCAAATAAATTATTGTTGGGAATTTTTTAGAAATCTTAAATGAAAAATGCAAGGTTTATTATGGTCATTATGAGTGTAAATTAGGTAGGAAGCAGCGCGACACTCCTGACATGTTCCTCAGTTAACTATTTAGGTAGCCTTCAAAATTATTGGCCAATCAGAAATGATTTTCTTAACCTTTCATTGTGTTAATTCCGCCTACAATATCAATTTTCTTCTTCTTAATTTTCTTAATTAATTTTAATTAATTTAATTAATTTTCTTCCCTTCTTATTCTCAATCTGTACCAAAATTAAACTTTAATATTTTATTAAACATTCTAATTTTCACAGCCGGGAAAAACATAAATTGCGAGTGCTCCTTAAGTTAAACTTATTCAGTGTCTTATATTATATAGTATATCATTTAAGTTTAAAATAATTAACATTGCCAGAATTGGCTACTGCTTTTATAAAGTGGAAATGAACAAACTATGATTACCAATTGATGGTGTCCTAAATGTGTTTAATGTGGCATAGTGTTCGCGAATATACGTTTTGGAGATATCAGTTATATTGACTTGAATTCCGTTAATAAAGGAGTGAATATTTTGCAAAGAATTTATCAAATTGTATTGTGCTACTGCTTGGCTTATAATTCAGTTATATAATAATACAATTTGACCTGTGATTAACAAATAACTCTGAGAATATTGGACACCTGTTTTTGTGTATAATGTTCAAATTAATTAGATTTGTGGAGGATAGTGTACTTCGCGTTGTGAACGCTAAACGTTTAACTCGAAGAGATGATAAAGTGTAAAGTTATGGTAAATACGTGTGTGAGTTGTTGGCTGAAAATGGTGAGTAATCTGTATTATATCAAAATAATTTGTAAAACATCACAATAAAAATTGAGATAGGTATTCTTCTTCATATTAAACTAATTAAATTTCATACTATTTCTAAAGTAAATTTGAGTTTTATTACTCGAAACACTAGCTGCTTTATTTCAATTCATCTTAATTCTTGGTATTAATTTTATAAATAATTGAAACGAAGTGTTCTCAAATAAATCGATGTAAATTAGCTTATAACTTGGAAATGCTTGTGGAACTTTTCAACAACCAAGTGCTTGAAAATCGCAAAGCCCAAAATCAAATCTGATGAAAAATTATTTATTAAAATAATGTATCTCTCTTTTAATTCAGAAAAAAAGTTTTGAATTTCAATCCATTTAGTCGATCAATTCTGTTTTTTTTAAGTTTTCTTGTTAATATTCCTTTCCTTTAAATAATAATCAATAAATTCTCCTCATTGAATTGACGTGCGAATTTCTATTACGATATCTTACAATTCATCCTGTTAGATCATGTTGTTTATAATACTTGGTAATATCGAATTTATAGTACTTGATAATTCCGAATTATGAAATTATCAAGATAATTCCTTGAATGATAAAAAGTTTAGTGGATTCTGATTGAATAAAACGGAATTTTCTATTAGAGATCAAATTCAGAATTAACAAATTAGATTGAACTCATGACGAGTTTTGTTTAAGATCGTTCGTTACAGGATTCTTTAATATTTCAGATGATAAATCCGAACTCGACAATGAATTGAAAAAAATGTAAGATTCGCAGTCCGGAAACACTCTTGCTCCTGAACATTGCGAATTTGCTTTAGTTCGCTTTACTGAGGATGATGTGTATATTGTCGTGAAAGCGAAACAAATAAAAACCAAAAAAGTATCCTTTGCACCATTCCGAGGCAAGAAGTATCCGTGTCAAATAATACAAGAAAACGGTGAGTTAAAAATCCAGTGTCTTGGAATATTTTATTTTATAGCGTGGACGACGCATAACATCGCATCTCAGAGATGGAAATAGGACCAGTTTTGTTATCCATGAAATCTTAATTTTTTCTAGATGACCCATCGCTGCTGATTGCAGAATTGAACAAAAGTAGCGAGAATTTGAATGTTCCACAACATCAACCGTCATCTGCGCCATCGTTTTGTAACGTTCTCGAACGCACTGATGTCTCCAAAGATTTTGAAGGACACGATATCCCGGATAAGATGCCCTTTAACATTCTTCTGGTATATCAGTTGTTATTGAACTACTGGTTTAACAGTCATATCGGGTTTGCCGGGTATCAATGTTTCTACTTTTATCTTTTTAGTACAAACTTTCATTTCTAAAATCGTGGAGTAGACGAGTCCGTTTAAACTTTTATCAACTGTGACATACCACGGGAATAAAGTAACAGGTGCTCTGCGAGAACAAGAGGTTCCAGGTGAGAGATTGAAAGAAGAATATAACTATTACTGATTTCTCACAATCCTTATGATCTTTTGAAATTATTGATTCAGATGCAAACCTAGATATGTTATCGATTGAACAGGATTACGACATCTTGCTGGAATCGGAAGACCAAATGACTGCCTGTATAGAGAGAACATCATTAATGATCCTTGATAACTCTGATAATGCTATGCAGTTGAATCTTAAAAATTTTGTCGAAATCGACGGTGTCTACGTGTCAAAAGAAGGTGAAAAAATTCTCAATTTTTATTTTTCTTCGAATTCTTGTTTTAACTCGTTTTTTTCTCTCCGTCCTGGAGAAGCAGAATTAAATTAGCAATGATTCTTTTGAAAATGTTGATCCTGTTGTTCAAGAACATCAGATGATTTAGATCCCAATTTTAGTGAAGAAATCTTTTATGCCCACTTACAAACTCTACGTAAATATAACGAATAAAATAAACTAGTATAGATTTGAAGGGATAAGCGCAATAATAAAAATGTATTTCAGAAAATATTCCTGCCCCAGAATGTCACGACCAAGACCATTTATTCAATTCGACTATAATTGAACATCGTTCCGAAAGAGGTGATAACTCTTATGTGGGTAATCAAGTCCGTAACGTAAATGGTAAGCAAATGATTTCTTGAATATATAAATAGAAAGTAAAATAATTGTAAATTTATTTCAAGATAATTTTATCCCATTAGTTTCAGGTAGTCAAGACCCGAGCTATTCAAGCCGAATCGGGTGTGAAGACAGAAATCATCATTCGATAAATCTGCAAGAACAAATCCTGATTACATTGCTGAAGTCGATAGTACTAACCTTCATACGAACGATAAAAGTGGAGTGGAATTGAATTTCACTTATAATAAGAAAGGATATCAACCGTTGACGAATATAGTTGTAGATAATGCTGACGGAAAACCGAAGCGCACCAAGCATTCCTGTTTTTTCTGTGGAAAATTTGTCAGCCATTAACAGTGCTCTAGATAAAAAAGTGAAAAGCACATTACAAACCAAATTAAAAATCGACGGAGACAGAAAACATAATTGTGAGCAAGATCGCAACTCTGAAAAATTCATTGTATCTCGCGTTTCAAGAAAAGACAGAAATTATACAGCAGCAGATTATGGCGAATGCCTTCATTGCGGAAAAATGATTTTATTTAAATATCTAGGACAGCATAATATACGTTGCTTGAAGAAGAATTGTACAAATAGCAGAAGCGTCCAGTAGATCAGCAGGAGCCTAAATCTGAAAATAACAATCATTGCGAATAATGCATTGAGACAACGGGTATTTCCTGTATTAAGATGCGATGCGGTCACAGAAACTGGGAGATTTGATAATTTAATCATCACATATGCCAATTATCAAGTTCATAAATATAAGAAAACACACCATATTGATGATATGATTCGTCAAAAAATCAGGAGATAAGGTAGATTCCTATTAATAGTTAAAGATTTGGAACCATCAATAAAAACCCTTGACAACATGTTTCGACCCGATTTTTGCGATATTGCTGTAGATGCAATAAATAAATTTGCAAAATTAAGCGCGGATGAAAAATCTTATAAGATTCCGTCATTAGCTCTTGCTATGGCTACTCTAATAAAAGAATTAGGCAGGCTCCCTATTGTTATGTGCATTAAGGCACGTGATCAGGAGAAGAAGATTGAAACCGAAGAATTCTTACTAGTCTTCAACGTTGATTATGCCAACTTAGTTGGAAGGACAGCCTTGACAACTCAAATTAAAAGGAGAAATCATAAAGTTGTAGAAATTCCTTCGATGAATGATATCCACAAGCTAGTTTCATTTCTTCAAGATAGAAGGTACCTTTTGCTATTAAAATAATTCAAGTTCAATTTTTATTACTAATGATGTATTAATGTAAATTTCAGTTCAAAAGCCAAAAAGAGTTTGAAACAAGACGGCTATACATATTCAGCATGGATAGATCTGATGAAGAGTACCAGTATATTTTTCCTATCATAGTAAAATTACGGAAACCCTTAAATGCTATATTGCCAATTGACATGAAGGAATATCTTGATTTTGGCTTAGAGTTAAGATAATCTGCTGGAGTTTTGGAGAATAACCCCTATTTATTTGGAGTGCTAAATATTGTAGCTGGCAACTATAATTATCTGCGAGCTTCGTCGGTAGTATCTTATTATACAAATCAATGTGGAGCAGAGAGGCCCGAACTAATGAAAGCCACTGACCTTCGGAAACAAGTTGCCACACATTGCTCAGAGATTGAGCTCACAGATTTCCAAGTTAGGGAAATGGCGCGTTTCCTGGGTCACAGAGAGGCAGTGCACATGAATATATATAGGGAGCCAGTGATGCAGCGTGGTATTCTCCAAATATCTCGATTTTGAGAATCGGCACTGGGAGAAATTTCTGGCAAAAATCCAGCAACTGAAGTGATTGATCCTGGTTCTCAGTTGACCGCCGACGAAGAGATTGCGATAGAACATTCTGGAGCTTTCGGACAAGGTAAATTGGCATAAACTCATCCAAATATATTCAATTTACCCATATATACCATAACAAAAATCCCCATATGAGAGCTGATTAATTTTTATTTTTATTTTTTACTATACGAATACTTCAGTCAAAATATATTTGATTCTATTGATTTCAAGTACATAACAATCAAATCTGAGTATGTCAGAGGATATGTTGATCGACATATTACTCGTCACAACCGACGACCATGCTGCAGTAGAGGAGGAGATTAAGAAAAAGCGGAAGTGGACAGATGAGGAAACCAATCTCCTCCTTTCGAAATACAGGAAAATCATAATATTTTTATTTACAAAAACCTTGCATCCACTAGGATTTATCTTCATCAATATAAAAAAAATTTAATAAATAAAAATTATTCATGCCAAAAGATTTAGTGTTAGGGTTATAGTTTAGAATAATAATTAATTATTATTTATTTCATCTTTGAATAAAAAATAAATTTCTGTTTCATGAAATAAATCTTTTTAACCTTATTTATTTATATTTTGGGAGAAAACTCAAGTCCAAATCAAATAATATTATTACCAGTGGTGGTAATTGATATGTTCTTTTAATGTAATAAACACTCAAGCACTCATAATTATAATTTTATTAATGTTATCTAGGTAACAGTCTGAATCTCACTGCGTTGTTAAGTTGTTACAAAGCGGTACATACAGAGTGACAAATAAAAGTGATTGAGCAAAACAGTAAGCTTTCAATACATACGAATTAACTTTTTCCTTAACCAAATAACTTACAAGTTCATACATAATTCATTTACAACTAAAATTTCATGCATACATTCCTTGTCGCTATATTCATTTTCATTCTTCCGATGCGATGGTCTAAGCTAATTTACTTTCATCTTTGCTATCATATACCTAGCAGAACCTTATTTTCTAATTTCTCGTACTGATATCCACGCGTGGTACTATGGCACCTAACTTCGTTATGCGTGCGCCGATTTGGGTGGCTCTTTTTATGTTGTACAGAGTATTAGTGGAAAATCATTGCTAATAATGAAAAAAAAGTTGGTAGTAATACATTTATGATTTTTAGCGCTTTTTGTGAAGTCAATTTTCTTGTCTTTAGGTATGGCACCCGAAAAATGCTGCTCGTACGAAAAAAGCAATTTCAACAATTTCAGAGGTAGTGCACTCTATAAATAGGAAACAGTTTTATCCAAATGCGACAGGATGTTACGAAATTACTCACGGCTACCCTTTTATACCCTCACCTTAGAAACAAAAATTCTCACCATGGCGCTACTATACTACCCAAGCAGCATTTTAAGTCCCAGTGACTTAGCTTAATATTGGGATAAAAGCTAAGTGCCTGATACGTTACGGTGACCCAAATGGAAACTTAAACATAGATGGCCCCTTATACTGGTCTTTACAAGTAGCGAAACGAATAAGTTCGATATTTTGTTATTGAGATAATAAAGTGGCATTTATTCTTAGCCGACATTTTAAATATGGCAAGATTCTTTTTCATCTTCGAAAATATAAAAGTTGAAACTGGAAGGAGGTAAATGATCGTATTCGAAATGTTCAAGAACTGAATGAGAAATTTCAATGCATCGTCCCTGAAATCTTTTAGGTATTCAAATTTGGATATTTGACCAAAATAATTTTGTAGCTAAAAATTAATTTTAATCATCTATTCTTAGGACTTTGTAAAGCGCGTTGTAATTTTTCGACTTGATAAAAATCGCTAAAAAGCGTAAAATTTAATTTAATATCTATTACGACATTTCGGAATCGATGTAAATTAAACAATCGAACATACTATATAAAACTACCTGAAAATTTCAGCTAACGGGACCATAAAGAATATTAAATACTCTTCTTGATGTTGTTTCATCGTAATAGATATATAATTAAATATTATTTCATGCTCTTTAGCGCTTTTTGTAAACTCGATTACATTTTTTTTAAAACCGTTTTACATTAAAGATTTCTAAAATTTCCCAAATCATAATTTATGTGCAGTTGTTACTTTTCTAATGCCAATTCTTCCTTGAATTCTAAAGTGATATATTTGTAGTACTGGAATGTTTTAGTTTAAAAGTTTAAATTAAACTTCGGAATTCAACAATTTTTAGAATCTCTTAATATGTTCACATATTGTCTTTTGGATAATCAGAGTTGGCTCGATTTAAAATGTGCCTTTAATATTGGACATTCATATGAAGTGGAGAAGAAAATCAAGGCGCTGTCAAAGCCTGACCTCCACATGTAGCACTAAACTCGTATTAGTAAAATCTGGTATAAATTCCATTTTTTTTTATTAAAAATATATTTAATGAGATATATCGAATGAAAATGGGGTTTTAACGTTCAGTAAGGTATAGAGAACTAATATATCATGTCATACTTGAATATATCTAATATAGAATGTACATATATATCTCGTATATAATAGATGATGTAACACTAAACATCATATGGTACGAAAATCGTTTTTCGTTAATAATAATTGTTAATATAGCTACATTGTCAAAATTTTCTGAAAATAATCCACTTCAAGTCAGTTTACACGAATATATCACCTTATTTTGAGTTTTGGGGAATGTAGCACTAAACTCCCTTCTGTAAACATATATATATATATTTATATATATATATATATATATATATATATATATATATATATATATATATATATATATATATATATATATATATATATATATATATATATATATATATATATATATATATATATATATATATATATACGTCATGCAACGGTTCATAATCTCTTCAAAATATACGGTCTATATTAGTGGTATCTGTATCTATCTAGATAACATCTCCCATTAAAGTGAATACGCGAATACTAATTTTTACGTGAGGTTCACGAAACCTCATCTTGTACAGTATGTAATTAATGTTGAGGCGAAGACGTGAAGTTAAGATTACCTATCCAAGACAGTAGGAATTATACTAATTAGGTTGTAAGCACTAAACTTTGACCTACTAATGTATTTGGGCGATTGTTACAACAAAAGAAACAAATTCAAAAACTGACAGCTTATCCAATACTATATCACTTAATTGTATATATATTGTAATTAATAAAATAGAATTTTACAGCAAAACCTAATTTGAAGGGGCATAGGGCTCCTGTCATTTCAAAGTTATTTTATTTTAAAGTAACTGAAGCCAAGGAGAAATTACACTAACGAAAAAAAAATCCTGAATAGTTAATCAACACAAAATTCTTTCTTTTGGCCGCAATCAAAAGGTAAAAATAGTTACTTGGCCCTCTTCTTGGCTCAAATATTGTCGAGTGATCTGAACTCAGAGAAGATTACTGAGATTACCACTTCCTATGTAGGAGACATCAGTTTTCTGGCATTCTCGGAACATTGCCGGGCGTGAAGTCCACTTTTATAACCTCATTGCTCCACTCGCCTTGCTGGCTTATAATGCATATATAAAAAGTTACATTTCTAGGTACTTAGCTGTGATTCCACCTGAATTTTCTTTTGCTTGTCGCGTAGTTTACGCCTTTACTTGATGAGGCCTGGAAGAGCCTAGGGCGGGCAAGAAAACCACACAGGGGTTATGGACTATCTGACGGAGCCTCTATCGTCCGGCGATTGACGGGGAATTCCTACAAGTTAGAAAAACACTCAGTGATTTCTCACTTCCAGTGAAAATTAAAAATTTACTTTTACTTGCATCCGTTTATTTTTGAAGAGATGGTGGGAAAAACAGGTGTAAGCTGATGTGGCGGTGTTAATTTTTTTGGGCCCGAACACCTTGCTTCTGGCTAACTCCATTTTTTGCTTTGCTCCTTTCTTTAAGGTTGTTAACAAGAACACGAATGGGAAGAACATTTCGTTTGCTCGCAATTGTGCCTGTACCCTTTTAGCCCAACTCTGTGGAATGAAATATGTTCAAAGATAATTTATCCGAGTATCGATGGCTCGGATAAATGAGGAAGTTAAAGAAATGCAAAAATTGAAACTTACCTCCAGCTGCCCATCTGTTCCGGATGACACTTGATGAAAGGTCTTCTTCTTCCTCGAGAATTGACACTTTCATCTCGTCCCATCAGAAACAGAGATATACAGACTGGCAAGGTTAAGAGAGGCTAGGATAATTATTCAACGCTGCCGACTTCCAGGTGGCGCTGGATAAACGTCAAATTGCAAGTCTTACATTACATTTACGTTAAAACATTAAAGAGTCGGAGAACATTTGGTGTCATCAGAAGAGGTTTCAAATCACAGTGTCGCTAAAAAGATATGTCACTAGAAAGGTATTCGAAAACACCAGATTTGGTGACAAAGTCCATGATTTCGCATCACTGCATTAAAAGTCCCCAGAAGTCACCGCAGTGGAAGTTAAAAATCACCAACTTTTAGACGTGTCTGAGAAAACAAAATTCTGTCACTTGAGGTGTTCGAAAACACCAGATTTGGTGACAAAATCACTGAATTCGCATCACTGAGCTCAGTTTCGCCACTATTGAGACTGTGAGCGGACGCAAAGGGACCGCTCCTATGTGATCAGTTTCGGCTAATCCACAGAAATGTGTTTTTTGTGAGAAATAATCTTACACTACCGGAGTGCACAGGTTGTCCGGTGCCTTTTGGAAGATTTTCGCCTCCCTCTAAAAAAAACAACATATTTTCCCAAGTCGATTTTGATATTCAAATTGTCTGTTCTTTCATGAGCTGTAAGAAAAGTATATTTCCATAGAAAAAGTCGAAGAAAACTGAAAATGTATTCTTATATTGTAGGGTATTTTTTTATATATATACTACCCAGTTTCATCAAAGTTCGTCATTTTAATTTTTTTCGTATAAAATGAAGTAAAAACACAAAATTTTCTATCAACATGAAATTTAAATGCTTATCTCTTTTAAATGCAATACAATTTTATTGAATATTAGAAACAATGCCAAATCGAATAGAATCGGTTATTTAAGCCGTTTAGGTTAATATTTGAAATATCTGCCTTATAACGATTTTTAGGTTTTACATAATAAATAAATTTTTTTTGTTTTGTATCTTATTGTTTTTCAAAAATTTTATCAAAAATCATAAAAATATATTATATTTAAAAGAATAAATATTAAAAAACTATTTTAAACATTTAAACATAAATTTATGCGATTCAACTTTATCATATAAGAAAAAATAAAACTGACGAACTTTGATGAAACGGGGTAGTATATATGTATATATATATATATATATATATATATATATATATATATATATATATATATATACAAGGTGTTTCAGATCTGACGTGCCAAAATGAGTGGGGTGATAGATCTCAAGTAGACAAACAAAAAATTGTGCGGCAGGGGAGGGGGGGGGGATCACAACCGTTTGGGAGTTACAGGGTGATTCATAAATTTCAGTTTTTCATGGTATGCACATTACTCTTTTATTTTTATCTCTTGATCTATCCAACACAGCCACATCAAACAAATGCCAAAGAATAACTATCCTAATGACCTTTCCAAAAATGTCAACACTACACGTACAGTCACTTCCAAAAGTGAAAAAAAAAATTTCCGATTACCTGTCTTATTTTTAATAAATTGCTCATCGGATTACCTTTCTAAAAAGGTGCAAAATTTCCACGTAGAGAATATATGTAGCAATTTATACGTAGAAATCCTATCGGAGAATATTAATCATTAAAGAAATTAATTCTAAAATGCTTTTTATGGAATTTAAAAATAATTAAAATTAATCTTGATAAGTAACCAAAGCCGTTTAAAATGTCCACCGCTACTTTGGATGCATTTCAACAATCTCCTTCTAAGTCCTTGTTTAAGGCTTATTGCAGCCAGCATCTCCCGTATTATTGTCGCTGCATTCCCAATTTGGTTAACTAACTCCTCGCTATTGTTAACTGGGCTTGATTAAGATTATCCATAGGGTTCTCCTCTATCAGATCTGGTAGTGTATTGTCCAAAAAGTCCGCATAAATTTCGCTATTAGCACTTGCGGCAAAATTAGTAGTCCTACCAAATGGTTGCCGATGATACCAGCCCAAACATTGACACTGAATCTCTGCTGGAATGAGATCACCTTTGCCCTGTGTGCGTTAGTGTTCGACCAGATAAGGCGGTTATGGAAGTTCGTGACAACATTCCTGGTAAATTGACATTCATTTGTCCACAGAATGCGGTTCAGAAACGCTCTGTCGTCAATGTCGCTTTCCAGAAGCCAAGTGCTTAATTTCAGGTTTTTCTCGGAATATCCTTCCAGTAGTCCTTGGGCTGGGTGATGATGATATGGATTTCATCTCCCTCAATGAATAACCCTTCAAACCTTAGATGACGACACTCCTCCTCGCCTTGCGACTCGTTTCGTGCTCGTCTCAGGGTCCTGCCTCACGATGGTGATTATTTGCTTCTCAACTTCGGCAGAAGTTCCCGAAGTTTCGTCAGGAACTTTCCTGTTTTGTTAACCTTTGGAAAGGCCATTTAAATACCACTCTTTTGGGTGCTCGCCGGTTAGGGTATCTACTTTCTTTTCTGTCTACTACACCATAAATGTAAATAACAACCGCGTATTCCTCAAATGTAAATTTTACCACGCTTTAATAATTTTTGCTTAAAAACACCCGTACTTATTGATTTGTTTTCAACTATGATAGGTATTCTTGCTGACCAGGGTGTGAATTCTGGCTAACACAAACCAATATCGGCAATAAAACAAAATTACACTGACATTTTTATACTTTTTTTGCACCAATAATTAAAATTAATTTCCTGTTAACCCAAAACAAACATTTTCGAACTATTTATCTTAAAAATTTTGTTTATTTAAAGAAATTTCAACCTAAAGTGCAATGAAATAATTAGGTGGTCATCAATCCTTCGTCTACCTTGCCATGTTGCATCTTTTTGGAAAGGTAATACGATGCGCAATCTTATAAGAATAAAAAAGGGGTGTACTAATTACATGAATTTCGCAGACAATTTGGGAAAATTCTGAATTTTAGGTAATTGTAAAATTTTTTTTTTTCACTTTTGGAAGTGCGTGTACCTGCAATGGGAAGAGTTAGATCAACATTGTTGACATTTTTGGAAAGGTCATTAGGATAGTTGTTTTTTAGCGTTTGTTTTATGTGGCTGTATTGGGTAGCTCAAGATATAAAAATAAAAGAGTAATATGCATACCATTAAAAACTGAAGTTTATGAATCACCCTGTAACTCTCAAACGGTCGAGATAGCCCCCCCCCCCATCCATTTTTTGTTTGTCTAGTTGAGATTTTGGCACATCAGATCTGAAACACCGTATATAAATGTATGTATATATATATATATATATATATATATATATATATATATATATATATATATATATATATATATATATATATACATATATATATTCATACCGGGTGTTTTTGAAACTTCGCACCCCTGTAACCTTTGTATAATGTGACCTAAAGAAAAAAATTTGGACAAAAGTTGTATGGTTCCAAGGGGGAAGCAAGATGCACTTGCTACTTTTTCAAAGGCCGTGTCTATTCGGGCAGCTTTTAGTGAACCACGAAATACGTGAACCGCAAAATTCGTGGATAGCGAAATTCGTGAACAACGAAATTCCTGAATCACGAAATTCGTGAACCAAGAAATTCGTGAGTCACAACATTCGTGCATTTGTAGCATTCCTCAAACACTCAAAAATATGTCTGAAAGAGGGTTTCGGAAAATTCGTTGAAATTCTGTAAATTGCCCAATAGCAAGTTACAGAACTTTGAAATTCGACACGCATGGAAATTTGCTTTTATGGAATCATGTTCTAAAACCTGTAACCCGTTTTTCTCGAAACCACGTTTTTCGATTCGGTGATCACGATATCCTGAGTTCTACTAAACCGATTTATTTGAAACTTTTACAGTACCTTCAGTGCAATTGCCGCTATGGTTCGTAGTGCGATTGTGTTGATACATTGTTTCGTGTTCTTTTTACAAGAGTTTAAATGGGAAAAAAGAAGACAATAATCGGACTTTTTTCTTCACAACTGCATAACTTTTGGAATTTTCAATATTTTAACCGCCTAGACGCTAGAGCCGCTAGAGACGATAGCTAATAGAGTAACAAGGAATAATAATTTTGAACGTAATAAAAATCATTCAATCCTTCCTGAGTGATAGGTATTTTTTTCATATCGTTGGATGGAACTACCACGAACCAAATAAAAATTACCGCAGGAGTCCCTCAAGGTTCAGCTCTTAGCCCTGACCTCTATAATATATACACGTATGACATAACTGAAAATATTAAGTGTAATGTGAGTCTCTTTGCCGACGACACAGCTTTGTACCATTCTAATATATGTCCCAACGAAATAATAAACTCCTTGGAAATTAACCTACGAACACTATCTTTATATTTTTACAAATGGAAAATAAAATGCAATCCTCTGAAAACATCCTGTATGTTCTTTACTAGAAGAAGAAGTCCTAAATATCTTCCCCAAAGACCCTTAATGTTTAACAACGAAAGTATTATCTGGACTAACGAAACAAAGTACTTAGGAATGTATTTAGATAAAACACTTAATTAAAAAAGCCGTACAAAAACGAGTGAGTGCAACAGGATGGCTACAAGTTAATTAAAAAAGCCGTACAAAAACGAGTGAGTGCAACAGGATGGCTACAAGTTGTAGAGGCTACTCTTTAAAGTAACCTTGTCCACATTAGTACTGAAAACAACACCAACAGCATTAGCAAACCTACACATGCGGTTAATCGGCTCAAACATACCGTACCTAGTGCGCGAATAAGCTATCCGCAAGTTAGAACGGTTTCAAAGGGAATAGGACAGTTCTCTAGGTATAATTTTGGACGAAATTTCGGACAGTTCTCTAGGTATAATTTTTTACGCTGAACGGATTCAATACGTTTAATGTGAGATCTGTAAAATGGAGACCAAACCGGACTAGCATACTCCAGCAATGGGCTAACAAGGGATGTATACAGATGAAGTCTTATGTGAGGGCCAGGAAACTCCCTGGACCAACGAAGGATAAAACCAAGCATAGAATTGGCCCTGGAAACGATATTATTAATGTGGGGAGATGAAGTTAAGTTGTCTATCAAGGTACACGCCCAAGTCCTTCACCCCTTCCACCCCTTGAATACAAGTACTATCAAACTTGTACTCAAAACTACAGTAGTTGCGGGACCTCGGTCATAACCTGACATTTCTCAATATTTAATTTAAGATTATTACTGCCACACCAGCTATAAAATATGTGTAGATCCGACTGCAAGATCTCGCAATCGCCAAAAGATTTAATTGGGAGAAAAATCTTGATATCGTCCGCATAAATAAGAATTTTACTTCTTTGAAGCAAATAAGTAATATCATCAATAGATAAGATGAATAGCAAAGGACCAAGATGACTACCCGGGGGAAAGCCTGAAGGAGCTACAAAAGCATCGGAGAGCACGCCCCGAAAACGCACACTATAAGTCCTATTAGATAAATACGACTTAATCCATGCAATGAGTGGAGGCGGGAAACCCATCCTGGCCAATTTGAAAACGATAACAGAGTGAGACAGCTTATCGAATTCCTTACTGAAATCAGTATAAATGCAATGCGTTTGGCAGCCATCCAGAAATCCACCCACACTGCTAGAAACAAACTCCAACAAGTTGGATACCGTGGACCTACCCTGAAGGAAGCCGTGCTGCCGGCTAGAAATTAAACTCCTACACTCCATGGATAACTGAGATTGTATTATCTGTTCGAAGAGTTTTGGAATGCAAGACAATTTAGCAATTGGTCTGTAGTTAGCAATCTCTCTCCTATTTCCACTCTTAAAAACAGGGACTAAAAATGATGTCTTCCAGAGTGCAGGGAAACGGCCCACCGAGAAAGATTGCCGGAAAAGTAAGGGATGAAACAACGCTGAAGAACACTTCTTTAAGACAACAGCAGGAACCCCGTCAGGACCATACGAAAAGTCACCCGGAAGATTTACAATATGTTTGGACAAGATCTCCTTCGTGATAGATGGAAGAGGTACGGAGGGTGCATATCTATTCCTAATGTGCGAAAAGTTGCTATTGTCTGGACAAAAATCGGATGATTCAAATGCGCCCCTAAAATATTCAGCAAATAAATTACAAATAATCTTAGAATCATTACTGGAACGTAACCCTAATTCCATAGCCGATGGATAGTTATCCACCCTTCTCCTCATATTGACATAATCAAAAAATGCACGGGGGTCAGAGAATAAGTTACCTCTCAGGTTCTGAAGGTATTCTTCATATAGGGAACGAGAAAGACTAATAAAGTGTTCATGGCAGAGAATAAATTCACGCCTAGAGTCAGCACTGCCCACACGCAGGTACCTTTTCCACAGTCTATTGTTCCTATTCCTAAGAGTTTTTAATTCCCTATTAAACCAGGAGCGAGCGGATTCTCTAGATCTAACCCGGACATAGGGAATAAACCTCACGAACGCTTCGTACAAAACTTCGTAGAAACCAGATACGTTCCTGTCGATATCGTCACTAGACAGACAAGTAAGGAAGTCAAAATTCATAAGATATTCATTCAGAGCCTCAAAATCGGCCATTCTAAAATTAAAGCTATATTCGCATTCGAGATTATCTACACGCACGTCCGAGCCACTATGAAAAGTGACAAGCAGAGCAGGGTGAAATATATCAAGGTTCGTCAAGGGAGTGAGACTGGGTTCAACAAAAGTGAGCATAGAGCTCGTAGAGAACACTAAATCAAGCTCTCTTCCCATATTGTTACTCACATTGCTCATTTGGCACAAACCAATGCTAGCCAAGGTGTCAAGGAACAGTGATTATCCCTGAGTCAAGTTATGAGGAAGATAGTTATCGTCATCATCATTCACTACCCACCGCACGTTGGGCAAGTTGAAATCCCCCACGAGGATAATTTCGTCATTGTAACCCAACTGGTTATGGATATAGTCGGTATGCTGAATTAGAATATCATAGCGACTCAAACCATTATTATCAACGACATTACCCATATCCGGAGGTATATAACAACAAATTAAAAAGAGGTTGCCCGCATCAAGTGAAATTTTTACTGAGACTTGTTCCAAATGAAGTTGATCAGAAAAAGAAGGAGTGTCCACAAAATTAGTATTTAGAAAATTCCTACATGCAATAAGAACTCCACCTCCTCGTGCAGATGAAACTGCATGCCTATCCCTACGAAAAACCTGAAAAGAGTCATTAAACAGCTCGGCATCCAAAATACCCTGGTGTAACCACGTCTCAGATAAAGCTATCAAATCAAAATTACAGTTAACTGATGAGAAATAAAATTCATTAGTTTTAGTCCTCAGCCCTCTCACATTTTGATAGTAGAGAGAGAGCTTATCCCGTTTTTTAAAACGGGAGACTGAGCGACTACTGGCCTGACACGGCGGTGAGGTTGGGGCACGAATATCTTACAAAAGATATCCACAGACCAGAAATTATCACCGAGAAGAATATCAGCCACTGGAGTAGGAGCTGACAACAGGAAAGATGTGTAAGGTTTCGAATAACTACTAATCTTCCTACAGGACAATTCAGACGTGTCAATGCCCCTTGAACTAAGGAAGCGCATCACAACCTCACAAGAGGTACCAGGTATAAGTCGAGATACAAAGATAAATTTCGGGCGAGGAACGGCAGAAAGCTCAACAATGTCACCACCGGGCTCACCACCAGCCCGACCATCCGCCATGGGGAACAAAACAGCTTCCGGAGGACTTTGAGAGAGAGATGAGACAGGAGTAAGAGAGAGCTCTGACATCAGAGGAAATAGAGGACAATACATCAGAGTTGGCCGAGACAGCAGAGGAACATGAATTAATGTCACCTTTCAACTGCTTGACGCAGCGACGAATGTCGTCAAAGAAAGGCAGCAAGGGAGAGGAGTCCATCGAAGGGAAGGAAGCAGTCTGCATATCCTTCAGTGAGCAAGATAAAACGGCAACACTCGAAGTCAATTCGTGGCATCTCTTCTGCAGAGCACCAGAGTTGGCCTCCACAACTTCAACGACACCAACCACTTTATCTAATTTCGCATTCAAGGTGTTAATGTCATCAGATAGAAGCTGAAGGTAAGCGAAACGAACTACAGATAGAATTGACCTTGTCCGCAATAAGGGCCATATCTCTAGAGAAGGTATCAGTGATACCCTTCACCAGCCTCAGAATGTGGCAAGGCTTAATATCCCCCTTATCAATCGCAAGTCTCCTCTTAATGCTGAGAATAAACTCTTAATATTTAAAATGATATTCCAGCCCATTCTTACATATGTATGTCCCGTTTGGTCCAACTGTGCTAAATCACATATAAATAAACTACAGATACAACAAAATAAAATACTCAAAATGATAATGAACCTCCCCTGGCATTTTTCAACCAAACTCCTACACAATAACACAAATGTAAAAACAATTATAAATATCTGTCAGTATTATAAAAATAAATTTGAAAATGTATAACTACATATACACATTCTTAAAATAAGGTACATAGGTCATACGTAGTGATAAGTCAGATTTAAGGCTATACATCTAAGTTTTAGTAATCTAGTCTTTCAATAGGGTTTTTTACACTTTTCCTTAGCATAACACACAGATTATTAGCATGCAACAAATATTTTTAGGTTTAGAAATGAAAAGCAACTAGAGTGGTAAGATATACATATCGTTTTTCCCTCAAATAGCAAAATGTAGCACAGCAAACAAATGTTAATAGTTTTATAATTCGTGCAAATAAATAAATCTAAAAATCTAAAATTTTGAAATTTGTGTTTCAGACTCCGGGCTCTGCAATCGTGTTCCCTTTGAACCCTTTGTTTTTTTTTCTTTTTCAAAAGATTAATTTCTTTCTTGTATAAAATTCTTTCTTCAATAAATATACGACAAAAAAACATCTCAAATATGTCTTACTAATCCAGAGAAATAATTTTTTGAATTTATATCCAGAATAACAGCTCGTGCTACAAAATACCAGCTTAAGGGTCGCTTTCACTGACTTTTGCTGGGTATCGAACATTGCTCATCATCATGGGTGAAAAGACAAAAGATCAAGTCTCTCTTCTCAGATCAGCAAGGAAATTACAACCAAAAAAACTGTGGTACTACAAAAGGCAGCTTCGCGTAAATATAGGTATAACAGAGGATGATCCCTCTCATCTCTATGTTGTGTTGTTATGTTCCCAGAATTAAGCTCCCATAATTGCATTCTTATTTCAACTCCAACTTTCCTAACTTCTTACACGTGACCTTACCCCGATGCGAAATTCCTTTAGTCATTTAAAATTTTAGACGGTTAACAGTTAACTCAATGCAAACTGTGAACAATAACTTCCGAGTAATAGAAAATTAACGAAATTTTGCATTATATGTCCCAGTTAAACTAGCATTTAAAAAATCACCAGCTGTGCAATGTACTCAATATATAACGTTATTATCTTCAACCGCATTGTACATCGCCTTCTCAACTTAAAATCAGCAAAGTATCTGTAAAACTAACACAGTCCTCGTTCATCTTTGAGTGAACTACTGACGGGGATGGGCGTGCCGCCGTGTCTTGACCCCTAAAAAACTTTAAATTCGGTTGCGAAAGCGGGATTTTTAGTCAAATATATTCAAAGTGCTGGTGCCATCTTCGCCGGGGTGAGGGTCTCTTATGCTCTATTTATAAGCACGGTCTGGTGAGTCCGTTCCTTTTGAATATCTTTTATTTCCATCCAATATTCAATGTGTCGTGCTGCATTGAATGCGTTTAACGGGTCTCACTGCTGAGCATTTGGCTGCCTTTGTTGAGATCGAAGTTCAGCACAGCAGGCATAACACTGCTGCTGGCATTGTTCTCTCAGAGGCGGCTTTGCTTCGCATTTGTGGATCCCGTTGTTTTGTTTTGTTTTGGGCAAATTAAGACCGGGAGTATGCAAAAATTATTATTTTATTTTTGCAACATTCGTGGCTTGAAAAGTAACCATTTTTCTGTTAACTCCCACTTGATCGCGGAAAATCCGGCTGTTTTTGCACTAAGCGAAACCAAGGTTGTTTCCGATTCTGATATTAATCAGTATCACATCCCTGGTTATCACTTAGTGCCACTCTTCTCTCCTCAGAGGGGAATCGCGGTTTATATTACAAAAGATGTGCCATTCTCCCATCTTCCTCAATTCTCTTCTACTAATCCAGAATTTAATTATGTCTGGATTAGATTTAAACTCTATCGACACATTATTCATTTTTGTTTTTTATACCGCAGCCCGAATATGTCTGACACTGACACTGTGTGTTCCTTTGATAAGTTGTCCTCCGATATTGATAAGATTTTGGAAATATCCTTGTCTTCTGAAATCGTTCTTGCTGGCGATTTCAACGTCCACAACACACAGTGGCTCAGGCATTCTTCTACCACTTGTCTGGAAGACAAGTCGAGTTATTTAGTGGGTCTTTTAATTTACAGCAACTGGTTGAGTGTCCGACTCGTGTTCCTGATACTTTGGGGCACAACGTGCATCTTTTAGATCTATTTTTAACATCGCATCCTGAAAAATACTCGGTTTCGGTGACGTCTCCCTTGGGTAATTCGGGCCATTGTCTAATCTCCGCCCAATTCTCCATCTCCTCTCTGACAACCAATAACCTAAATTCCACCAAAAGATTAGTGTGGCCTTATAGAAATGCTGATTGGGCGGGACTTAATAAGTATCTCAGAGAGCTGGATTGGTCCGATTGCTTTTCTGTGAGAGACGTTAACAAATGCACCGATTGTATCTAAAACATCCTTTGGTTTGGAATATACCGCTTTATTCCTCATAGCTTCAAGAACATTAAACCAACTAACACCAATTGGTTCAATAATGACTGTTTCGCAGCCATTAAAAGTAAGGAAGCAGCCTTCCACGCATATAAATTGTGCCCTTCAGAGGAATTGAGACGTATCTATAGAGATTCGCGGAATATTTGCAATTCAGCAATTAGTCGGGCAAAGTTCAATTTCGACCAGAACATCAGACGGAAAGTTTTTTCTACCCAAAAGAGTAGTAAGGGCTTCTGGTCTCTAGTAAAAACCGTAAAGAACAATTTCACCTGTTCGTCAACACCACCAGTCATTTATAATGAGAATGTTTTTACTGACTTATTGGACAAGGCCAACCTGTTTGCTGCTAATTTTGCTGCTAATTCATACTTACCACCTTCATTGCAGCCACTTCCATCTGCATCACAATGTACTAGTAGGCAAAAGACGCTTTCGCACTCGCGAAGTTTTTAGAGTACTTTCAAAACTCGACGTGTCCAAACCTACTGGGCCTGATGGTTTCTCGTCCCTTGTTTTAAAATGCTGCGCCTCTGCTTTGGCTTAACCTCTGTGCAAACTTTTTCACCTGTCATATAAAACATGAATGTTTCCAAGTGTATGGAAACTTGCTCATGTCCAGCCGATACTTAAAAAAGGAAAGGCATGCGACCCCTCTAACTACAGACCAATTGCACTAACCTCGATCATATCTAAAGTTTTTGAATCACTCATCAACTCTCAGTTGTTGAAATATCTAGAAAATAACCATCTTATCAAAGATTGCCAGTACGGTTTCCGCACTGGTTGCTCAACCGGAGACTTACTAACGGCTCTAACGGAGCGTTGGAATCATTTTCTCCATAATTTTGGTGAGTCCGAAATCGTCGCTCTTGATATTTCAAAGGCTTTTGATAGAGTCTGGCATGCTGCCCTGTTAGCCAAACTTTAAACATCTGGTCTGCATCCAACCCTCGTTAAATGGATAGAGAGTTTTTTGTCAGGTCGTTCAATTCGTGTAGTAATTGACGAAGTTACATCTGATTCCTACGAAATAAATGCCGGTGTACCTCAGGGTTCAGTTCTTTCACCAACTTTATTTCTTCTTTTTATTAATGATCTCTTAGCCCTTACTCTCAATCCTATTCATAGTTTCGCCGACGACAGCACCCTTTATTTCGCGTACTCATTTGATCCTGTAATGAATTCACGTGTAAATGCTACAGAAGCCAATCGGGAACGCATGTTTAGGGGTTTGGGGTATAGCAAATCGTGTTACGTTTAATGCATCCAAAACTCAACTCTGCTTAATGTCCCTTAAAAAACGCCCAGTTCTCCCCCAACCCATTACAGTCGACGGAGTGAATATACCAAATTCGCCCTCCCTAAATATCTTGGGTATCGAGATATCCAGCAATCTTAGCTGGACTGATCATATATTTGCAATCGCTAAAAGTGCGATGAAATGTTTGGGTTTTCTACAGAGATGTAAAAAATATTTCACCCCACCTGACTTAGCGTTGATCTACAAGTCCCACATTAGGCCTAGACTTGAATATAATTCCCATATTTGGGCAGGGGCAAGACACACCGCATTGTCCGCGTTAGAAAAAGTCCAGCGTAAGGCTGTTAAACTTATTGGCGATTCCTTAATCTCTGAGGGCCTTGACTCTCTGGAGCATCAACGGAATGTCGGTTGTCTCTCACTCTTTTATCGCTATTTCAATGGCCATTGTTCTAACGAAATTGCTAGCCTGATTCCTTGTAGACTCATTACAACGCGCGATACAAGATCTACAAGTCTCTCCCACCCCTATACTCTCCGGGTTAAATTTAGACGTACCGTCAAATTTCGGGAATCTTTTCTTAGCAGAACAACACGAATGTGGAACAGTTTACCATCTTCTGTTTTTCCCCCGTCTTATAAGCCTGAAACTTTCAAACGGGGCGTACATCGACACCTCCTTCACCCAATCTTCTAACCCATTTCCCTCATCCTTAATTCCTTTATTGTCAAGGCTGTGCTTAAGCATCATAGGGCATCCCCTGAGCTTTGGCATCATCATATATATAAAAAAAAAATCTTAACCTTCAATCCAAGGAAGAAGACTCTGAATATCCACCCCAACACAATAGTCATCATCGTTATATTGTTAAAACTATAAGTCAGTTTATCAATTATGATTTAACATTTAACGTAATCATTCAAAATTGTTGCTATCGAAACTATGTGTTGTCATAGCTAAGAAATAAAATCTTAATAGAAGCATGTCTAGTGAAATTCAAATTTTCTAATCCTCATAATTGTTGTGTTATCGTAATCTAAGAAATAAAATTGTGTGAAGTGAAAAAAAATATTTTCAAATAGTTTTGTGCCATCATAAATTAACAAACAAAATTTTAAAAGTGTGCTTAGTGAAATTTGAATACTAAACTATACAGCCTACGACAAGATCACAATCACAAGATGTGGCCGAAGAGAAGGAAACCCTCCAAGTTCCTTTTTTCGCATCCCCAATTGAATCAATTCCCGGCACGACACGCCGTTATAATTCGCGGTCTGAAATTAAGAACGACGGGGATCGAGAGAAATTAATTCCATTTCTAAATAATTACGATTCCGCATTTAATCTTTCAAATAAAGAGCAACAATCAATTTTATTAGCGTATTCAAAAGCGCAATTAACTGAAAATGCATAATCCGCTTTTCATACTTGGTCTGCTTTAAGGTATTATCAAAATTAGGGTTTCACGATACTCGAGATAAATCTCGCTGCCGGTATCGGTCTCGACACGATACCGAGACCGGCAGCGAGACCAATATCATTGGTAACAGTACGATACCGAGAGCGAGATTGAGGTGACGAGAGTGGACGAGATATTAGTTTTTATCATTTTATTGTGGACAATTTTTTTTAGTTGTTTCAGCTTTTATGTCGCTCCGAAAAATTCCAATTGTGTGATTTATGGGGCATATAAGTAGACACTGCTCTCCCCAATCGCTTCTTTCTACAATATTTCCTTCTTCAGATATTTGCGCTTTATTGCCAATAGCAAACAAGAGCCTTTGCTACCTTATTTTGACGATGGAAATATGAAGAAAATGCATATACATATACATAGATATATCACTTGTCCTTGCTCCCCGTTATTCCACCGAAATACAATTTTTTTATCTTGCCGAGAGCGAGATCGCACCGAGACTGGCCTTTATCTCGCCGAGATCGAGATCGAGAGCGAGATCGTCTTCACCTTGACGAGACCAAGACCGAGATCTGCCAAAGTCTCGGTCTTGTCTCGGTGCCGTGAAGCCCTAATCAAAATACATGTGCTCGCATAACAAAACTCATTTTTATTTCCTCCATTTGAAATCTTAACAGCCCAAAACGTTACGATTAAGGAAATTAGAGTCTACAAAAATCGAATTAAACCTTCTGTATAATTTTCAGATGTCAAATAAACGCTGCGACCGATTACAGGTTGGAGAAATTAGGAAACAATAGCGGAATTTATTTTGTAATGTCAAATTTCATTCCTCTACGAGAAATGTACACTAATTTTAATAAGTTAGAATTAGTTTAAGATACTTACCTAACATCCTAACACTCACAAACAGTTGCGAAGCGTATTTAAACTCGAACCGTTTAGTACCCAATTACGTCATGACCACTGCATTCCAATCTGTTATCCCATCCCTTAATATTATCAATAATGATTGTTGTAAACAAATAAAGTTATCTCACGAATATCTCCAGTTATTTTCCTTATCCTTAACCAAACCTAGCCAAACTCAAAATCGTGTCGCACAATTTAGATAAAATTAATGAAAGAATAGGAGAAGCTGGAATGCATCTAAGCCCTATAAGGTATCTAAGCATGTATGTATGTATTTATTAATTCAGTATATTTTATCCTCAATGGTTTTTATGGTCATATCTGTATTTTATAAATAATATCAATGTATAAGATCAAGAAGTAGTCATAAGAGTGAAAATTGTATAATAAAAATAATTAAAAAATTTGTTCCCGTACATCAACAAAAATCAACCAGTCAGTCGATATCCGCCGGTAATTTCACACAGGTTAAAACACTGTAACATATTCAGTGATATTTAATAAATTGTGCATCGCTTAATAATTTATGACTTTGCTGTTTTTTTAGAACCTGTGGATGAAAACAGCAAGTACGGCATATCAGGATTAAGTATTAATCAAAGTTGACCAAAGTTTTTGAGAGACGATGTGTGGGGGGGATATTCAGAGTCTTCTTCCTTGGATTAAAGGTTAAGATGAACGACGACTGTGTTAGTTTTACAGATGCTTTTCTGATTTCATTCGATGAACAATGCGGTTAAAGATAACAACGTTATATATTGAGTACATTGCACAGTTGGTGATTTCTTAAGTGCTGGTTTAACTGGGACATATACTTCAGAATTTCGTCGATTTTCTGGTACTCGGACGTTATTGTTTACAGTTTAAATTGATTTATCTGTTAACCGTCCAAAATTTTAAATGACTAAAGGAATTTCGCAACGTCAGGGTAAAGTCACGTGTTGAAAATTAAATATTTAATGTACAGAACTAATTATCTAAGTGTATGAAAGTAGATAAGATGTAAGCTAAATTTATAGATAAGTTTTTGTCTGTGAAAATTGTGCAAAACATTTAAAGAGAAAAGTGTTTTTGTAATGGTACGAAGACTGAAGAAAGTGAAATATTTCGTTCAGTACCGGTTTAGATAAGAATTACTGTTTGTATGTTTATTTAAGTATCTAGAAGTAGGAAAATATGTTAGTTAAGTTCATCGTTAGGAATTAAAAGACAGTTTGTGAAAGGGGAAGAGAGACGATAAAAGGAAAGAATGCATGTAAAGAAAAGAAAATTAATAAAATTCAAATTATAAGTTAAAAGAGACAGTTTAATAGGTATATATTATTTTTGACCCCTGAAGTGACAGAAGGTTAGATACGGGTGCAACAGGAGTATACTTGATCAACTTTTTTTAGCGATAACAGAGACATTATCAAAAAAAGTCACTTGTAAAGATTCAATAGTTTACTCCAAAGATACCAAATTTTCAATAAAAGTGGGCTCCTATACAAGACACCTCCCGCCCCACGGGCTCAGTAAGCGGCGAAAATGAAGTGCCATCTCTTTTCGTTTAAAGCTTTTATTCAGCTTTACTGAGCAAGTTTGAAACAACTAAATCGAAAGCTTTGAACATAAAGAGAGTTGGAGCACACCGACCATAGTGACCAGAAACGGCCGGCAAAAAAACATAAGACATAAGACCATACTAAGGAACCAGTACTAAAGAGGACCTTTCATCCTTGGCAAGAATTAGGAGTAAGATAAAGTTTCTGAGCAGGACCTAGCTGACAAAAATAAATATCAAGCGGTGGTCCTGGAGTTTAAAAAATGTCTAGAACGGCAAAAGAAGCAAGTGTCAAAAAAGAGAATCAGATCTCATGATGAGGTCGTTTTCGTAGCCAAAAAGAGTAAGAGTGCTCTGAAACATTTTCCACAAATACGCTGAAACCGATGGTGGAAAAAAGGCAGCTCAATGACATAGTAAGGACGAGGAGGCTATCGGCGCGAAGTTGAACCCGAATGCGTGGAGTCGCGCTGAGGCCAGAGGACCAGATTTTAAAGAATTTCCTTAAAGCGTCTGTATCTAAGATCAGCGATGCCTGGGAAGGCATGAAAATTAATCTTATCCCAGTTAAGAAATACCTAGGAGACCAAGGGCCTATACCCATAAGAAAATGTCCAATGTCCAATAAGAAAATAGACTGTGAAAAGCTTCACCGCTGCCTTCAGCTCCAAAACCCATCGATACCGATGAGCGACTGGGCGGTCATCAAGGCAGAAGAACCTGAGAAATTTAACCTTTCATTACGGAATATTCGGAAACCCTCGAGAAGGCACAGCGCAGGCTTACGTTCGTCATTAGGTACGTCAAATTTAAGATATCCCGAAATACCGTCGAAAACCCAGAACTGGCTGACGAGGCCGAGGAGATGATCAAAGCCAAGGAGATGCTCCAAGGTATGAGCATGAAAACCCCACAAATACCCGCAAATGCTGAAGATCGTACAGATTAACCTACAGTACTCAAGATGTGCTTCAGGTAATCTGCTTGTTTTCCTAAAGGAGAAAACATCCACATCGGCCTAATCTAAAAGCCCTGGGTCAAGAATTCGACCATTAAATCAGAACAACCAGGAGTATGGTAAGCCTAGAACATGTAGTTTAGTCAGTGAGCGCATTAACGCTTCTTTGTGTCCTAATTTTAGCTCTCCCAATTTAGCAGTCATTAAATTAGAAGTTGCAGACAGGGGTGACTTGTACATATCCTGTGCGTATATGGCCTAACTATGCAACACTGCCAGAATAATCCGATAACGAACGGGGTGAGTCTTTCTTTGACTTAAATATCAATACTAACCTTTCAGTATGAAGCAGGGTAAATACCTAACTTTTCCAAGCATGGAGAATGTTAGCCGTTGGGAAGAAGAAATTCCTGATATTACATTACTAACAGATAAAGATACCTTTAAAATTGAGGATTGGAATGTGTCCGGCAAGAGATCCTTTTTAGATCACAGTTGGTTACTGTTCAGTTTGTGTATTGAGATCAATACTCCAAAAAATTATATGAATCCTAAGAGAATTGCTCCGAAAAAATTCAGTCGAATCGCTAGGAAAAATCTATCCCAAGTACGTAATCGTAAAATTGAAACTATTAATAACGTGAACAGAAAGGCTGAGACCTTCGAAAAGGCAATAAATATAGCCTTTAAGCCAGTAAATACGCATTTTACAGGTTGTACAGACAGTCGCACGGAAAAGGAAATCCTTCACGAAGTGCTGTGGACACCACGGAATTATTACAGAGGAGAGGATGTTGTGGGCTATAAGCATTTTCGCTGTGAAGACCACCACTATGACTGACTAACTAACTAACTAAACTGCTGCTTTATGTGTCAACATTCATGTTTCCGAAGATTAAGAAAGAGGTTATGAATCGTTAAAAGTAACATTCCCCTCATCATAACAATATTTAATTGTAAATTAAACCACCACACCAGCGGAAAATCGATGGCGAACAGGCTTTCATAGTATGAACATCGTACAGTTTTGTACTGCATGAGAAGCAATTTTTTGGTAAGGTAAGTACATTCTGAACACATGCGCAGCGAAATAAAGTGAGACATAGTCCGGCTTGGAATATAAAGATTATGGCCATGATTACCTTCTCTAGTTCCAAGCCGTGGCATTTAAAATTGAGCATGTGTGAAAGAAGTGTTGTTTTAACCATTAAAATCTATAAAATGTATGGAAAATGGGCACTTCTTCAACACTCCTTTTGTTCGGAGCTCAGTCCAGGCAAAACTAGGCGTCTGATCAAAACTTTTCCCAAGAATTAATTTAACCTAAACGTGTTATCTTTCCAAATATAAAAAAAAATATAATATATTTAACAAAGTAGTGCAGATTTTAGCACTTTTAAGAATTCATAGTAGTACAAACATAGCTTTTTTCACGATTTTTACGATGTAATTTTAATGCTGGCACTCAGTTGCACTAATTAAACGAAGCGATTACATTTCCAAATTCTTTTCACATGTATCGCTTCGTAATAGAATACGATATCCACTTGAGATATCCCTTACGTGTCAAGAACTTATCCAACTTACCTTTTATGTACATTTTTCTTACTGACAAAGCACATGTGGCGAGGTTGTCTTGGCGATCAAGCAGGTTATCTCGACGAGTTCGGTATTAGCTTTCCAACAGTATACAGGTTGTTAATCAAAACTATTTTCAAAATTCTAAAATTTTCAAATTTCATTAAATTTATATTATTATCAAGAGTTTTCAAAAATCTAAATTTTAAGGTTTCATTAAGGCACTGTCTAATGTCACGCGGAAACTGTCTGTTGACACACGGAGTGCCGTTGGCTTGCCTTGAGTGCCGTTAGGTTTCATTTAGAGTGCCGATTGGGTGCCTGTTAGTGCCGATAGGGTGGAGTGGATTTAAAGCCAAAAAAGAGAGGAGTGAAAGTGAAGTGCCGTTAAAAGCTCGCGAATTGCTTAAAAACCTTAAAAACGCTCATTCGGGAAAATTCGACTTTTACGTCAAAAAATTTTATTTGACTTTCTGGGAGGAAGAGGTGTATTAATCAGGCTTTTAGTTGAATTATTAACCCCCAAGCTTCCAACCCAAACGAGAAGAAGAATAGAAGGCAGAACAATTTTCCTCCTAATCATCACCAAATCCTACCAACTCAGAATAGATATAATAATCAAACAGGCAGAGGAACTTAAATATGAATATTACCTCGACCTTTCGTCCATCATTTAGTAGTCGAACTCCTAATTGAGCAATCTCTCGTGTGGAGGAACCTCAGAATCAAGGGGACAAAATAAATCATATTATCTTAACTCGAAAACCTATACTGGTGATGAAAATATTAGAGATACTAATAAAAGTACCTCTGCGGGAAACGCAACGGAGAGGATGGCGGAAGTCATGAAAATGAAAATTTCGGCCGACGTTCACATAAATTAAATTTCTGGGTACAAGAAGTGCTACTATATAGAGTCGAAATAAGTTTCAAAAAAGTCAATCATGGCCTAATGATTTTCTTGTCTTTTAAACCATCTTCAAAATGTTATTCAACCTTTTAATAGATACTGGTGCAGAAATAAGTCTAGCGAAACCTGACGTGAAGCGCGGAGATATTTGTCTTGATGTAGCATATATACTATATCAGGTGAATCCGTGCCCACGCTAGGAACATGTTAAGGGACGCTACATTTTTCCGATGCAATTCAATCCTTTACACTGATTCATGACTTCCACGTTCTCAAGGGAAGTACAAGCCTTGCAAAAGATGGGTTGATCGAAAACAATTTCTTACGAAAATATAATAGTAAAATCGATTATTCGAAAAATACTCTAGCGTTGTAGATTGCTGTCAATTCTCAAAATGAAGAGAAAACTTTCTACAGCAATTCAAAAAATTATCCTACGGAAAATACTGTCTACGGACAAGAAAATAAGAAGTAATAAAATCGTCCGAAAACGTTAGAGACGAAAAATTTTTAATGGGTATTAAGAAATCAACGCGAATTAAAGCAAATAAATAAAATATCTTAAGAAAAGACTACGAGAAATCATTAAATACACAAACGAGACTTAAAAAGTTTTATCTTAACATACCTGCGAGAAGTGAAACAGTATTGCAACTGCCGATTGAAATAGAGGGCTATATTGTTATAAATAAGCAGGAGGTACTTCCAGAATGAAAAAGCTGAAAATCTTGATATGGGAGACCTGAATATAAAGTGCGACAGACTAAAAGACTTCAATGTAATTTATTTCAATAGTGACAAAGACCCAGTGACAAAGAGATTAACAAAACTTGAAAATTTGATCAATCTTAGCCATAGTAATCATTAAGAAAAACTGCGATAATCCAAGTTTGTCGACAGTACAATGATTTTTTCCGTTTTTGGGAGGGAGGGAGGGTGGTCATCTCTATGTCACTAATGGAATGACGCATAAGATACAGACCCAAACCGACAAAACACTAATATATATATACGCCCTTATCGACTACCGGATTCACAAAAGGAGGAAATACACAGGCAGTTAAATGAAATGCTAAACGACGGTATAATTGAGCACAGTTATAGCCCATGGAATTCCCCACTGCTCCTCCTCCCGAAGAAACCTGATTCCAGGTGTAGTAAACGATGGATAGTCGTGGTGGACTTCCGCAAACTGAATGAGATTACAATAGGGGATGCCTACCTTCTACCGCGCATAATGGATATTCTAGACCAATAAGGTAGGTCAAAGAATGGCTAACGGGTTCTATCAGATCCCGGTATACTACCGTGATAAAGAAAAGACTGCGTTTAGTACCCCTTTCGGGCATTTCGAATATAATCGGATTCCTTTTGGTTTAAAAAATGCCCCGGAGACGTTCCAACGTCTGATGAATAACGTTCTAATGGGACTGCAAGGCATTCACTGTTTCGTCTATGTCGACGACATAGTGGTCTACGACTATGATCATTACGATCACAACGAAAAGCTTATTAAAGTATTGGATCAGTTTAGTCAACACAACTTAAAGTTAAAGCCGGAAAAATGCTACTTTATCAAAAAGGAATTATCTTATTTAGGGCACAAAATAGAAGTGGTAAAAACTTATCCAAGACCGAAAGATATTAAAGCTTTCTTGGGTTTTACAGGAAATTTATCTCTGATTTCTCTCAAGTAGCAAAACCTTTAATAAATTTATTACAAAAACAAGTTATTTTCAAATGGAATGCGCTCTGTGAAGAAGCGTTCGTAGCATTAAAAAACAAATTAATCGATGCACCTATACTAGCCTACCCTAATTTTTAAGAGTTTTTATTATAACTACGGATGCCAGCGATACAGCTTTGGGAGCAGTGCTCTCCTAAAATGAAACAAGCATGGACAGACGCATATATTTCGCTAGCCGCACGCTCAACCCGGCGGAGACACGATACTCCACGACGGGAAAGGATATCTTAGCGATTATAAAGCAGCTACGACCACATACCTATGGGCGAAAGTTCGATGCGTTGAATCGAACAGCAGAAAGCGGAGAACGAGATACAGTTGGTCACTAGGAGTATGGCTTCAGGATCAAACACGGAAAATAGATGTTAAACAATAAAAGAAAAACCCATTAAAATTTTAATAACAGGAAAAACAGACAGCCTTAACGGCGACGAAATCACTGGATTGAAAAGTCTTCATTTTTCCATTAATTGAAACCGCAGGAGAAACTATATTAAGAAAATTTCTTCCTAATAATTTTTTTAAAGAATGGTGAATATAAAACGGGAAAGGTCGATGGAACTACACATATTCTGGCCAGAGTACCTTTACCGTTAAGCACAGAAGAAGATCATAAAATGTCCATGACAATTATCAAATCTATTGTCGATTTCTGCGTAACACTTGGTTTGAAATGTGTGAATGTATCATTGCCAAATTTATGGTTTAATATAAAAACAATTTTTAAGAATGGAAACATAATGGGTACCGGAATGACAGCAAATATCTTTTTGGAGCTAAACTAATGCTGTCAGAAAAAATTATATTGAGCAAATGAAAATATGTGTCCTTTCAGAACCAGAAAATCCCAATGAGAGTCACAACAATTAGCTCGTGGCCATTTAAGCGAGTTGCTTTGGACATTGTGGGTCCTCTTCCTGTGAGTTTAAATGGAAATAAATACATACTCACATTTCTGGATGACCTAACTAAGTTCTCCGAAGCGATACCAATTTCAAACATGGAGGCGAATACAGCTGCAAAATTGTTTTATTGCCTAATTCGCAATGGTTAGGCAAAAGGACAATGAGTGCTTGTGTGCAAGCGAGGAGCACCTGCCCTGATGTTCAATTATACTTGACACAACCTTTTGCTACCACCTTATTTATTTTTACATTCACTTTTACAAATCCTGTAATGTGAGACAAACACTTAGTACAGTCTACGCCATCTAGATGTTAGACTAACAAATTTACTTCCTGTCTATATTACCCAAACCTAGCCATGGTGAAGTTGGTTACGGTTGGCAAGTTAAGATGACAGCAACTTCCTCCACTCAAGTTCTCGTGTAAGAAGGAATAAATTCCGTATTTATCATAGCCATCGTGCTGTGATTCCACACGAATTTGTTCCTCACTAATAAAGTCAACTTACAGTGAGTTCAGCCAGATTCCGCCGCTAGAAATCACGGCGGGGAATTAAGGAAAATCAGCCTTCCCAAAAGTGGCAGCATTTCTCAGCTCGGGGAAGCAACAAAGTTAGACTTTATCTCTGGCAGGACGATAAAGAAACTCACACGTATTCGAGTGTGTAATAATTCATTGTACATGGACCTGGGCAAACATAACCAATTTGCTAGAAGTCACCTAATAGGAAAGTCACCCCGCTAAAATATAAGACAACATTCTGTCTTAAACTCTTGGACCTGCAAAGAGCCATAGTACTTGGGGGGGACCTGCATCAATAATTCGGCCGAGCCCGATAATCAGGTATGTTGGCGCTGTCCAAGCCAAAAAGAATTCGTTTTCGTTACTCGTAAATTTATTTCAGCTATCGTTCCGGTGCTTACCATTCAAAATCTAAATATTGATAGCAACCTAAAAACAGACCAATATAGCCCATATGGGGGGGGGGGGGCCAACATTCAAGTGACAACGTGACTCCACACTCCACCAAAAATGATCGCACGTCATCTAAGTACCCGATCAGGTTCTTAATTAGAAATTAACTCGCAGGAGTTTCGAATACCTCGCTGATAGAGCACTCTTGTGTACCTTGCATACCGAAACAAAACGCTTTTTGTCTCAGGGACTAACAAGGAATTGGTTTTTTTCTTGAATGAATTAATATCGTACTGCACGACACTTCAAGGGTTGATTGAAAGTTCATTTACCAATTAGTTCGATGAATAGGTTCAACGTTCAGGTGGTATAGTATCTTAAGATTTAAAAACTTTTATACAGTTTCACCTTCGTAGGATATCAAGCGTCTAGTAGATAGATGATTGTAAGAATTTGTCTTCCTTGCTTTATTTGGCGTGAAAATTAAATTTTATTGAAGTTTTGAAACCGAATTTAATTAACTATCCTGTTCTCAAAGGAATAAATGACCCGCTCTGCTTGCTTTCATTTGTTTTCAAAGTAATAGCTTTTCATAGAATAATTGATTTGAATTTAAATGCCCATTAATTGATGGAATAGAAAACGTGAATGTAAATGTAATTGTTACCGATTATGCCTGAATGGATTGTTCGCATTTTCAGTTGAACTCTATTCTAATTGATTTTGAGTTTTTGTGCCAATCACATCTACAAACTAGCTTTCAATATTTTAAGTAAAGTAAATTACCGTTTCACATATGAAATTAGATTTTAAATCCCTAAAGAAAAGAAAAAAATTAATACGTGATAATTTACCTAGTAAGAGCATAGCTGACCTTTTGAGGCGTAACGATGAAGATCCAGTTTATATTATTTAGGGTAAAGATTTATTCATAATTAATAGAATGCTAATTCATTTTTTTTGTATAAATGCACATAGGCGCATAGATAAAGTTAGTTTAAAGAGGATAGTGCTTAAGTTATTTTAAGACGGCTTAGGTTAAGTTTGGTTTTGTTTGTCACTGAAATTTTACTTATTAAAGAAAAATGACATACCATTGTTTGTTAAGATGAATTAAATTTGTTTATTTTCAGGAACCTCAGGGGCTTCTTCCCCGTCTTATCCTCCGCTTCCCTTCTTCCTTATCCTTCATGGGTTGATTTTATTTTATTTTTGGTTGTCTTTTTTCGGCATTCTTTATAGGTTGGGCCTGTACCCTAGCAAGGTACAGGGATGGCGTGGGTTAAAGACTGAACCATCGCATATGGGGGTAGGTTTTCTTATTTCTTTGCGATTTTTCAAGATGGTTCAGTTTGGCTAGGAACAGCAGGTGACACCAGACCTGTTATTCTTCCTTTATATCTGTTTCTCGTTTTTTTATCTTTTTGTGGCAGACCTGAAGAAAGGATACCACAACCTTTCTTCGCCACAGGCACGCGGAATTTGATTGTAGATGTGTGCATCGGATGTTCAAGGACCTACACCCCATACCGACGAGCTAGAACGTGCTGCCAGCTAGCGCGTGCCACTTGAACATCCTGCGGCAACTTCACGTTGCTCATCCGCACACACATACATTACAATCCAGATAATAAAACACAAGGAGAGTTGAAGACTCTCCTCATTTAACTTATTATCCTTTAAGACTGAACACGACTGACAAAAAAAGAAGTCGTAGAGTATTCTATAATTATGCGAATTCTCCCTCCATCGATTTTTAGAAATAATCCGTGATCTGATTTGGTTTTACCAATCAGAATTTTCTTCCTTCAGAAATCGATGAGCAAAGAAAATTGTCAACCAATCACATTTTTCGTTCAAATTGCCAAATTAGGTACAAAAAAGAAAAAATGCTGTGTCCGAAGAAATTACTGGTCAAAAACCTATGGGTTCAAATACCTTGGCACGAGATCAATATTGGTTGTGTAAATAATTTCTAGCATTCATATGCATTTATGTGTCATCAACAGTGACATAGGAAAATTCTTAACGCTTGAAATTGGAAATGGCTCAAGAGTGGAAATGGGAGACCAGCTTGTTTATGTGTACTGGAAGAAATTACTTGTATGCAATTCGATATTAATTGAGGAAAAGAAAACCGAGCTGACTTTTGATTTTATTTATGAGGAAATATGAGGAAATGAAGATTTGGATTTAAGAATTTAATTTATTGGGGTATGATCGAGTTTAAGAGTTTAATAAGACAGAAATAGGAAACAATCGAGTGGTGCATTTGTGATGTAATGCATTGGGCAATATATTACACCTTTCCACTTAAATAAGAAAATTTTTAAAAGTAAAAACTTTCTAAAAATTTAAATTTTGTGCGCTAATGAGTCGTTGGTTTTATTTGTAAAAACGTTTGAAATTTTGTAATGATTGGTTGGTTGATGGAAAAAGCTTTTAGAAATTCTTGTGGCTGATATAGGAGAATCCGTTAAATTTTCTAACAATTTAATAATGATTTGCTTAGGTAACACATGATCTTACATAATTATCTACGCAATTTATTGCGTAAGTGATGCGTAAGTATTATTATTTCTTAGTTAGTTTAGGATGTTTTATGTTGTATAAAAGTATTTATTATCTAATTATTATATATTAGGTAATATATGGCTGGTATATATGGCAACAGACAAAGAATCATCGAAATTGATCCAAGCGTTACGAAATTAGACTCTCCCTCCCCCACCATAGAACCAAATTACCCACCTATAAGCAATAGGGGATCATACTCTATATAACAGCAAAGGAACCATTCAAATCGGACCACGCGTTACGAAGCTAGACTACCCATCCCCCCACCATAGGCCAAATTTTTTTCTCCTATTAGCAATGGGGGATCATTCTCTGTACAAAAAGAAAAGAACCAACCAAATTGGTCCACGCTTTCCAAAGTTAGGTTTCATCCCCCCCCCCCCCACCACAACCCCACCAACAATTTTTTGGACATGGGACCACCTCTGAATTATGACCTACCAAACAAAAAAAGCATCATCACAATCAATTCATAATTGGCGGAATGATTGCGTAACAAACATACAAAAAAAACATACAGTCGAATTGAGAACCTCCTCTTTTTTTGAAATCGGTTAAAAATTAAAGAGTAATATACATACCTTGAAAATCTGAAATTTATGATTCACAATGTAACTCCCAAACTCATTTTGGCACGTCAGATCTGAAACAACCTGTATATAGAATTAACCCTTCTAACACAGAAGGCACACTTGACAGGCAGAGGCCCGGAATCAATTGACCTATTCACCAGAATATAACATATATTGAGATGAGTGAGGCTCCCACAATCCATGCAATAAAATATTAGCAAACAAAGAAAAAAAAATCCAAAACAATCCCAAACACTACAATCAAGACAACAGAGATCGTTTAAGCAAATCCTTAGTAAGGCCAGGTCAAAAATAGGACACATATTCACGGCTCTACACATGCGGTTAATAGGCTCATGCATACAATAGTTAGAGCGAGAATGGATGACATGTAGTAAAGGCACTCTCCTTAAGCTATACTGGGTTTGCCTATATTCAAGTTCAAAAGCTGATGAATAAATACTAGGTTAGCAATTCTACGACGTTCCTCTAACGAGTGCATATTAAGCAATCGGAGGCGATCCTCATAAGGAGGAAGCCTTAATGAATCATTCCACGGGAGATTAAAACTTTGGAGTGCTGAATCAGAGGGAAAATGTCGTCACTGGCAAGAATAAATAGCAGCGGCCCCAGACGGCTACCTTGCGGTACACCAGATGAAGCCCGAACGCCTCTAGATAAAGTATTACGGAAAAAGACACGGTAAGTCCTATTTTTTAAGTAAGAGGAGATCTAGTCGGGCAATAAAGGCGGAAAACCCAACCTTTCAAGCTTAAGCATAATCACAGGGTGAGGGAGCTTATCAAATGCCTTGCTAAAGTCGGTGTAGACACAGTCAGTCTGTAGTCCCTGTTGGAAGGCAGAGATAATGTGTGATGTAAATTCAAGAAGGTTTCCCAACAAGCTGTGAGTATATCAGATTCAAACAACTTGGGTATGCAGGAAAGCTTTGCGATTGGCCTATTATTTGTTTTGGAGTTTTTATACCCCTTTTTATAAACAGGAATTATAAAGGAGTTCTTCCATTAGGTAGAAAATCTGCCGGCCTGAAGAGATTTGTTGAGGATGAGTTCCAATGGATTGAGTTAAGCATCAGAAGAGGATCTCAAGAATACAGGTGGAACACCATCAGGACAAAAAAAAAGTCCAGTTTAAGTTCCTTGATAGCATTCATGATAATATCCCGAGATACAATGGGCAAAGCAATGGAGGTAGCGGGACGATTTTGGATATGACCAAACTCTTCCAGGGAAGGCACAAAGTTGCATGATAAAAAGGCACCCTCAAAAAACAATGCAAAGTTATCAGCTATATCAGGCGCGCTACAACTAGAGGATCCATTATACCACATCAGTTTTCTTTTTCAGATTTACAAATTTAAAAAAGGTACGAGGATCATTGTGCAAGCTACTACGAACATTATCAAGGTATTCCCTGTATAAGGATGACGAAAACGCTAAGAAGCATTCATGGCAATAAACGAATTCAGAATAAGCTGACGCACTTCTACAGCGTAAGTAGATTTTCCATAACCGATTTTTTTTATTCTTAAGACTCCGTAGTTCCCTAGTATACCACGGGGGAGAATGACAGGATGATCTCAACCGTTTAAGTGGTACACACGAATTAAACAGATCATAGATCCTATCATAAAACACGGAAACGCAATCGTCGATATCGTTATTATGAAAAAGGGATGTGAAATCGATTGACAGAATCCTGTTCGAAAGATCAGAGAAGTCCGCCCTTTTAAAATCAAGAACGTGCTGATCTACGTTGGGGTCAACAATATTAGAACCATCGTAACAAAAAGAGATGAAAATGGCCGGATGTAAGCTGTCGATAGCGGATAATTTACGAGAAGTCGGTTCGACTATAGTGTTACTCGAATCAGAAGAAAAGATAAGATCTAACTGCCTTCCAATAGAGTTCTTTACATCACTCATTTAGTATAAACCAGAGGAGGATATGGCGTCAAGGAAATGGGAGGCTTTAGCAGTAAGACAATTTAAGGGAAGATAGTCATCGTCATCAGCGTTGAATATCCATTGAACGCTAGGTAAGTTGAAGGAATGATTTCGTCCTCTTGGTTTGTCATATTATTACTGATATCTAGGCTAAGAATTAAAATATCGTAGACTTCGATCATCTGCATCAGCATGGTTTGTCAAGTTTGGAGGGATATCACAACATAAAAAGAATATATTCATCTTTCGCAGAGCTATCTTAAGAGCTAAGAGCTCGATTGTGAGCGTGACGGATAAAGCAGGAATATCAACCAAACTGCAATCCAAGTGCGATTTGCATGCAGCCAACACGCCATCTCCACGAGCCATAGAGTCAGAGTATCTATCCTTTTGAAAAATCTGACAGGACTCGTCAAGAATTTCTGCATCAGTAAAACCGCAATGAAGCCAGGTTTCGGTCAGAGCGATGACGTCGTAACAGCAGGCAAGAGAGGCCTGAAATAACTGGCTTGATCTTGTTCTTAGTCCCCTTACATTTTGGTAGTAAAGGGATAGCGTTTCTAGTTTTTTTGGTTGCTAGCAGAAGTTCTATTCTGAGTTTCTCCCGCGACCCTACGACGGGGCACAGATTCGTGCGCAATGATATTCTCGGGCCAGAAATCGAGGGCAGACATTATCTCAAAAAGTTCCGGGGACGATGTCAACTTAAAAGACGACATGAGTCCTTGAGAATGACGAGATCTTAGAAGTTGACAGCGGAGGAGTGCTGGATCATCAGCACCACTCCTCTCCTTCACGTAGCCAACAACGGCGTCAACGGAATTCGAGGGATCATGACGGAAAATAAAAAAGGATCGCGGCGCAATCCTCAGAATGAAACCAGACTGAGAGGGGCCGGGAGATATGCTCCCAGTGTGGTCTGATGCAGGGGGAACACGAACAGCACTACGACGAAGCCTCCGTACACGAGCGGTCTGTGGTCGGTGCGGGGCTGGTCGAGTACGGGCAAGGCATTGTCCACAGAGCGAGAAGGTGGTGGAACTACCGCCAGCCCCGAGGAAGAAGTTTCTAGACATTCGCAGGCTGAAGTGGGGCACGGAGAAGAAGGATGGGGTTTGGCGCAGGGCGGTGAAACAGAGGGCTGCAATCGAGAAGTAGCCGAGTGATGCGAGGACAAGACAGCCTCAGAGCAAGCACTCAGGTCACAATTTACCTGCTTAACACCGCGGCGGCTGTCGACAATGGGGAGGATAGGTGATGGACCCGCTGAAGAAGACATGCTCGGGTCGAGACCAGTAAGAGAGGCATGAATATCGTCCAGAGAGCCCGACAGCGACAACATTCGAGAGGACATCTCCTGCGACCTCGCCAAGAGGACACAAGAGTGTCAATGACGCCCAGCAACCTATCCATTTTATTGGACAAGGTTTACGTGTCATCCGACAGAAGAAGAGAGAGAGGTCACCGGAGAGCGCAACGACCATGCTTTTCACCAACCTCAGGACGTGGCAGGGCTTAATGTCAGAGCATTCTTTGCACGTCGAGGAACCAGAGGATCTGGTTTCATGCCTCAGACAATCTGTGTGAAAGATCAGCCCACAAACACCATCACAGGCTATTCCGTCGCGGAAAATCAAAGTCGCACAGGCTCCACAGCAGGACATACTGCTTGTGATGACACAAAAACCAGATGCAGGAGACAATGTCAGCAGTAGAGAACTAAGTCAGTTGATAAAAAAGATAAAAAGACATTCAAATCGTTAAAAATGAAGAGAAGAAGAAGAAAACAAATATAGAAGAGAACGAAAGCAGACTGCAAAAAGAACAAGGACGGGCAATAAATAGATAGACAAGTCGTACAAATAAAGAGAAGAAAATAAATAGAGAAGAAGAAAATAAAGAAGGAGACGAAAACAAAACTGGAATGAGCAAAAAAGTAAAAACAGAGAACAAAGTCAGTCGATAAAAAGATAGTAAAGTCGTTAAAAAAGGAAAAAATTCAGAGAAGATCCCATAAAGTTTTAGAAAATAATAAAAACGAAATAAATAAATAAAAGAAAAAAGAAAAAATCGACCATCCACAAAATCAAAGAAGAACAGAAACATCAAAATAATAAAATGAACGAAAACCAATCCAAAATTCAATAATAAAGATAAAAAGAGAGAAAAACAAATAGATGGAAAAAAAAACGAAAAATGTTGAAATAACAGCACAAGGTCAATCGAACGTTAAACACACAATGAAGAAACACACAGTTTCAAAATAACAAAAATATAATCAAAATACGAAACCCAACAAGAACAAAATAAATACCAAAAATTAAAAGCAAATTACAAACAGGAATAGGTCAGTGAACTTCCCAGACAAAACAACTAAATACAAACCAAAATAAAATCCAGAAAGAACGGTTTCTAGTACCGGCTACAAACAATACACAATGCCTCACGCACTGAAAATTAAAATTAAAACCGCTCCATGCACTTGACCAGCTACAAGCAGTAACTACTTAGCTTGGCCCACTAAACAAGCAAGCAGAAGGTCATGTCGAAATGCAAAAATCACTAGAACACAACAAAATTTTAGCACGACAAAGCGACGCTTTTACTTTTTAGAGAGAAAAAAAACTATACCTTAAGGTCATTGCCTATATTTATAACAGCTTTGTATTTAAAAGATTATATTTATATATTTATTATTTTGCTCTGTTTCCTATCGTAACGATTTTGTTAGTATCTAAAAGGTCATATTTATTATTTGTTTCTATTCATAAAAATGCTAAGTGCTTATCTAAAGATTGTATTCATATATTTTGTTCTGTTTACATTCATAATAATTAGAAATTTTTAATTTTTGTATTTTTCTGAAGTGTCGGTTATCAGTTTGAATTCGTGTGTTATGATCTCAGTTTATTACTTTGAACTTTCCTCCTTAACTCCCGCTACGCTGGCTTGAAATGTTAATGTGTAATCGGAGCTGGGATAGCTGGGTTTTCGGGATCGACGGCATTTTGGGAATTGGTTCGCTTATATAGATGCCTTTTTAGGATGTAAGTTATGATAAGGATTATTACCGTTAGTGTTAAATAGCTGATCGCGTAATCGTGAATGGTATGCGTGTGATATACCCATATTTTCTTTAAGCTTTTGGTTCCCAATGGCTTTACTTAACCTCTTTAGATCATGGTCATGATATGTTATTAGTTGTGAGGGGTTTTCCCTGATTTGTTGTTTGTTTTCTGTACGGGGTTTGATGACTGTGTGTGACATATTGGCTGTTGGGATGTAGAAGCTATTAAGTTTGGATTTGTAGTTATTGTATGATTTAATAGTGAGGTCTTTTGTTTTTAGGTAGCAGTTGTTTGGGATTTTTATGATACCTGTTTCTTTCAAGGTGTTAACAGTTAATGTGGCGCCACAGACCAAGTCTGAGTTTACAGGGGTGTTTACTACGAAAATGCAATATTCTGGTTGAGATAATTGAATCCAATAGATAGCAGGAGATAGTTTTTGAATTTCACAACTTGTTGGGATTGATGTTGCGTGTTGCAGTAACTCTAGTTCGCGCATAACTTGGTTGGAATGCCAGTTAAATAGAGGGTGAACCCGGCATATATAAACTTTTTTTTTATTCGTAAGACAAGTTTCTTAATCGGTGTTGTCCAATTTATAGAAATGTTCTAGTTGCAGATTCACTGGAATATATTCCGATCTAGGGTGTAAATATATGTAATAGTCGCTATTATACGGACTGCCCAAGGGAATTGGTTTAAATTGTTGGTAAATAGGAATTTCTAATTCGAAAATGATTTCTTGGTAATCAAGGGATATCTTTGGATATTTGTTATAGATTCTTGTACTATTGAGATAAGATCTTCCATTTGTTCGGGTGTTATAATCGACGGATGTGGTTTCCCATGTTTGACAGCGGTTATAAGTTCAATTAAAATATTCTGAGTGTTTCGGTGAGGGATGAGTATGAGAATCGTAAATGATATTAAATTCTCGAGTTCTAGAGCGAGGTTTTGGATATTTAATCAATGATGGAATTTATTTTGTTTAATTTTTCCTCAATAGGAATACACAAATTAGTTTTTAATTTCGGATTTAGTGAGGTTGAGAATGTTGGTAGTTTTTTCGACTAGGGTAGTCTGGTTTTTAATGAGGTTTAACAAGTTGGTGTATAATTCGTGAATTTTGTGGTTGTAATACTTCGCGTCATCCTCATTTAGTGTGCCAAACAGTCTTGTTTACTACGCCTATAGTATTAACTAATGATAATAATTAATAATTGGAGTTTGAGCTGAACTACTGACGGGGACGGACGTTCCGCCGTGTCTTGCTTCCCAAAAAATTTTTAATGCGTTTGCAAAAGCGAATTTAGTTAAAAATTTCAAAGTGGTAGTGCCATCTTGCCGAAGGGAAAGGCTTTTATGCTCTATTTAAAAGCACAGTCTGGTGAGTCCGTTCCTATTTATTTCTATTTTCTTCGATCCAACATTCAATGTAATTAAGAGTTGTTGTTTTAGGCACTTGTTGGAACTTCTTCATCATAATAATTACACTTAAGAAGTGAATAAAAAAACACTTGTTTAGTTCCAAAAATTTTATAATTTATTTTAACTATTTTAACAAATTTCGACGCGTTTCGCCCTATCGAGGCATCATCAGGATAGTGACTGACTTTCAAAGTTACGTTACGTTACCTTTAAAATAAGTGTGCGGATCTAATAACGGGCTACAATTGATACAATCTAGTTGATCGTTCAAAATGTTTTTCTTTAATTTAAGAGCTTTTTGAATTTGAAAAACCTCAAATCTATCCATAACAATCCCTCCATCGCAATTAATTACAATTTTTGCATTTTTTAAACTTGTACTGTGCCCTGTATTTATAAGATGTTTAGCCAAAGCTGAGTGTGGATTATTATTTTTAGCTCCAGCTATATGCTCAGAGAACCTAGTTTTTAATTTTCTTTTTGTTTTGCCAATATATATACCTGAACAGTCATCGCAGCCGATTTGGTATATTCCACTTTTTTCCGAGTCATCCTTTATCGGTTTAATTTTAGTATTGGATAATAATGATTTTAAATTTCTATTATTAAAGAAGGCTGGTTCTACGTTATGGCCTTTTAGGATATCTTTAAGATGTTCTGATACCCCGTTTATGTAGGGTATCTTGTGCCAATTTTTTTGTTCTCTATTCGACAATTTACTTGGGAATATAGAATGGATAGTCCTTTTCTTTGATTTTTCTTTTAACAAATTAAATATCATTCGTTTTTTGTAATCGTATTGACAGCAATATTAATTATTGTTCTGAGTTCCGTTTTAAAGTTTTTTTGAGTCATATTAATATTTAATAACCGGTCTAACATTGAATGGAATGCAGCTAATTTCGTGTTCCACGGATGATCTGAATTCGCCGGAATTATTGCATCTGAGAACGTCTCTTTTCTAAATATTGTAAAGTTTAATTTATTATTATTAATTTTAATAGTCAAATCAAGGAAATTAATTCTGTCATTACCTACTTCTACAGTAAAATGTAAAGAATTGTCCAATTTATTTAAAATGTCATTAACAAATTTATTTAACTGTCGCAAAGTGCCCGTCCATATACAAACTACGTCATCGACGTATCGATACCAAACAAGCATATCTTTAATGTGTTCACTGTTTAAGCTAAACAAAGATTGTTCGAATTTACACATAAAGTATTCTGCCAAAAACGGAGAAAGAGCACTACCCATAGCTAGTCCATCCTTTTGCGTATATATTTTCCCAAGACTTATTAGCTGCGATGACTTTTCAGAATTTTGTAAAGTGTCTTCTATATCTTTGTATAAATTATCTTTTAGTTTGGCTAAAGGAATTGACGGAAAAAGATTGACAACATCAAACGACACTAATTTAGCATTACTTGGTAGCTGTATGTTTCTAACTTTGTCAATTAGGTCAACATAATTTTTAACGGCACGAACAGATTTAAAATTTAATAAGTTAGGGACAATCACAGACAGTTTTTTACATAACTTTTGTGCCGGTGCATTTATAGCAGAACATACTGGTCTAATTGGGTGGTTCTCTTTGTGTAACTTAACTAATCCGTACATAATTGGGATGGAGGGATTATTAACCCTAGCAGCAAATCTCTCATGTTTATCTAAAACTATTCCTGAGTTATTTATTACTTTAATTACTTCTTTTTGAAATTTATGTGTTGGGTCTGCTTGCAATTCAACTACTTCTGCTGTTTCTATAAAATCTCTACAAGTACAAGTACAAGTTTAAAAAATGCAAAAATTGTAATTAATTGCGATGGAGGGATTGTTATGGATAGATTTGAGGTTTTTCAAATTCAAAAAGCTCTTAAATTAAAGAAAAACATTTTGAACGATCAACTAGATTGTATCAATTGTAGCCCGTTATTAGATCCGCACACTTATTTTAAAGGTAACGTAACGTAACTTTGAAAGTCAGTCACTATCCTGATGATGCCTCGATAGGGCGAAACGCGTCGAAATTTGTTAAAATAGTTAAAATAAATTATAAAATTTTTGGAACTAAACAAGTGTTTTTTTATTCACTTCTGAAGTCTAATTATTAGAAATAATTTAACCGAAAAACAACACTACACATTCAAAATTTACCTTTACCGGTACCGTCAAATTTTTGAAAAACGCTTTTTTCAAGTCGAATGCATTTCGATGGGCATTCCCATCCTCGTCAGCGACAACCGCAAAACTAAAACAACACAGCTGAGTCTGGTCAAGTGCAGCTGGGGTCAACGTTCGAGGTCCGTTTTGTTTTTGAGCTGACTTTACAGATTTCAAAAAGTGACGATGTTATTGGGCCGTTATCGCTGTTCATGACCTTTTCTGCATTTTTCTGTATAACTAAGCTTTCCCATGCTTCGAGAGAATTTATATTCTTCACCGCTTTTTCTAGCTTTAAGTTATTAATTCCAACGTCATAATGATTCATTGTAATCATGTGTTGTGCTTAAGCTGATTTTAAGACGTACGTAAACTTAGCGGGACAACTTCGGCGAATCGCAACACGACTAGGCTCACAATTTGCCGTTATTTTGCCGTTAATTAGTAGTGGAAAAAATAATTTTGCCGTTCTTATTTTTTAAAAATTACAGGGTGTCCCGCTAACTTTATATAAAGTTAGCGGGACAACTTTGAAAAATTCTTAAAAAATGATTGTAAATAAAATTTAACTATCTTAGAATTCGCCGTTTTTTTGCCGTTAGTGAATGCCTGCAACAAATTTCCGATACGACTTAAATTACTATAGTTATAAGAGAATTTTGCTTTTACGAACGGTATTGCAGGCAGAATTTCTAGGTTTCCATTCTTTTCTTCCAACTGCAATTGAATTGCGACAAAATCAACGACTTCACAACTAAATCAAATTGACCGAACGGCAAATTCTTACCTAAAAATTGTGTTGGAAAACCCGTTATATATGCGATTTTTTGGAGTTGCCTCGCTAAGTTTATATGAGGTGAGTGATATCGTTCAATTCCAAGGAAAACCGATGCACGGCAAAATCAATGACTTCACAACTAACTCAAATTGACCGAACGGCAAATTCTTACCTAAAAATTGTGTTGGAAAACCCGTTATATATGCGATTTTTCGGAGTTGCCTCGCTAAGTTTATATGAGGTGAATGATATCGTTCAATTCCAAGGAAAACCGATGCACGGCAAAATCAACGACTTCACAACTAAATCAAATTGACCGAACGGCAAATTCTTACCTAAAAATTGTGTTGGAAAACCCGTTATATATGCGATTTTTCGGAGTTGCCTCGCTAAGTTTATATGAGGTGAGTGATATCGTTCAATTCCAAGGAAAACCGATGCACGGCAAAATCAACGACTTCACAACTAAATCAAATTGACCGAACGGCAAATTCTTACCTAAAAATTGTGTTGCAAAAACCGTTATATATGCGATTTTTCGGAGTTGCCTCGCTAAGTTTATATGAGGTGAGTGATATCGTTCAATTCCAAGGAAAACCGATGCACGGCAAAATCAACGACTTCACAACTAAATCAAATTGACCGAACGGAAAATTCTTACCTAAATATTGTATTGGAAAACCCGTTATATATGCGATTTTTCGGAGTTGCCTCGCTAAGTTTATATGAGGTGAGTGATATCGTTCAATTCCAAGGAAAACCGATGCACGGCAAAATCAACGACTTCACAACTAAATCAAATTGACCGAACGGCAAATTCTTACCTAAAAATTGTGTTGCAAAAACCGTTATATATGCGATTTTTCGGAGTTGCCTCGCTAAGTTTATATGAGGTGAGTGATATCGTTCAATTCCAAGGAAAATCGATGCACGGCAAAATCAACGACTTCACAACTAAATCAAATTGACCGAACGGCAAATTCTTACCTAAAAATTGTGTTGCAAAAACCGTTATATATGCGATTTTTGGGAGTTGCCTCGCTAAGTTTATATGAGGTGAGTGATATCGTTCAATTCCAAGGAAAACCGATGCACGGCAAAATCAATGACTTCACAACTAAATCAAATTGACCGAACGGCAAATTCTTAACTAAAAATTGTGTTGGAAAACCCGTTATATATGCGATTTTTCGGAGTTGCCTCGCTAATATTATATGAGGTGAGTGATATCGTCCAATTACAAGGAAAATTGATATGCACGGCAAAATCAAAGACTTCACAACTAAATCAAATTGACCGAACGGCAAATTCTTACCTAAAAATTGTGTTGGAAAACCCGTTATATATGCGATTTTTCGGAGTTGCCTCGCTAAGTTTATATGAGGTGAGTGATATCGTTCAATTCCAAGGAAAACCGATGCACGGCAAAATCAACGACTTCACAACTAAATCAAATTGACCGAACGGCAAATTCTTACCTAAAAATTGTGTTGCAAAAACCGTTATATATGCGATTTTTCGGAGTTGCCTCGCTAAGTTTATATGAGGTGAGTGATATCGTTCACTTCCAAGGAAAACCGATGCACGGCAAAATCAATGACTTCACAACTAAATCAAATTGACCGAACGGCAAATTCTTACCTAAAAATTGTGTTGCAAAAACCGTTATATATGCGATTTTTGGGATTTGCCTTCCTAAGTTTATATGAGGTGAGTGATATCGTTCAATTCCAAGGAAAACCGATGCACGGCAAAATCAATGACTTCACAACTAAATCAAATTGACCGAACGGCAAATTCTTACCTACAAATTGTGTTGCAAAAACCGTTATATATGCGATTTTTGGGAGTTGCCTCGCTAAGTTTATATGAGGTGAGTGATATCGTTCAAATCCAAGGAAAACCGATGCACGGCAAAATCAACGACTTCACAACTAAATCAAATTGACCGAACGGCAAATTCTTACCTAAAAATTGTGTTGCAAAAACCGTTATATATGCGATTTTTCGGAGTTGCCTCGCTAAGTTTATATGAGGTGAGTGATATCGTTCACTTCCAAGGAAAACCGATGCACGGCAAAATCAACGACTTCACAACTAAATCAAATTGACCGAACGGCAAATTCTTACCTAAAAATTGTGTTGCAAATATATAATTATTCTGTTCATTCTCCAAAGTTTGGAGAACTCTGTGGCTTGGCGTCATTAGGGCATCTGAATGCGTTGAAAAGTTATTATAAGGAAACGTTTGTAGTTCTAAGAAATACTCTTTCCGTGGAGTTTTCTTAGTAAGGCTTCTTTTAGGACACAAAATACACGAAAAAAATTTTGCAGGGGAATGGATACAGAAGATTATAAAAATGGAGGACGATTGGCGTTTTAGTCAACAAACTTTTGTGTTTCTAATGTAACAACATTTTTAGTTTTAAGAATTCCTTATATATTTACTTTTCTTAGTATTTTTTGCTGCTGTAGAAGGTCTCATCAGTGATCGTCGAACAGTGCCTCCCTTTCAATGAATTCCAATAATTTCTTTGCCAGAATTTGTGTTAATTTTGTGGCCACAATTTTGATACTTTTTAATCCATCGAAAATGTTCGATTTGGCCCCGCTCATAGGTGCAAAACTGAGTACTGTATAAGTGGTATTTATGTGCTTGCCTATAAGTGGTATTTATGTGCTTGCCAAAAGCATTTATAAAAAAAATTATTCTCGACATGTTTTAGATTTAGAATTATTGCAAGAGGTAAATATCATATACTTAGTCAAAGTAAAAGAAGGTATTGAAAAAAATTCTACGTAGGTATATTGCAACGGTACGGGATCATAGAAAAGAAAACAACTTGGAAACAAATTTCCTCATCTATCTAAAGGAATGACTTTAAAGAAAAGTTCTATTTTGGATCAAATGCGGAGTCAGATAACTTCATTCTGATGATTAAAAATTAAGGGCGCTGATGTGGAAGCACAGGGAAGGAAGTGAAGAATATATTTTTCAATTTTGGTATTAAATTAAAATTTAATTTCAACGCTTCAAAAATATTTCGTCCCATATTTTGATATTCGTCTCATGTCCCTACCAAAATTATTTCTTGTATTTTGTCTGTTACTCCGAAAAATCGCATACATAACGGTTTTTGCAACACAATTTTTAGTTAAGAATTTGCCGTTCGGTCAATTTGATTTAGTTGTGAAGTCGTTGATTTTGCCGTGCATCGGTTTTCCTTGGAATTGAACGATATCACTCACCTCATATAAACTTAGCGAGGCAATTCTCAAAAATCGCATATATAACGGTTTTTCCAACACAATTTTTAGTTAAGAATTCGCCGTTCGGTCAATTTGATTTAGTTGTGAAGTCGTTGATTTTGCCGTGCATCGGTTTTCCTTGGAATTGAACGATATCACTCACCTCATATAAAATTAGCGAGGCAACTCCGAAAAATCGCATATATAACGGGTTTTCCAACACAATTTTTAGGTAAGAATTTGCCGTTCGGTCAATTTGATTTAGTTGTGAAGTCGTTGATTTTGCCGTGCATCGGTTTTCCTTGGAATTGAACGATATCACTCACCTCATATAAACTCAGCGAGGCAATTCTCAAAAATCGCATATATAACGGTTTTTCCAACACAATTTTTAGTTAAGAATTTGCCGTCGGTCAATTTGATTTAGTTGTGAAGTCATTGATTTTGCCGTGCATCGGTTTTCCTTGGAATTGAACGATATCACTCACCTCATATAAACTTAGCGAGGCAACTCCAAAAAATCGCATATATAACGGTTTTTGCAACACAATTTTTAGGTAAGAATTTGCCGTTCGATCAATTTGATTTAGTTGTGAAGTCGTTGATTTTGTCGCAATTCAATTGCAGTTGGAAGAAAAGAATGGAAACCTAGAAATTCTGCCTGCAATACCGTTCGTAAAAGCAAAATTCTCTTATAACTATAGTAATTTAAGTCGTATCGAAAATCTGTTGCAGGCATTCACTAACGGCAAAAAAACGGCAAATTCTAAGATAGTTAATTTTTATTTACAATAATTTTTTAAGAATTTTTCAAAGTTGTCCCGCTAACTTTATATAAAGTTAGCGGGACACCCTGTAATTTTTAAAAAATAAGAACGGCAAAATTAGTTTTTGCACAACTAATTAACGGCAAAATAACGGCAAATTGTGAGCCTAGTCGTGTTGCGATTCGCCGAAGTTGTCCCGCTAAGTTGACGTACGTGATTTTAAGGGCTGATTATTCTTAGCATGATTCAAGTGCTCTTTATATCTTGTTCTAATTTTTCTTCTTGTTTGCCCAAAGTAAAATAAATTAAATGTCTGGATTAGATTTAAACTCTATCGGCACATTATTCCCTTCTGCTTTTTATACCGCAGCCCGAATATGTCTGACACTGACACTTTGTGCTCCTTCGATAAACTCTCTTCCGATATCGATAAGATTTTGGAAATAGCCCGTCTGGAAGACCCGTCGAGTTATTTAGTGAGTCATTTAATTTACAGCAACTGGTTGAGTGTCCGACACGTGTTCCTGATACTTTGGGGCACAACGCGCATCTTTTGGATCTATTTCTAACATCGAATCTAGAAAAGTACTCGGTTTTGGTAACTGCTCCCTTGGGTAATTCGGACCATTGTCTTATCTCCGCCCATTTCTCCATCTCCTCTCTGTCAACCACTAACCTAAACTCCACCAAAAGATTAGTGTGGCATTATAAAAATGCTGATTGGGCGGGACTTAATAAATATCTCAGAGAGCTGGATTGGTCTGATTGCTTTTCTATGAGAGACGTTAACAGAAGCACCAATTATATCTTGAACATCCTATGGTTTGGAATGCATCGCTTTATTCCTGCTTCAAGAGCATCAAACCAACTAACACCAATTGGTTCAAGAATGACTATTTCGCAGAGGAATTGAGACGTATCTATAGAAATGCGCGGAATATTTGAAATTCAGCAATTAGTCGGGCGAAGTTCCATTTCGAACAGAGCATCAGACGGAAGCTTTTGGTCTCTAGTAAAACCGTAAAGAACAATTTCACCTGTTCATCAACACCACCACTCATTTATAATGGGAATGTTTTTACTGACTCATTGGACAAGGCCAACCTGTTTGCTGCTAATTTTGCTGGTAATTCGTACTTGCCACCTTCATCGCAGCCACTTCTATCCCCATCACAGTGCACTAGTAGGCAAAAGCCGCTACACTTTTGCACTCGGGAAGTTTTTAGAGTACTTTCGAAACTCGATGTGTCAAAAGCTACTGGGCCTGATGTTTTCTCGCCCCTTGTTTTAAAATGCTGCGCCTCTGCTTTGACTAAATCTCTGCGCAGTGTATGGAGACTTGCTCATGTCCATCCGATACTTAAAAAAGGAGAGGCATGCGACCCCTCTAACTACAGACCAATTGCACTAACCTCGATCATATCCAAAGTTTTTGAATCACTCATCAACTCTCAGTTGTTGAAATATCTAGAAAATAACCATCTTTTAAACGATTGCCAGTATGGTTTCCGCGCTGGCCGCTCAACCTGAGACTTACTAAAGGCTCTAATGGAGCGTTGGAATAATTGTCTCCATAATTTTGGTGAGTCCGAAATCGTCGCTCTTGATATTTCAAAGGTTTTTGATAGAGTCTGGCATGCTGCCCTTTTAGCAAAACTTCAAACATTTGGTCTGCACCCTACCCTTTTTAAATGAATGGAGAGTTTTTTGTCAGGCCATTCAATCCGTGTAGTAATTGACGGAGTTACATCTGATTCTTACGAAATAAATGCCGGTGTACCTCAGGGTTCAGTTTATCGCCAACCTTATTTCTTCTTTTTATTAATGATCTCTTATCCCTTACTCTCAATCCTATTCATAGTTTCGCCGACGACAGCACCCTTAATTTGGAAATGCTACAGAAGTCAATCGGGAACGCATGTTTGGATCATTAAACACCATTTCTCTGGTCCTCGCTTGGGGCAGAGCAAATCGTGTTACGTTTAATGCATCCAAAACTCAATGCTGTTTAATGTCCCTTAAAAAACGCCCAGTTCACCCCCAACCCATTTCAGTCGACGGAGTGAATATACCCAATTCACCCTCCCTAAATATCTTGGGTAGATCGCCAGGTCAAATTTGGGCGTACCGTCAAATTTCGGGAATCTTTTCTTAGCAGAACAACACGAATGTGGAACAGTTGAACATCTTCTGTTTTTCCCTCGTCCTATGATTCTGAAACTTTCAAACGGGGCGTACATCGACACCTCCTTCACGCAAGCTTTGGCAACATCATATATATATTATAAAAAAAAACAGTCCTCTTCTAACACGTTTTTCGTCGAAAGTTTTTTTTCTTTAAAATCTAGTTTCTTCATGATAAGTATGATGTTTGGTATTCCTAGACACAGATAAGTATCATCTCTAAACCTGGTGAAATCTTTACAAAGTAGATCAATCTCAGAAGTACATTCTTGTAACTTACTGTACTCGTAGTGGAAGTTATCCTGTAGAGGTTCATTTTTCAAATTTGCTCAAAATAGATTCCTTGGTTTGAGTCAAAGTAGGTGGTGTTGGTCTGCCCAAACACTAGGTTAATAAAATTCTGCCTTAGGAATGCGGTCAGGAGTAGGATAATGGTAAACCTGTAATTGGTTTTCTTTTTATTAATCTTAGTAGGGTCTTAGGTGATTATTATGTACAGTTTTGTTTTTAATTTTTATGACTGAGTTTTCCGTTGACCTTATATCGCCTGAATTTGTTTTTCATAATGTGATTTTTCAGTAGAACCTTTTGGCCTAAGTGAAAGGTTTTGGGTTCAGAGCTTTTATCGTAATACCTTTATGAAAATTCTTTCTTCTTGATGAGAGTTTTCCTGGCTATTTTATGTCTGTGTTATAACCATGCTTTGAGCTCGTGACTGCAGTTGTCGTAGTTATAAGATAAGGTTGGATCAGACTTAAGGAGGTTTGGAAGTTCAGGTGGATATTCATACAGTAATTCAAAAGGTGAGTAATTGGTACTTGAATGGGGGGTCGAGTTGTACGTGAACATCGCGTAGGGAATCCATGTATCCCAAGTGGTGGCATCTCTGTTTATGTAATGCCTAAGATATTCTGCTAAATTTTGGTGACTTCTTTAAAGTGCTCCGTTTGTTTGAGGATGGTACCGTTTTATATTTATGTATTTTTAACAACTTAAAGACATTGGTAAATAAATAAATGTTGTCCTTGATCCGTTAAAACAGATCGAGATATACCGTGTCCGCAAACAATATTCACTACAAAAGCTGTTCTAGATTCTGCATTGGGCAAGGGAATGGCTTCCGAGAATTTTGTTAAGTCATCTTGGAAGGTAAAAATATATTTATTGCAATTATAGCTGATAGTTAATGGTCCCACTATATCTAGAAATACCTTTTTGAATAATTTTGTGCTGGTTAAGGTTATTTTCAAGGGTATTTTAGGGCATCTGCTCAGGTTATTTATCTGGGAAGACCAGCACTTTCTTATATACTCCTCGATGTCTTTGGTCATGTTCTAAAAAAACTAAACATCATTCGAATTTTTCTGATTGTTCTTTCAATACCCTGTTGACCACCAAGTGGGGTTTCATGGAATATTTGGATTACGTGTGTTATTTGCTCAGGAACTGAAAAATCTTCTATTTGTGAAAGGTATAGGGTTATTTGGATATCGAAATCTTTAAATAAGCAACTTAATATGGTTTTAAGCTCTACTTGGATACTGGGCTGTAAGGTGGGAATATAAATATGTAATTCTTTATGACTGTTGGTTGCACAGCAGCTTAAAAGTTTTTCTAATTTTTGTGTACCATATATGTAAGGTTGAAATTGTTCCACAGAATAGACCAGTGCTAATAACTCTTTTTCAATAGTTGAGTATCTGGTTTCCGCTAGGTCGAGAGTTCTACTTGCGTAGAAAACGGGTAAGTCACTTCCTATGGGACCCTGATATCATACCGACCCTATTGCTAAATCACTTGCGTCCGTTGTAAAGTTAAATTCTTTTTCAAAATCGGAGTAACTTAGGATCCGTGCCTTCTTCGCTTACTATATGACCAAGGTAAGTTGTCTCTTTCTTTCAGATGTTACACTGTAATTTTAAATTATCTGACATCAAGTGAGTCTCCGAAAATCTGCAACAACTCGCCAGCGTTTTTCATAAGAATTCGCTGATTTCTTCGTGACCAAAAGAAGTGGGGAATTCCACGAACTCTTGCTAGGACTTATCCATTATTATATTAGAAGAATGTAATCGTCTAAGAATTCCTCAGTTGGATTAATTTTCTCAAAAGGTAGAAATATGTCAGATTCGTCTATATTTAGTAATGAAACTTTTGCGAAATCTTGTGAAGATTTTGTTATTATATTCCCTCTATATATATATATATATATATATATATATATATATATATATATATATATATATATATATATCCGTTATTTGGCACTGGTATTTCTGCCATTATATCTGAACGAGCAGGTAAAAACACCTTTCCTGAAACAGATTATCTTTCTTCATTAGTATCTCCATAGGTAATGGGATTCATCACGTAGTGATTTAAGATATTAGTAATTTCGCCACAAAATTATTGACTCTGGGATTCTGTTTTATCAAGAGTTTTTGTTTGATCTGCTTTCTCTTTGTAGTGGATTATATATTCTTTATGAGGATCTGGTGAGGAACTTTTATTTGGGTTTTTATAAGATTTGACTTCTAAGTATACTTCGAGACATTTTTCTGGATAATTTATTTTGCATATTTTTTCAAGAAATCGTTTCCAAGCCCATCAAACAAGAAATTTGTTCCTTGTACTAACTGAAATTTATGTTTCACGAGAATTAATTCGCCTTTAGAATCTACTTTCAGTTCTCCGTTAGATGCGCCCACAAAGGCAACAAGATCTCCCGATAGGGTAGTGATAGCTCACTTTTGTTCTTCGTATACCAGGCAATCATCCTTGGTGGAGTTGACTTTGTGTAGACTAATCTCTGCACCTGAGTCTATTAGAACTGTTGTATAACGTTTATTTGAGATGGCGAATGGGATAGAGGTTGTTTTAGATTTATTAGATGTATTCATAGGTAATTTTAATTTCCGAGTTTGCTTTGATGTTGAGGGTTCTCGTAGACTACGGCTGTGGTAAGAATTTTACGAGAACGAATGCCAAAGTGTTCCTCCTGCTTCATTTCGTTTTCCGACGGTTGATTCAAGTGCGTTTGTTTCTGTCTCACATTTTGGTTTTGACCATTTGTCTTAATGGCACCCAGAGTGATAGATCTAGAAGGATTCCGATGATTATAGCTCGTAATTTTTTGGCGTTGATTTCTTGGGCGAATGTAATGTTGATCTATGTGTTGATTCTGTGTTTAAAGATTGTATAACCTTTACCTACACTGTGGTTTGCGACAGTTGGCACAAATAATGCGGTTGATTTCCCATTTTACCGTAGATCTCATACTAAAATGTCGAAGAGGAGGTTACCGTTCAAAGGCATGGAAAATGCGTCAACTTTGGGATTTTTTTCCGGGTACATAATGAATATTTATTTAAACGGCAGTTAATATAATTTACTTCCCTATAAATAAAGAATACTTGAAAATTTCTTTTTAAAAAAAAAATACAAAATGGCGGCTGTAAGTCCTATAAACTGAAGCCATGAACCGCGTGCATTGGCCTGCGCGGGGCGTTTCATCCCCTTGACAGTTAATTTGACAAAAAAAAAATGGGTAAAAATTCAATTGCAATTTTGCAAAAAGACGTTTTATTTTCACTGTTTTTTTTAGCTTCAAGGGACATAAAAAAAAGTTTAAGTCGAAAAAAAATCACTTCGATAAGCCCCCCGAAGTTAAATTTCCTGTACTCTAAGCTGTAATGTGCCTCGCACGCTGAAAGATGCTGTTTCGAGAAAAATGCATTTTTCAGTTTTAAATGCATTTTCAGCAGTTTTAAGTTATAAAAAATCGTTTTTAATGTTTGTTTTTGACAACTTACATCTAGTCAGCTATCTCAGCACTATAGTGCACTTCGGCTTCCTCAAAGTATTCAGTTTGCTGGATCTGCAGGTTGCTCAGGTTGATTAATAAGGTAGCAGAAAAAGGTCGTCTCGCAACACGCAAGAGCGCCTCAGCTACCTGTTTTCCAGCCATCGTGTGGTTCCGATCAATGCGCTGTAACTTCTTCACTTTATCAGATTTTACGAATACCTTTGAACTACTTATACTAGACACTATCAGGATTCAATTTATGTAAAAAAATCGATTTGAACATCATGAACGATAACCTTCCCTTTCTTATGACAAAAATCGCCCATACGTGCGGCTTGTTCTATAATATATCTAAATAACGAGCTGTCGTAAACGATCTCCTTGGGGCACCAGGTGCACCCCATTGTATCTAGCCTTGCCTTTGATATGGGGCTCTGTGGCAGCAATGCACACTTTCGCCCTAAGCTGGCGAAAGCATCTGGCTCTCGCTCGGGCACTACGCTCTCTGCTAAGGTACAGGGGACTCGCAACGCTATGGCTGGACCATCAGAGAAGGCGGCGAAAGAGCGCAACCCATGTGATGGGGATTCTCCGGGGTGCAAGCCCCTAAGAAAAATAAGATTAAAGCAACGGGGACACAGCCACTCTACAGGGACCTGCTTGCAGGGATACCCATGGCTGTGATACCTGCGGAATTCCCAAGAAACAGCTGATCGATTAAGAGATTGAGGCTCTGAGGAACGCAATTGACCTGGCCATAGACGGCACTACGGCCGAGAAAACTGCTCCACAATTCTGGGGATCACGACTGTCAGAGGGGTCATAGAGACCAACCTGTGGTACGACGGACACCAGAGGTTTATTGGGTGATACCCAAGCTTGCACCTTGGGAAGGGGCCTCCCTCAAAGCTATTGAGAAGTACCTAGCCAAGCTGTACAGGGTAGTAGTATGGATCCCTGAAAAGAAAGGGGATCCGTCAGCGGTTCTGACGAAGCTTCAGAAGCAGAATCAACCGATTCCAGCATCCTCTTGGAGAGTATTGGGCCGTAAAGCGAAACAAGGCGGACAGACACTAGCCCTCTTCATTGACGAAGGGTCCATGCGAGCGTTGAAAGAGCGGCAGATGAGACTCTTCTTTAGCATCAGCTCTGTGCTGTTTAATTCAGCCAGTGGAGGAACGAAAGAGGAGGATATCGTCACTCTAAAACATCCAGATAAAGGTGGTCCAAGCAAACCTACAACACAGAAGGGCTGCCTCGGCAGTTCTCTGTAGGCTGCTGGCCACTGAAGCTGCAGATCTGGACTTTATCTAGGAACCTTTTGTAAGTTTCGGTCAGATTTCGAGACTGCGACAAGCTGGATTTGGAATCGTTTATGATACCAAGGACAATAGGCCGCGGACCTGTATTGTATTTAACAAAACAAAAATTAACTGTATTCCGTCCACAGACTTGTGTACAAGGGACCTAACAGCTGTCAGAGTGGAGGTATGTGCGGCGAGAAGCAGATGCTGGGTGCTAATCTGCGCTGCGTACTTCCCATACGACTCCACTGAACCACCACCGACGAGAAAACTCAGGGATCTCATCGGGTCGGCAAACGCGGCGCACGGGCTAATCGAATGTGACGCGAACTCACACCACATCAACTTGGGGAGAAGCGGCAGTAGTAGAAGAGGTAGGTACCTTATCGATTATTTGCTAACTACTAACCTAATCGTGCTAAACCGGCCGTCGGAGGGAGGTAATTTACATCACTCTCGAGAGACTGGAGAGTGTCTAACGAGCCATCGTGCTCTCACCACAAGCACATTCTCTTCAGACTGTTCAACAGGGAGAAAAGAGGCGGGTGCTGGGAAGTATACAGACAACTGCCTACATCCGAGAACTGCGCCGGTCTAAAAGAACCAGCTTGCAAAAGTTCTGTCAAAACGTGGAGGGTGCTCGTGATTCTGCGAGGCTGCATTAAGCCCTTATTAAAACTAGGTCAGGTGACCTCGGCACCCTCCAGAAACCAGACGGGACATACACACAAACCAGGGAAGAAACGCTAGAGATTCTGTTGCAGTCCTACTTCGCTGGTTCGAGGGTGGAAGATCCGAACGAGGCAGACAGGCCTAGCCTAATAGACCACCTAGCAAGGAGTCCGGACTGGAGGGTTTCTAGCTCGGTATTTACATGCAAAGCTATCAAGGATGCAATTTTATCCTTTGAACTATTCAAGTCCCCTGGCACGGATGGCGTGTACTCGGTGCTCCTAAAGGAGGGCTGCTATGTTCTTGCGCCGGTGCTGTGCAGAATATACAGGGCATCCTTTGCACTGGGACACATACCCTCTATCTGGATTACTGTAAAAATTGCCTTCCTTCCAAAGCAAGGCTGTGTAAACTACACACTTGCTAAGGCATACAGGCCTATTAGTCTAACAACGTTCTTGTTAAAAACAATGGAAAAATTACTGATCGGACGATCAGGGAGATGTACCTTCTTCACTCACCTCTTTACGCCCGGCAGTACGCCTACCAATCCGGAAAATCCACTACAACGCCACTCCATGACTTAGTACTCAAGCTGGAGGGAGCGGCTAAAAGCAAGGGAACTACGATTGCAGCCTTTTTGGATATAGAAGGCGCTTTTGATAATACATCATTTGATGTGATCACTCGGGCCCTAAGAAGGAGAGGCCTTGGGACGCCCTTCTGTCAATGAATAGATGTGCTGCTAAGGTCTCGAGATCTTACCTTACGTCTCCTCGACAGGACAATCAGGGGCTGCGTCACAAGAGGGTGTCCGCAGCTACTGGTGCGCCTCGATAAGCGGGGCTTCTTCGCGAAGGGCTATGCAGATGACATTGCAGTTGTGGCATCCAAAGATTTGGGGGACAACATCACAAGACAACTCCAGGGGCACTAGATGTAGTTGCAACCCGGTGTAATGAGGTTTACCTCAAGCTAAACCCTGACAAAACGGTCGCCGTTCCGTTCACTAGGAAGAGGAATACGCTGGGTCTGACTGAACCGACCTTCCTTGGCACTGCGCTACCCTTCAAGCATCAGGTGAAGTACTTGGGATGACCCTGGATTCCAAGCTGTACTGGAACCTGCACCTAGACACAACCGTGGAAAATTTCGGAAGTCCTTTTGGGCATGCCGTAAAGCTTGCGGGACTATCTGGGGACTTAAACCCAGGAGAATGCTACTCTCAATTTAAATAGAAAAGAGAGAATAGCAAACTGAGTAAGCAGTATTCGAATACGAAGGCTAACAGTAGTGGAATAAGAAACAAGGCAAAACGGGCGATGGATATGGGAGTTCGACACTGCATAAGTGTTCCCAGTGCCCAGCTCAAGGAAAATAATGTAACGCGTGCAAGAAGTGTAATTATTTTAGCCAGCTGTGCACACTATCAACGAGGAGCTAAACACTTTTTTAGGCAATATGTGTGAAAACAAAACGCAAGATCGATGGACCTTAAATATTAGGGTTGGTGGAGTACCTATAGAATTTGTAGTGGATACCCGTGCTCCAATTAACGCTTTACCCTTATCCGTGTATGAAAACAAATTTCAAGACAGAGAATTGCAAACATCAGATCGCACATTGACAGGACCTACGGGAGAAAAGCTGACAGTTAAAGGAAAAATAAATTTCAGATTATGGTATAAACGGAAAAATGTAGCATCTACGTTGTATATTTTGAAAGATTTACGGACGCCGGAAGCGTTAAAAATCGTATCGCGGATAAATTCCCTTCAAAGTGACTCCACGAAAACTACAAGAGGAATTTCCTGAGATTTTCCGTGGTTTAGGATGTCTCTCAGGGGAATATTGTATTAATCTTAAATCTGATGTTAAACCGTATGCAATACATTCAGCACGACGAGTTCCCATCCCCTTGATGGAAAAACTACGCGAGAAATTGAGCGAAATGGTTAAACTAAACCTGATCCGACCAGTCGAGGAACCGACAGAGTGGTGTGCTCCATCATTGATAATTAATAAGCCAAATGGGGACATACGCGTATGCGCGAATCTTACAGAATTAAATGCAAGTGTCAAACGAGAACTACACGCCATGGCAGTGACTGAACATTCTTTAGCACAATTAAGCGAAGCAAAATATTTTTCGAAGCTAGACGCGAATTCGGGATTTTGGCAAATTAAATTGGTGGAAGCATGCCAGGGACTTACTACATTTTGAATTACCATTTCGGATTACTTCAGCGCCTGAACATTTTCAAAGAACGCTTCAGCAGATCTTGCAGTGGCTTCAGGCAGTAATTTGTCATATGGACGATATGTTAGTATTTGGAGCTACGATTGAAGACCATGATGACAAACGATCACGATTTCATTTCATTTCATTTATTCGTTCAAATATAAAAGTGCATACACAAGTTTAAAAAATTTTTAACAGTACGCTAAAGTCAATTTAGCAAATAAATCAATTTATGGTGAACAATGAAGCTACTAAGAATTAAATCAAATAAAAGTCTAATACATATCATAAAGCAAATATAATATATATTTGCTTTATTTGCTTTTTCAAATAATAATTTGAAAGTAAAGCAAGCGAAAATTGAATTTGTAAATAATAAGAAATAAGAAAATAATCATATAAATAAATTAAATGTATAGTTTAAAAAATTCATACAAATATAAAAAATACTGTACAACCATTCACACACGAACCAGAAGTTATAAGTCACAAAAAGAAATAAAACGTTTGAACTCATTGACAGAAGAAGCTTCCTGAGCTCTTGCAGGAAGAGAATTCCAAAGTCAGGTGAGCTGGACAAAGTAAGAACCCTGAAGGACTGAGGAATGATGCCTAGGAATAAGCAACCTGCGACCTCTCCGCGACTGTAAAAGTTGAATGTGCTCAGCAAGTTATATTGGTTCTCCAGAATGAATTAAATTAAACAAAAATAATAAGGCCTTACGCTTTAATTACACATCAATATTACAACCCAGTAAAGAAAGCTTCAAGGGAGTAATGTGATCCGATCGGCTCAGTTTAAAAACAAATCGAATGCAGTCATTAAATTTAACCTCTACCCTGCGCCTGCAAGTTGAGTCAAGTTTTGGGTAAATTGAGCTACCATATGCCAAATAAGGCAGAATAAGACTTCTAACAAACTTTAAGCGCATTTCAAGAGGCAATACATCGGCAGACAACCACAGCCTTCTCAATCCAACATATATCCTTCCAAGAGTAGCACTGACATGATCGCAACACCTCAAAGAAGTATTCAGTAACATCCCCAGACTATTAATTGTGGTTACAAAAGGCAAACCACTATTATTAAGAATAACAGACGGTAATTCATTTACCCTAAGCGTTGTGTTGCCATATAAAGCTATACTATGGGACTTACTAGGATTTAGTACGACGAACGACCAAGCAGAAATTCTCCCGAGTTCATCATTGACTCTAGCAAATAAATCCTCCAATAATCCAACCGGTCTACTCAAATAAAGATGAAGCTCCACATTTTGGACTGCCGTAGTGAGATCGATAATGTACATACAAAATAATAAAGGTCCTAGAACAGACCCTTGCGGAACTCCATGACGTAGGGGTAACAACGAAGATAACCTGTCCCTTATTCTTACCAGTTGAAACCTGTGTGCGATAAAATTATTTATCAGAGCTGCAGCAGAAGTAGAGAAACCAAATTTACTATAAAGGTTTTCAAGCAGAATCGAGTGATCAATGCTGTCAAATGCTTTTGAGAAATCAAGCAGAACCAGAAAACCAACATTTCTTGCATCAAGTGCAATTCGTTGACACCTTCAACAAAGCAGATTCACAACTATGCTTCGATCGAAAATCAGATTGAAATCTACATAAAAGGTCGTTACTACTCAAAAACTGTTGAATTTGAACTACCATTATTTTCTCCATTACTTTTCCAAAAAAACTCAGTATGCTAATAGGCCTATAGTCAGAATGGATACTGGGGGAAGTTTTCTTAGCAACTGGTGAAACAAACGCTATTTTCCACGCATCCGGAAAGGAAGACGACATTAGGCAACATTTTATTATGTTAAGTAGATATGGTGAAATACATGGCAATATAAGTTTAATGAAACGAGAATTTATTTGATCAGAGCCAACAGCATTCGATTTAATAGAATATATAGCTCGCAAAAGTTCAGGATAATCAATACCTACATCGGATTGAAAATGCATCAGATCCAGATTGATGAACGCGAGAAGAACTACCCACACCAGATGTAAAGGAAGACGTATCAACCTGCAATGAATTGTACGCAATTTCAGTAGGGTAAGTAAAAAACTGGTTCATTTCGTCCAGATCGAGATTACACTCTGCACCAGATTCTTTATGGATGCTAAGCCTCTTCAGATTACCCCAAAGGGTTTAAGGAGGTAGAGTAGGGTCTATTCTGGAAGCAAAATAATTACGCTTAGCATTACGAATAGACAAAGTAACTCTATTTCGTGCAGCCCTATAGAAGGAATGACTGCGGATAGTCCTGAGTCGTCTTCACTCTCTGTACAAATACTCGCGCTCCACAATAAGGGATCTAATTTCTTGAGAAAACCATGGACAATGTTTAACCCTGATACTCTTAACTCTAAGCGGAACATATTTATCGTACAAGTAGGATATAAAACTATTAAATTTTTCCACCTTGGAGTTCACTGATAGATCATTAAGGATGCTACACCATGAGAGCGAACTACATTCGGTAATTAAACTACCAGTATCGACGTTATTATAATCACGGTAAGAAAAAACATTCCTAGGAATACAACCACAAATTGTCACCACAAAAAGTCATAAGAGCAGGACGAGTAATGATATAAAATACTGATTGGACTAAGCAGATTATGAAATAGAATATTGTCTTTTTCAGATACAAATAAGAGATCGAAGAGCGAGGGATTGCAACAATTAAAATAAGTAGGTTGATCACGATTAATAAGGACAAGTGTGTAATCGGAACTACAAGCGTAAATTATCTGGGACACCATATTGATCAAACTGGTATAAGACCAGCGGACAACAAGGTGGAAGCAATCAGACAATTTTGTCATCCGTCAAATGTGACGAAACTCAGGAGGTTTCTTGGCCTGGTAAATTACTTATGTAAATTTTTTCCAAATTTGTCAAATGGAGTTCGTCCACTAAACGAGCTTCTAAGCAGCAACGTTGAATATAACTGGAATGCAACCCAGGATGCAGCTTTCGAAGTAGTGAAGTGTTTACTAACCTTATCGCTAATATTGGCAATGTTCAATCCAACGAAATCTACTATGATTTCAACTGACGCGTCCTCTTTTGGTATTGGGGCCGTTTTGCAACAATATGATGGAATAGGTAAGCTCAAACCAATAGCTTATGCCTCGCGAACACTTTCGGAATGCGAGAAAAAGTATGCACAAATTGAAAAAGAGGCTCTTGCCATCACATGTGCAAGTGAGAGGTTCAAGGATTATCTCACTGGTATTCATCAACGGATCACAAACCACTGATCCCCATTTTATCGTCGAAGAACCTCAACGATTTAATACTTCGGTTGCAAAGGCTAAGCATGCGAATGATGAGGTTTTCTTTTGACATAAAATATACTCCGGGAAAACAACCGCTGCCGCGCTGTCTCGGCAGCCCCTAAATAATCAGGATGAGACAGACCTAGAACGAGACTTAAGTGCATATATTGTCAAACTAATATCCGAAATTCGTGCGACGGACGAAAAGATACAAGAGCTCCAAAGAGCACAGTATACTCTTCAAGGATGACCCAACAAATCATCCACACCACTTCACATACAAGAATACTGGAATGATAGATTTAATTTTTCATTGAACGAGGGACTTTTAATGCATGGCTCCAGAATCGTTATTCCACAAGGATTACGAAACGACATTCTTACACGAATACACACAGGACATCTAGGAATTGTTAAATGCCGCGCCAGAGCTCAGGCGTCGGTTTGGTGGCCAGGCTGTTCTAAAGTATGGATCTTTGCCTCACTCCCTTCAGCATTTGAAAGGGCTCCGACAGTTATACTTTTAATATTATATGAGTTGGTAAAAAAATTGTGATCTAAATGCTTACGTTTTTGTGTTATTATATTCATATTCATTCATAATATTAATCATTCTTTGAAGTTGCCCGTGTGATCCTTAAGGATCGCACTAAATTCTTCATCTACTTGGATAAAATAATTATCGATGAATTAAACGAACATTCATAAGGTATTTGTTTTATTTATTTCCCCTCTTACTTTTCTGCATTAAAATACAATTCACATACTATCTACAAAATAATACCTTTCAATGGGAAATGACGAGATTTTTAAACTAGTAACTTATTCACCTATTGGAATTTAGACGAGAATTTGCCCATTCTTCTTTAGCATTCAAAAATCCCGGCAAGAATTATTGATAGTTTGTTATAGTACCGACACACAGCCATTCAATAGCTGACCGCAAGTTTATATTGGACCTTTCTTACTTCTATGAGAGTCTGATTGAACTTTCGATAGCGACCACCCTAACGTAACCTAATACACACAAACATCTAAAAAGGGATATAATCTCTCATTTCTGTTGTTAATGAAAATGTCAACCTAAATACGACCTTAAGTTTTTGAAATTCGAACAAAAGAACTTGGCTATCATCTTTGCACTACGCATTTAAAAATAGCCATCAAGAAATAAAATAAAAAAATATCTAAAAAATATTAAATTTAAGAAAATCCGAGAGCTATTTTTCCCCAATTGCCGAAACAGTATTGGGAGAACACGCATTTGCTGAGAAACCAAAACACACCTTCGTGTTTGAACACATGACAAAGATTCATAATATAATAGGAGTTGGGGAACACAAAAACAAAAAAGGATGCATTCTTCATGCTCGTGTAAGCAAGCCGCAGCAGAATAATTATATGTCCACATATTAGTCAGATTGAACTGTTGCAATTATAAGTACAAAAACTGCAGGGTCAATTAAGTTAAATTCAGAAAATATCACTATACGTTAAAAAGAGCTTTCACTAAATCTGGCACGTGATTCACTCTATAAATTGTGTACGTAATATTTTACACATATACCGAAAATAATTTAAATGGTGATTAAATCGCACATAAGTTATAATATCAAAAATTTCACAAACCGATTAAAAGACTGTAGAAGAACTATAGAAAACAAAACCTAAAATACTTCATAATATCGGGAAAGTAAAATACAATATTTAAATTAATTATAATTATTTCATAACTTCAAACCCTTTCTAAAGCAATGAAATTTTATTAGAGTTCAATTTTAAAAATTGTATATATCGGAAGTCAATGGCAATCATAATATTTAATAGGCTTCCTTAACAAACATATCGCTCAAATTCCCGGAATCCCTTGTAGGACATGGGGCGGAAAAAGAACTTCACCCGATTCGAGAAAATGGTTGCAAGTGGACCAACAATTTTAAGTGGATTCCGAACCACTGACATCTCTCTGCAAAACCCCTGGCCTTTTATCGTAATCAGCAAAAGACGTCCATGGGTCGCTGTCGGTGGGATTCGAACCTGGGACCTCCGGATTGGTAGCCCGACACGCTATCAGTAACTCCACAGCTAAGATATACTCAGTTTAAAAACACCCTAAGTAAAATTTAACAGAAATATCACCATGTACACGATTTATTAAAGATCCTTCCAATGAAGTAATTGTCCTTAGTTATATATTATTAAATATAAAAAATTAAATCGCTATTATTAATAATTTATCAACAATATTTAGCTTATAAGATTTTGATTTATAAGTTTTTATATGGAATTGTTAATTTAATGTAAATATTTAATTTTACCTAATCCAAAAAGTAATGTGATGTTGTCCTTATTTTGATCAAACGATCGGTTAGTAAATTCAATAGTTAATTTAAATTTTTGGCCGCGCCTTAATACTGGAGAACTGGGTTGCAAATAGATAACTTCAAATTGATTTGTATGATGATCTTTCGCGGAATCATCTTCATGAAAGTCAACACTTTTTATATGTAATGCCATAATTATGTTTATAAATAAACTAAACATCTCAGCTCAAAAAGTCTGCTTTTATAAGAAAAAAAATCAGATACCCGAAGACCGGATCTTGTATATTTACCGCCATAAGCAAATATCCAATTAACTTGTGGTTAACCCAATTTCTGTTATTTCTAGAAAAGTACCTAATCTGTGCTTGATTTATTTATTTATCTCAAATACTAGAAACATTTTATATGGCAACCATTTATTAAATTCCAAATTACCTTATCTTGACCTAAAAACTCGTTTCTGCGATAAAAGTGTGCTAAGAAATCGTATTATAATTAAATCCGTTAACGTTATCAGATGAAGACCACAAAGCGGAAACCGCTGAATTTAACAAAACGTAATTTTGTTTAAAATATAAATATTGCGCACTGCTAATTTTTATTGTAATTGTAAATTTTAAATTGAAAAGTTGTTCGTATAATTACTTATGGTATAAAACTTAACTTTTTAATAAACTGTTAAAAACGTGGATAAAACCAAAAACTTCTCTGGAAATTGTGAAAATTCAAATAAAAGCACACCCTTTGATGCGTTAGCATGGTTTTGGCCGGAAGGGAATTAGGGTAAGGGAAGTGCGGAAACTTAAGTCTTGTTTTTGCATTGCTGCGAGCTAGACAACAGCCCAGAGACGGAGTGGATTATTTTAATTTCTTAATAAAAGCTCACGGGGTCATCTGGTCTCGAACCCGGGACCCATGGCATGTTGGTCTTGCCGCTCAACGTATTGATCCAACTCCGTCTCCGTCTTGCAGGAGTAAGGACGAAGGACCACACAAAAGAGATACGCGGATAACCCAAACTGTACAATGTATACCTCTCTTTCTCCTCTCTACGTTATATCATTCTTCTCTCTCATGTAACGAAATGTGCATAAACGTGACGCGTCCTTGAAATTTCACTCGCAATTTTCGTCGAATAATCGAATCGCCGTCAAAAATTTTTAAGTTGAGTTTCGCAAAACTCTTTTAGTATTTTTATATTATTAGTATATTCTAGACATGTTAAATTATAAAAACGAAATGTAGATTTTTTTCCTTTCACCATGTAAATATCCCTTTCATTTTTATTTCTTTCCGTGGTAACACGGCATAATGCTAAGATTGCATTTTTTACGATAAAGGAAAAACTAAGCGCTTGCAAAATGAGTAATACTGACTATCAAGCTACACGTTTTGCCTAAACGATCTATGCCTCTTATGAGATGGCCTATTATGTGTCGTGTATGTGGGAAATTCAGGATTGAACGAAAGAATGATTGTTTGGAAGTCACTTTTTATTGTAGGTTACAAAGAAACTTAAAACAGTTGCAATTTGTCGATAATACGAGGCAAACTCTTCAGTTGTTGGAGGCAGAGTGTATGTACGAAAAGGAAAGAATCTAAAATCACTGATGTTATCTTTGTTTCCGGTTAGTGCTGTTAACTGTGGGTGCGTATGCTCGTTGTGAATCACACAGTGGGTGCTTTCCGCGATACCACATGTTACTGACAAATGTAACATAAATAGTTTTTAGATAATTTGAGATTTATTATTTTAAAATACAAAAACCTACAGAATTCAGCGAATTAAGCGTTTTGTATCATATTCCACAGATCTTCTTTAGAACTAATAATAATTTTTTTTTATGTGTAATGGTTTTTTATTGCTTTAGTTGTTATAAAACTAAAATCCTAAAAACTGCCAGCTACCATAAAATTCTACAAAATGACTCTGAACTTGAATGCAAAAAAAACCTGTAAATAAAATAGTTTAAAAAAAAAAGTTGAACCGACTTCACAAAAAGCGCTAAAAAGCATAAAATAATTTTTAATTGTATATCTATTACGACATTTTGAAGTCGGTGCAAATCAAACTAACCAAACAACTACAACAAAAATATTTAATCGTCATTTCTTATGACCCCATGAGCTGAAACGTTCAGGTAGTATTATGTATTACACACATTTTTTTTTGTATTTTGAACAAGACGGCACTATTTATAAATAATTTAACCGAAAAACAACACTACACATTCAAAATTTACCTTTACCGGTACCGTCAAATTTTTGAAAAACGCTTTTTTCAAGTCGAATGCATTTCGATGGGCATTCCCATCCTCGTCAGCGACAACCGCAAAACTAAAACAACACAGCTGAGTCTGGTCAAGTGCAGCTGGGGTCAACGTTCGAGGTCCGTTTTGTTTTTGAGCTGACTTTACAGATTTCAAAAAGTGACGATGTTATTGGGCCGTTATCGTTGTTCATGACCTTTTCTGCATTTTTCTGTATAACTAAGCTTTCCCATGCATCGAGAGAATTTATATTCTTCACCGCTTTTTCTAGCTTTAAGTTATTAATTCCAACGTCATAATGATTCATTGTAATCATGTGTTGTGCTACAGCTGATTTTAAGGGCTGATTATTCTTAGCATGATTCAAGTGCTCTTTATATCTTGTTCTAATTTTTCTTCTTGTTTGCCCAAAGTACACCTTTTCGCAGTTTCCGCAACTTATACTATAGATTCCCGATTTGTCAAGTGTGTCCATTTTATCTTTAGGATTTCCTAATAAATCTATCAATCTTCTTCTATTCTTATGCACTATTTCCAAGTCGTTTTCTCTGAAAATCTTACTTAATTTTTCGGTCGTTTTTCCCTCAAATGGCAAACTTATTTTCTTCCTTTTTATATTTTCTAAAGGTGTGAGAGTAGTTAAGCTCTTTTTCTTAATCTTTTTAGTGTGTCCCTTAATTAAACATCTATGTCATGTTCCTTGAACCCGTTTGTGGTTGATATGTCCTTTATATAGTTATAATCTTTTATGTAGTTCTCTAAGGATAGGGGTATTTTGCATAGTCTATATGTCATACTATTAAAGCTGGCCATTTTATGTTGTCTTGAGCAATATGAATCTCGAGTTATAAATCTTTTTGTTGATGTAGGCTTCCTATATATTTGAAAATTTATTTTTCCGTTCTCTCTTGTTAGCATCAGATCTAGAAATGGTATCTTTTTGTCGTTTTCTCTTTCTATAGTAAATTTTATTGTAGGGCAAATGCTATTTAATTCCTCGTGAAGTTTTTCCACTTCAGATTCTTTTATAACGACAAGTATGTCATCTACATACCTTAGCCATATTCTCGGTAGTTTCTTTCTTTTCTCCAGGTCCATTTCAAATTTGGCCATGAAGATGTTTGCTATGAAACATGAGATAGGGTTGCCCATGCTGGTTCCGTATGTTTGTTTATAATATTTTCCCCTGAACTCAAATTGATTCTGTCCCATGCATAAGTTTAAAGCCTTCATTAAAACATCTACTTTATCGTTTTCTAGGTTTTGTATTCTCAACCATTCTTTGACAACATTTAATGCTTCTGGTATTGGAATGCTTGGGTAAAGTGCAGTAACATCAAACGATACTAAAATTTCGTCTTCCCTCAGGTGTACATTTTCCAATTTTTCTACCACTTCCAGTGAGTTTTTAACATAGAGGCCTTCAGGAGGGCTTAAATTATTAAATTCGCTTACAATCCATTTAGCGATTTTTGATGTTGGTGCTTCTGTGTTGCTACAAATAGTCCTCATCTTATTCCCTGGCTTATGTATTTGTGGTAAACCATACATAAGTGGAATTCTCGGATTAGGGAGGATTAGTCTCCATTTTGGAATTCCAAAAATGTTGCTGATTTCTGTAGCTAGCTTATTTGAATCGCGCACCATTTTATTTAAAGGATTACTTTTTAATTCGACGAAGTTTCCCTCTCTTATAGTCTGTTTCATACGATCGTCATATTCTATTTTATCTAATATTACCATTGAGTTTCCCTTGTCCGCTTTTAGGTAATACACGTCTTTTTCCTTCAACGACTTCAATGTATAAATCTCGTCTACATTGTTTTTAATATTATTTATCCCTGTTAAAATAGGTTTGATTTTATTTCGCATGTGGTCTTTTTTATTTTCTGGCAAACGCTTAATTGAAGACTCTATGTTCACTACCAATTCATTAATATTGACTCGCCCAGGATGTGGGGTGTATTTAAGACCTTTGTTTAGGAGGGCTAATTCTTGGGGGGAAAAATTAGCCGATGATAAATTATGGACATAATCGGGAACTTCTTTTATCGGTCTTGGTATTTCCTTTTTGTTGCTCTCTAACAGTTTTTCTAATTTCCTTTTTAGCACTTTGTTTTTCTTGTTTATTTCTAGTCTAACTTGAAAATCTACTCTATCCAAAAATTCAAGCCATGCTAAGTATTCACTATAGTTAAGTTCTTTTATTAAATTCAAATGAATACTGTAGAGTTCTAGTTGGAAATTATTTAATTTCGAATAAGCATCTTTTATTTCTAAGCACAACCATTTTCTCATCGCAAATAATTTTACCTTATCCGTCGTGTTCAAAATACAAAAAATGTGTGTGAAAATGACGACCAGGTCGTTAATGAACAAATTTCCGCGACTAAAACTCAAGGTCCAACGTTTAAGAGCAGACATAAGATTCTTGAAACAATGTAAGTTACGAAATGTTTTTCCCAATTTTATGCATCTGAAGTGTGCAAAAACAAATAAAGTGATGGATAAGGTAAAATTATTTGCGATGAGAAAATGGTTGTGCTTAGAAATAAAAGATGCTTATTCGAAATTAAATAATTTCCAACTAGAACTCTACAGTATTCATTTGAATTTAATAAAAGAACTTAACTATAGTGAATACTTAGCATGGCTTGAATTTTTGGATAGAGTAGATTTTCAAGTTAGACTAGAAATAAACAAGAAAAACAAAGTGCTAAAAAGGAAATTAGAAAAACTGTTAGAGAGCAACAAAAAGGAAATACCAAGACCGATAAAAGAAGTTCCCGATTATGTCCATAATTTATCATCGGCTAATTTTTCCCCCCAAGAATTAGCCCTCCTAAACAAAGGTCTTAAATACACCCCACATCCTGGGCGAGTCAATATTAATGAATTGGTAGTGAACATAGAGTCTTCAATTAAGCGTTTGCCAGAAAATAAAAAAGACCACATGCGAAATAAAATCAAACCTATTTTAACAGGGACAAATAATATTAAAAACAATGTAGACGAGATTTATACATTGAAGTCGTTGAAGGAAAAAGACGTGTATTACCTAAAAGCGGACAAGGGAAACTCAATGGTAATATTAGATAAAATAGAATATGACGATCGTATGAAACAGACTATAAGAGAGGGAAACTTCGTCGAATTAAAAAGTAATCCTTTAAATAAAATGGTGCGCGATTCAAATAAGCTAGCTACAGAAATCAGCAACATTTTTGGAATTCCAAAATGGAGACTAATCCTCCCTAATCCGAGAATTCCACTTATGTATGGTTTACCACAAATACATAAGCCAGGGAATAAGATGAGGACTATTTGTAGCAACACAGAAGCACCAACATCAAAAATCGCTAAATGGATTGTAAGCGAATTTAATAATTTAAGCCCTCCTGAAGGCCTCTATGTTAAAAACTCACTGGAAGTGGTAGAAAAATTGGAAAATGTACACCTGAGGGAAGACGAAATTTTAGTATCGTTTGATGTTACTGCACTTTACCCAAGCATTCCAATACCAGAAGCATTAAATGTTGTCAAAGAATGGTTGAGAATACAAAACCTAGAAAACGATAAAGTAGATGTTTTAATGAAGGCTTTAAACTTATGCATGGGACAGAATCAATTTGAGTTCAGGGGAAAATATTATAAACAAACATACGGAACCAGCATGGGCAACCCTATCTCATGTTTCATAGCAAACATCTTCATGGCCAAATTTGAAATGGACCTGGAGGAAAGAAAGAAACTACCGAGAATATGGCTAAGGTATGTAGATGACATACTTGTCGTTATAAAAGAATCTGAAGTGGAAAAACTTCACGAGGAATTAAATAGCATTTGCCCTACAATAAAATTTACTATAGAAAGAGAAAACGACAAAAAGATACCATTTCTAGATCTGATGCTAACAAGAGAGAACGGAAAAATAAATTTTCAAATATATAGGAAGCCTACATCAACAAAAAGATTTATAACTCGAGATTCATATTGCTCAAGACAACATAAAATGGCCAGCTTTAATAGTATGACATATAGACTATGCAAAATACCCCTATCCTTAGAGAACTACATAAAAGATTATAACTATATAAAGGACATATCAACCACAAACGGGTTCAAGGAACATGACATAGATGTTTAATTAAGGGACACACTAAAAAGATTAAGAAAAAGAGCTTAACTACTCTCACACCTTTAGAAAATATAAAAAGGAAGAAAATAAGTTTGCCATTTGAGGGAAAAACGACCGAAAAATTAAGTAAGATTTTCAGAGAAAACGACTTGGAAATAGTGCATAAGAATAGAAGAAGATTGATAGATTTATTAGGAAATCCTAAAGATAAAATGGACACACTTGACAAATCGGGAATCTATAGTATAAGTTGCGGAAACTGCGAAAAGGTGTACTTTGGGCAAACAAGAAGAAAAATTAGAACAAGATATAAAGAGCACTTGAATCATGCTAAGAATAATCAGCCCTTAAAATCAGCTGTAGCACAACATATGATTACAATGAATCATTATGACGTTGGAATTAATAACTTAAAGCTAGAAAAAGCGGTGAAGAATATAAATTCTCTCGATGCATGGGAAAGCTTAGTTATACAGAAAAATGCAGAAAAGGTCATGAACAACGATAACGGCCCAATAACATCGTCACTTTTTGAAATCTGTAAAGTCAGCTCAAAAACAAAACGGACCTCGAACGTTGACCCCAGCTGCACTTGACCAGACTCAGCTGTGTTGTTTAAGTTTTGCGGTTGTCGCTGACGAGGATGGGAATGCCCATCGAAATGCATTCGACTTGAAAAAAGCGTTTTTCAAAAATTTGACGGTACCGGTAAAGGTAAATTTTGAATGTGTAGTGTTGTTTTTCGGTTAAATTATTTAGTATTATGTATTATTTACAATTGTGGTACTGTAGTTGTTTTATTTGCATAACTTGCACCGACCTCAAAATGTCGTAATACAAAATTAAAAATTATTTTATGTTTTTTAGCGCTTTTTGTGAAGTCGATTCAACTTTTTTTTTAAAAACTACTGTTCAGTCCCTCCAAAATTATTGCCTGAAAAGAAAAATATCTAATGAAAGCTTAATTTTATTAAAATTATACTCATTAAACAATCCCCCGTTGTCCAAATGTCCTCCTGCTACTTCCTAAAGTGCTCCTTTCCTCGTCCTATAAGTCTTTCCAATCAGCAAACTGAAAATAGAAGAAAACCCCACAAAGTAAACAAACTTTGTGTTGAAATTTGAAAATACTTATCTGAATGCACGGGAAGGGCATATTACTCTCCTAATCTGCTCCAACCATCCCTCCAACAAAATTTGTCAGCTGAAATAAACAAAACATTAATAAATTAATAATGATTTTACAAAATAAAAACTTACGAGAATTTCTGCCACCAAAACAGCTGTCATCCTTTCACTTGTACAAATGTCACTTTACATTTCCATTGTGAATGACATTAACATTAAAGTGAAATAGTACTACCAGGCGAACTCATGAATGAAAAGAGTTTAAATCCGCTAACCTGGAGCTATATAAACCGGCGAGATTTTCAGTATGGCACCTCATTCCTTGTTCAGTATTCAAACTGAAACGATCCCACCCGTGATTTTCAAAACTTAATTCGAAAATTTCCTGTCGCAGAAATTTACTTCTGCAAATCCTACGACAGAAACTTACTTCTGTAAAAATCCTGTCGCAGAAACTTACTTCTGCAAATCCTACCACAGAAACTTACTTCTGTAAATATTATTGCAGAAACTTAATTCTGTATTTTTTCCCGCAGAAACTTAATTCTGCATTTCTGTATTTTTCCTGCAGAAACTTAATTCTGCATTTTATTAAAATAGAAAATTAATTCTATTTTTCAATTCAAAAACTTAATTTTGAATTTCCTTTTGTAAATTTCTCTCTTCTTCTTCTTTTTTCAGAAAGGCACCAAATCAGCACCGAACTAGCTCTGGATTCTTTTTAATTTTATTTATTTACTTTTTTTTTGAATTTATTATTTATATTGAATTTTTGAATTATTTATTGAATTTTGTTTTTTGAACTGATATTGACTGTGATAATTAGCATTAAGTGTTTGAACTTTTGAATTTTTTTAATAAACATTTTGAATTGGAACTTTGATTGGGCATTTTTTAATTCCGGCACCTCCCCTTATTGCGCACAGCCCGCACATTGGTCCTTCGAGCTGGATTTGCCCTAAGTTCAAAATGTCGTCACTCGAAAAAATCCTTACTAAGCAATATGCTTTAAAGGAACAAATAAATAAAGCCGCCATCAACCATAAAAAGGCCGGTAAAAGCAGACAAAACCAGGGCTATTTTGAAGCCCGTCTCGCCTTTATTAAAGAGTTGTGGGAACAGTTCTCTGCAAACCATATCGATATATGGGCATACACGGATGCAAAGGAGAACAAATGCAACTCTGAAAATATATACGAAATCACTGAAGAGGCATATTTCGATCTCTTAACTGACCTTAATGATGGGCTTAAAGAGTACATTAAGAGCAATAGTTCTCCCGAAACTAATCCATCAAATAATCCATCACAGTCAAATTCAATCAGGCTACCACCTATTGCCATACCCAAGTTCGATGGCAACTACAAAACATGGAGATCTTTCCATGATTTATTCTCCGCCCTAATACATTTAGATAAAAGTCTGAGCAAGGTCCAAAAATTGCATTATTTAAAAGCAAATATCTCTGGGGAAGCAGAAAGACTTCTGCGACAATTTGACATAATTGAGAGCAATTATGACAAGGCAAGGGAACTTCTCTTGAAGAGATATAATAATAAACGATCTCTCGTAAATCAGCAATTGAAGGATCTCCTAAGCCAGTCTCAAATTAAAACTGAGACATCAACCAGTATTAAATCGTTTTTAGATAAAACTGAGGAATGTATTCATGAGTTACAAGCTGTCGAATTACCCGTGGACAAATGGGACGCCATCTTGATCCACATACTAATCCAAAAATTACCACAAGAGACTCATTATCATTGGGAACAAGAGTTACGAAACAATACTGAACTCCCAACTTATACAGAATTCATTACATTTCTCGAAACGAGATTTAGAATGCTTGAAGCTCTAACCGAAGGAAAGAAAAACCTTCCCCCTAAACCAACGTATGGACTCTTAAACAAAAGCAAGAGTTCAGCTCCAATTCAAAAACCATATTCGCCTAAGAATATAAAAACCTCGTGCTGTCATTGCAGAGGAAACCATATAATTTTCCATTGCCCTACATTTAGAAATTTAAGCATTCGACAACGACATGAAATTGTTACTAACAAACACTTGTGCAAAAATTGTCTCTCGCCCAACCATACAACGTCACAATGTCCGAGTAACAAAAAATGTTACCACTGTGGCAAAAATCACAATTCTTTGCTTCATTATGAACAAAACTTTTCAAATACAAATTCAACCACCGAATCTACTCAAAAATCAAAAATGGAGACAACACATAGGTCTCCATTCACTATCGAAGCTAATGAACAACAAGTTCAAAATTTTTTCACTTCTAATACTAAAAGAGCTTTACTCTCTACAGCACTAATAAATATTACTGCCCCATCTGGATTTACAATGATCTTTCGAGCATTAATAGACTCTGGATCACAAGTATCCATTATAACAGAAAGAGCCTGTAACCGATTACAGCTCAAAGGATTCCCAACAAATCACCAACTAATTGGGCTTGGCACAACTCCTACTAATGCAAGCTCAAAACAAACTAGAGTCAGCAACAATTCACTACACTCGAATTTCAAAATGAAGGTTAACATGTTGATAATCGAAAAAATCACCGACTTACTACCAGCTCAAACAATTAAAGTCTCAAATTGGAGACACATACATAACCTTCCTCTGGCTGACCCCACTTTTTCAACTCCAGCAGAGATCGACATTCTTCTCGGAGCTGACATTTATGCCAACATTATAATAAATGGAATCAAAAGGGGAACTTTCAACACACCTACAGCTCAAAATACAAAGCTAGGATGGATTTTAATGGGAGCAATCCCAGAAACAAATAATATTCGCACGACAATATTAACCACTCATACTACAATAAAAACTGAGTTAGATAATCAGTTAAAACGATTTTGGGAAATCGAAGAGTGTCACATTAGCTCTAAACAATCACCAGAAGATCAGCTATGTGAAAAACTCTATAAAGAAACAACAACTCGTTTGCCCTGCGGAAAATACGAAGTGCAATTACCATTCAAGGAGCAAATTGCACCGCAACTCGGTCAGTCAAGGAATATGGCAGTCAGGCAATTTCTACAAATAGAGAAAAAACTCTCTAATAATCCAGAGCTATATAATTTATATAAAAATTGTATCAATGAATACGCGCAGCTTGGACACATGAAATTAATTCCCTCTACACAATTACAAACAGAGAACAACTACCATTCCAATTTCCCTTATTATTACTTACCACACCACGCAGTACTCAAAGAGAGTACAACAACAAAGCTTCGAATTGTGTTCAACGCTTCAGCACGCACGTCAAATGGAAGGTCTCTAAATGAGCAATTGCTAATGGGACCAACTATACAACCAACTCTTTGGACTTCCCTATTACGATGGCGATTATATAAATACGCATTCACAGCTGACATTGAAAAAATGTATAGGATGATCCAAATGGCACCTAAACACCAAAATTTCCAAAGAATAATCTGGAGAAATACTCCAAATGAAAAATTAAAGGACTACGCTCTGACAACAGTCACATTCGGAACCGCACCAGCTCCATACCTCGCCATTAAAACTTTGCAGCAGTTATCAAAGGATGAAGCTAACAACTACCCACTCGCAGCAGAGAGTATAATGAGAGATTTTTACGTCGACGATTTGGATACCGGTGCCCATAACCTCAATGAAGCTCAACGACTTCAACAGGAGCTTATCGAGGCTTTACATAAAGGAAATTTTAATTTGAGAAAATGGACTGCCAACCATCCCGATCTGCTAGACAGAATACCCCTTGAACACCGAGAGCTAAAAACGAACTTAGAATTCTCAGAACACGAATCCATTAAAACTCTCGGCATTCGGTGGTATCCAACGGCAGATCATTTCTCCTTTAAAGTTAAAATTCCTGAACCAACTAATGCATATACGAAACGAAGTCTCATCTCTCTTTGATCCATTAGGATGGCTGGCACCATGTATAATAACAGCCAAAATTTTAATACAAAAACTCTGGCTTACAAAATGTGACTGGGATGACATAGTTTCTAATGAAATTACAAGAGAATGGAGTGCTTTCAAAGCTCAACTGAATACATTGCAAGATATTCAAATTCCAAGATGGTTGGGATATGAGCCCAGTATAAAAGAGATAGAGCTACACGGTTTTTTGCTGTACTATATTTAAAAATACATGAAAACAACAATTCCAAAGCTCAACTAATTACAGCAAAAACCAAAGTCGCTCCTATCAAACCAGTTTCGTTGCCTCGTCTAGAGTTATGTGGCGCTGTTTTACTCTCTCGACTGATAAAACAAGTCACAATCGATGTAGAGCTTAAAGAAATCACAGTGACAGCCTGGACAGATTCTAACATAGCTCTGGCATGGTTGCGGAAACATCCATCAACTTGGAAAACATTCGTAGCCAATCGTGTCTCCGAAATACACGAGAACATACCAAATGCAATTTGGAAACACGTTCCATCAAAACAAAATCCTGCAGACATAGCCTCACGAGGAATTCTACCAAAAGTACTATTAACGACTTCAATATGGTGGAACGGACCAGACTGGTTACATAAAGATGAGGAATTTTGGTCTCAACAAAACACAGATATCCAAACTGCATTGAATCTAAAAAATCGAAAACACTCACTAATTTAATCAACGAACACATAGTTTTACTTACCAAATACTCATCATTCCAGAAAACTATTCGTATAACCGCATACTGCCTTAGATTTATAAACAGCATGCGCAAACAACACCCAACTACTCAGTATTTATCAGTCTCCGAACTCAAAAAGGCAGAACGATGCCTAATAAAAACTCTCCAACACATAATTTTTTCTACCGAAATTACATGTTTGCAAAAAAATCTGCCCCTTCCTAAAAAAAGTCGAATTCTGTCACTCAATCCAATACTAGACTCTGAGAATATCCTACGTGTAGGAGGTCGGCTGACAGAAGCACATTTAAATTATAATCTAAAACATGCTATAATCCTTCCAAATAAACATCATGTTACTCCATATCCTTATCGATCATATTCACAACTACACTCTGCACGGAGGCACTCAAGTTGTATCAAACACACTACGTAATTTTTATTGGCTACTTAATGCCCGCAATACAATTAGATATCGCATACATAAATGTATCACGTGTTTTCGATTCAATGCTAAACCCTCCTCTTAATTAATGAGTTCTCTCCCAGCTGCTAGAGTCAACACTTCCTTACCCTTCCAACACACTGGCGTCCATTATGCAGGCCCAATAGACATGAAAACCTCATCACTAAGAGGGGCAAAAATTACAAAAGCATATATTTGTTTATTCATTTGTTTAGTTACTAAAGCGATACATATTGAGCTGGTCTCTGACTTATCTACTCCAGCCTTTATAGCCGCTCTAAAACGACTTATAGGCCGGAGAGGTTTTTGCGCTCACGTCTATTCGGACCGAGGCACAAATTTCGTAGGAGCTAATCGACTTCTACAAACTAACCTAGAAAAAACTATTAAAGCAATTGAAGTCGATCTAGCTACCGAACTTGCTAACCAAGGAATAACGTTGCACTTTAACCCTCCTGCAGCACCCCACTTCGGAGGATTGTGGGAATCTGGAGTTAAATCCACAAAACGCCATCTGTATAAAACTATCAGAAACACAAAGCTCACATACGAAGAATTATATACAGTATTAGTTCAAATAGAAGCATGCTTAAATGCTAGACCACTCTCTCCGCTCTCTAATGATGCCACAGACTACAATGTCCTTACCCCTGGCCACTTCCTGACAGGCAGACATAACCCATTTGTATTAGAACCTCCCCCACTAAATCACAACCAACATCCTTTAAAGAGATGGCAATTTATCCAGTGGCTCTCTCACAATTTTTGGAAACAGTGGTCAAGAGATTACCTTCACACCCTACAACAACGACAAAAATGGCAAACCCAAAAGGAGAATTTAAAAATAGACACTCTCGTATTAATAAGAGAAGATCAAGTACCAATAGGACATTGGCCATTAGGACGAATAATTGAAATTCATACTGGTCATAACAATTTAGTACGAGCAGTAACAATTGAAACGTCAAAAAATATTTTAACTCGCCCTATTGCCAAAGTCTGTCCTCTCCCTTTCTCCGACATATCCCAACAATAATAAACCACTCTCCCTTACACATTGACTCTCTTGGCAACACTAAATGTTTGAAAATTCCCGTTTATTTTGAATATAAACAAATCCAAAACCCACCAAAATTCACTTCAGTTTTGAAAGTTGAAGAAAGTGCGCGGCAAAAGTGTCTTTTTGAGTTTATTTTTATTTTCTTTTACTATTTTGTATATTTTTTTTTGAAATGGAAGAGTTGTTGGAATTGTTCAATTCGGATTCTTTGGATTCTTTAACAACTCCAATAAATACCCCAAAAAGGAAGTTATGGGATCTATTGGATGAATTGACAGATATTCCTGCACCAGTTTCCCCCTATTAAAGAGACTCCGACCAAACCGGGTGTATCGATAAAGAAAAGGGTGAAAACCAATCAGGACGAAACATAGACCCTTTGAAAGTCAGAGGCTGTCGTCCCCAGTAAAAAGGTTACAAAAAACGTTGTCATCAGACAATAAAGATTTCAACTTCAAGCGAAGACCAATACAGCCCCTCCCCGGAATCCGCATTCCAACCAGACCCAGACCAGTGTCTACAACAGCTGTCAAATGTTCCGAAGTTAACAACAACTCCGTCAGTACACTTTTCCCAACACCTCAGGTCAACATACCACCAAAGGCATTATCAAAGCCAACAATACCAATGACATCAACACCATTATCAGCGCCAAACATCCCGCCAACACAACCAGCCATTCCAGCAGGTCCTTCTGACATCATCGATCCACCTATCCAGTTCCAGGATCCACCAATGGGCGACACAGGAATCCCACAAGATTTGGAATCACTCATCGAGGCAACTCCCATAGTTCTACAATTGCTGAAACAAACCAAAACACCATGGGAATGCATCAGAAATTCTAGAAAATTTTTCAGATGGGATCTTCCTGGAAAAGTTTCCATGAAGATGGTAAGGAAAAAGGGAAAATATCACATCTTCCACCAAAAAACCGTAAGTTTATTTAAGCCAATACATTACACATACATATCATACTAAAATATACATTTAAAATATTTAATTTTATTGGAGGCGGGAGGATGTTCAGTCCCTCCAAAATTATTGCCTGAAAAGAAAAATATTTAATGAAAGCTTAATTTCATTAAAATTATACTCATTAAACAATCCCCCGTTGTCCAAATGTCCTCCTGCTACTTCCTAAAGTGCTCCTTTCCTCGTCCTATAAGTCTTTCCAATCAGCAAACTGAAAATAGAAGAAAACCCCACAAAGTAAACAAACTTTGTGTTGAAATTTGAAAATACTTATCTGAATGCACGGGAAGGGCATATTACTCTCCTAATCTGCTCCAACCATCCCTCCAACAAAATTTGTCAGCTGAAATAAACAAAACATTAATAAATTAATAATGATTTTACAAAATAAAAACTTACGAGAATTTCTGCCACCAAAACAGCTGTCATCCTTTCACTTGTACAAATGTCACTTTACATTTCCATTGTGAATGACATTAACATTAAAGTGAAATAGTACTACCAGGCTAACTAATGAATGAAAAGAGTTTAAATCCGCTAACCTGGAGCTATATAAACCGGCGAGATTTTCAGTATGGCACCTCATTCCTTGTTCAGTATTCAAACTGAAACGATCCCACCCGTGATTTTCAAAACTTAATTTGAAAACTTCCTGTCGCAGAAACTTACTTCTGCAAATCCTACGACAGAAACTTACTTCTGTAAAAATCCTGTCGCAGAAACTTACTTCTGCAAATCCTACCACAGAAACTTACTTCTGTAAATATTATTGCAGAAACTTACTTCTGTATTTTTTCCCGCAGAAACTTAATTCTTTTGTAAATTTCTCTCTTCTTCTTCTTTTTTCAGAAAGGCACCAAAACAGCACCGAACTAGCTCTGGATTCTTTTTAATTTTATTTATTTACTTTTTTTTTGAATTTATTATTTATATTGAATTTTTTAATTATTTATTGAATTTTGTTTTTTGAACTGATATTGACTGTGATAATTAGGATTAAGTGTTTTAACTTTTGAATTTTTTTAATAAACATTTTGAATTGGAACTTTGATTGGGCACCTCCCCTTATTGCGCACAGCCCGCACAACTACTTTTTTTTGCACTTTTTAGTGTCTATACAACGAAGAAAAAACCATCCAAATCGGTCCACGCGTTTAAAAGTTAGGTTTAACCCCCTTCCCCACCCCTATTCCACTAAACATTTTTTCTCATGGTATCAATGAAGGAACATATTCTACCTAACAGAAAAGGAATCATTGAAATCGGTCCACGCGTTACGAAGTTACTACCCCTCCCCATCCCCCACCATTACAATAGGACCAAATTATTCTCCTATTAGCAATGGGGGATCACACTCTATACAACAACAAAAGAACCATCCAAATCGGGCCACACGTTACAAAGTTAGGTTTCACCCCACCCTGCTAAAAATTTTTTTTACATGGTAACAATCAGGGAACATACTCTATCCAACAAAAAAAAGAATCATCAAAATCGGTCGACGAGCCTCTGCTTTTGGGAAGTTTGTTAAAAAGAGAATAAACAAATTTCAAAATACCTCTAAGTTAGTGCCAGCTCTAAGATAAGTTCCGTAAAAAATTTTGCACAAATTTCGAAACTAAACCTAGACCTAAACCTAAAACAACCAAACAAAATGAACCGAAACCGAAAAATCACACTATAACATGATTGTCTGAGTGTTGCCAGAGGGTAGATGCAGAACCGGACGAAGTTCCTACTTCGGGAACCATTACGCTCAAGAAAATGCCCTCTCCGTAGAGCCGTTCACCAATTTTATAGCCCTTCGAGAGCACTCGTTTAAACACGTTCTAAATGAACGCAAAAAAATTTCGAGTCATTGACGTCTGCAAACAGCTCCCATCATCCTCCCAGTTCTACGATTCCAGCGACTTGTCCTTCCCGCAGCACTTGGCAAAATACCAAAGCGAATAGAAGCTTGGTGGATAAGCTGTTGTAAGTTTGCGGCCTGTTATTCCCAGTGAAAGACGAGGCTTCCGATCGGCACCGACGATAAAGGTTGATTAATAATAACCTTTTTTATGTATACTGGCTCTTTATTTGGCACAATCGTTATAATGTAAAAATCCTACAAAACTCCAGCTACCCTAAAAAATGTAAAATATTCAAAACTAAAAGACACAATAGTTAACGATCAAAAAGAGCATAAGAAATGGCACGGTACGTTACTCTAAAGATGTTTCCTAAAAACAACTCTAAAAATTGACGGCAAAAAAATTGTAAATAAGCTGTAAAAAAGAAAATGCAAGAAATTTTACAATGTCTCCAAGCGAGTGCCAGCTCTAAGAAAAATCCTTAAAAATTTGAAAAAATTTCTAAACTAATCCTAGCGCTAAACCTAAGCGACCGAACGGAAATAACCGAAACCGTGAAGAAACTTAAACTAGAACATGATTGGCTGAGTGTTCCCAGAGGGTAGATGCAGCACCGGGCGAAGTTCCTACTTCGGGAACCACTGCCCCCAAGCAAATGACTCCTCCATAGAGCCGTTCGCCACTTTTCTAGTTCTCCGGGAGCGCTCCTTCAAACATGTTCTAAACGAACCCAGAAAAATTTCGAACCGATTAGAGTCCCGCGGGACATTGACGTCTGCAAACTGGTCCCATCATCCTCCCAGTTCTCCGATTCCAAAGTGAGACTTGTCCTTCCCGCAACACTTGCAGCAATACCAAAGCAAAGAGAGGCTTCGTAGACAAGGCTGCGGCTAGTGCGGTTAGTGCGAGTGAAAGACGAGACTTCCGTTCCGCACCGACGATAAAGGTTACCAGGTGCAGTTAAATGCGTCGGGCTCTATTGACTGGAACTCTAGACGCCTCTTCAATCTGACAACAAAGTATTGTGTGCATGTATGTGAAACTGTAGGTGTAGGTGTGTAGGTGTAGTGAGCTGTTGCTTAGGCTCGATCCGCATGCAGTACAGATGAATTTCCGATGTAGCAAGTGCTAGAATAAAGCTTATCAAGCAATTCAACTGGTTACATGTCCTTGGCCCCAGTAAAAACTTGGTTTTTGTAATGCTGAATGTCGGGCAGATATGCTGGCACATATCGCGAATAATATATGTAAATACATATTGTTACAGAATTTGCCGAGCGGTCTTTACAAATTTTAATCGATGCCTCTAGCTTGTTTACCTAATGCACAGCTGGGCCAATAACAATAAACAAGGTTAACCTTGATCTACAAAACTGATTGTTCTGCTTGTTATCAATCAGTACAGCAAGTTTATGTGGTCACTTTTTACTTCGCGTTAACATGCCTTCTCACGCTTTTGATATGTGATTTTTGTGTTTTGTGAAATAAAATAAGTGTGAAAATTTACCTGGTGGATATGTGGTATTGTGGAGGGTACTTGGTTTATTTGATTGGTGCCGGCATGTGACTGCCTCTCCGGATATCTGTGGATGTGATGATTTGTGGTGTTCGGTGAGATTTTGTTGTGTCCAGGTGACGTTCGGGTCCAGTGACTGATGTGCCGAGTAATTGTTGCTGCCACTAAGTGGTTTAGCCTACTAAGAGCTCCCCTGGCTGGGACTTCTGCGAGGGCCTGCTAGGATACACTCAGGTCGTTGTGGAAATCCTGTTAAGTGGGGCCGGTTCTTCCAAACGCCACGATGCGACAGTGAATTTAGGAAAAGTCAGTGTTGTGTGTTAATTTTATTTCTCTAGTTACCAGGTACAGTGCGTAAATCCGAAAACAAGAAAAAAGACAAGATGGCGGAGTGGCTTTTTATAGTTTTTCTACTTTTCGAAATTCGGAACTAACAAAATCTGCTAGATTTGTGAAAAATTGACATTAGTGACCTCTATTGTGAAAATTTATTTAAGTAATATTACAATTTAATTATTTCAAAGTAAAGTTAAGTCGCTCGAAGTCGCTGCTTATTTGTTCTGCCTCTAATTTGTGTACAAATTGAAATTTTTAATTGTGAGGTTATGGAAAAGTTTTCGTGTGAACAATTCTTATTTATGTCGTTTTGACTTGGTTATCGTCTCGTTTCAGGTCCCTCTGATGTTACTGAGGAATTTTATGATAGCGGATCTCCCCGGCATATGAAGCTGTGGAGACGAAACCCCCAGTTTTAGTGGGTTGTTTTTGACAGTTGCGGCCGGTAAGTACCTCAGGTAACTTTGCTGGAATGGCAGGTGCGATTTATGTTTGTTTCGGTGCTGGAAATAGGCCTTAGTAATTTATGATTTTTATGTCATTTTAGGTTCAGGAAAGGTGCCGGGCTTGCGTCCGTGGTGAGTGTAAGGAGGGTGAGTCAATTGGATGACATGTAGGGTATGTTGAGCACTATTGAGGACTCGGTTTCATCGTGGGATACGGCAGGTGTCACGGCGTAGGTCAGGTGAGTCTTTTTGGAACATTACTCCCCTCATAAAAGCTTGAAGTTCCGACCAAGCTGGTATAGATGCGCGTGGTACCGAAATTAACTTCACTTGCGAATGCGTACGATGGTATTGTCTTTTGTTTTTGATCATGCGCTTATTCACTCGCGGCATATCGCTAACCTCTCGGGAACCAGAGGCTTTTGGTTCACGGCACTCACGATTTGTGACTTTTCGGCATTTATAATTTTGGTCATTTCTGTTCCGTTTCTGCTTGCTTAACCGATTGAATCACTTTTTTCGCGATATGAACTGTCCGTGTCTTCCCGCCGTGACACTTTTTAATTTTAAAAACAACTTCCGTGATGGCATCGATTACCTGATATGGTCCGTCCCAATCATATTGGAGTTTTGGACACTGACCGATGGTTCGCCGGGGAAAGTACAGCCAAACGAGCTGACCGAGTTCGAAGCTAGGTTTACGCGACCGTAAGTCATAGTAACATTTCATCCGTTGACTTGCGTAGCTGAGCATGACGCGATTGTGTTCGTGTACGTTATTGAGCGTATCGATGAGTCGCTCGAGGTACTCGCTGACTGGCGTAGCTGACTGTGGTGGACTGCCCATGACTATCTCCATCGGTAAGCGAAGCTCCCTTTCAAAGAGTAGTCTCGCCGGAGTTTGCTTTGTGTATCTTGGATACTTGCTCTGTATGATAATAGTAGACAGGGTACATACCGATCCCAGTCCCGTTGGTGCTTATCCAGAAACTTTGCTAGATAGTCAAGGATTGTTCTATTAAATCTTTCAACTAGGCCATCAGATTGCGGGTGGAGGGCTGTAGTGCGAGTTTTATCGATTCCGAACCTTTTGAGTACTTCTTGGAACACAGCGCTTTCAAAGTTCCTGCCTTGATCTGAATGCCGTTGTAGGGGTGCTACAAACCGACTGAAAACCGCAGAAATCAATGCGTCTGCCACAGATTCCGCCGTCTGATCTGAAACAGGAATAGCCTCCGGCCACTTTGTAAAATAGTCCATACAGACTACTAAGTAGCGGTTGTTGCGTTCAGTCTTTGGAAGTGGTCCCAGTATAACCACGGCGATTTGCTCAAATGGAGCGACGGTATTAGAAATTTGTAGTGGTGCTCTCGTTCGTTGACTTGGTCCTTTTCGTGATTGACACTGGAAACATCCTGCGCACCAATCCCTTACGTCTACGCTGCAACCGACCCAATATTACCTCTGCCGCAATTTATGAAGTGTCTCATCCACTCCAAAATGCCCCCCCCCCCCCCTGCTGGCGAATCGTGAACGTGACTCAGCACGACCTTCCTTAATGACTTGGGCACCAGAACTTGTTTAAGGGTCTCATTCATTTGCTCTATTACTCGGAATACAATGTTTTATTTGAACCGCAGGGTGGCCCACATAGCCCAATAGGCTTTTATTTCTGAGTGAAAGTGTTTGATATCCTCCTTGCTCGGTCGGTTTCCTGAAAGCAACCAGTCTCATATATGTCGTAAGGTTGGGTCCTGTTCTTGCAGTTCGGCGATATTATTCTGGACTGTGACTGTTCGTGCAATTATAATGTCCTTTTGTTCCAATCGATGACAATAGAGACAGGCTGAGGTGGAGCACGGGTGGCGGGACAGTGCGTCCGCGTTGCTGTGTTTGGTTCCCGGGCGGTGTACAATTTCGAAGTCGTAGGTTCAATCAAACGGGCCACCTGTCCTTCTGGAGATCGAAAGTTCATCAACCATTTTAGAGAAGCATGGTCGGTACGGATGATAAACCGTCTTCCTAGGAGGTAAGGATGAAAATGAGCACATGCATTGACGATCACAAGCAACTCCTTCCTGGTAACGCAGAAGTTCAACTCTGTTCGGCTAAAGGTTTTTCTGTAATATTCCACCACGTTCTCAGTGCCATCTTGGATCTGCGATAAAACTGCTCCCCAGGCATGGTGGCTCTGGTCGGTGTCGAGGATGAAAGGACAATTTTCGTCAGCAGAGCTAATACCGGTGCTGTAGTGAGTCAGGCTTTTAGGGCGTCGAAGGCCGCCTGACAAGCATCCGTCCAACAAAATTTGCGATTCTTCTCTGTGAGCTCTCTGAGGGGCTTGGCGATGCCAGAAAAGTTTTGCACGAAGTGTCTATAATACGCACATAGGCCTAAAAACGATTGGACATCCTTTGTGCTTTTAGGGGTGGGCAAATCTCTCACTGCGGCTGTCTTGTCTGCGTCGGTTGAAATTCCAGAGGTACTGATGACGTGCCCAAGAAACTTTACCTCGTTACGACAAAGCTGACATTTTCTTGGAGCGATCTTGAGGTTTGCTAGCCTAAGTCGAGCCAAAACGAGACGAAGATTATCGATCATAATTTCGAACGTGGATCCGTGCACAATAACATCATCCAAGTAGACTAAGCAGGCTTGAGGTGATATTTCTTGTAAAACAATTTCCATAAGCCTTTGGAAGGTGGCGGGTGCGTTTGTTAATCCAAAAGACATCACACTAAATTCCCACAGTCCACTTCCCGTGCTGAAGGCAGTTTTCTCTTGATCGCTTTCTTTAACCTCTACCTGCCAATAACCGGATTGTAGATCGAGGGTTGAAAACCATTTCGACCCGGCCAGGGCGTCCAGTGTTAAATCGATCCGAGGGGGTGGATACGAGTCTTTTTTAGTGGCTTCTTTCAACCTCCGGTAATCGACGCAAAAACGGGTGGAACCGTCCTTTTTCTTCACTAGTACTACCCGGGATGTCCAAGGGCTGCTGGATGGGTGTATTACGCCTTGCTCTTCCATCTCTCGGACAAAATTTTCCGCTTCATTTCGTTTGGCAAGAGGAAGTCGTCTAGGGGGTTGCTTTATGGGCTTACTGTCCCCTACGTCGATCTTGGATTCTTAGACTGCGCAAATACGTCCTGATGTTCGTGTAGAAGATTTTTAACGGCGATTAGGTCCGGTGTCAACTCGCTTGTTTCTGAATAGTCCTCACTGGAGCAAGTTAAAAGGTTGTCATCGATGTCGGCATCCGCTAGAACAGTTCCAGCTCTGAGTTCGATTGGTTTATGTGAAAAATTGGTCACACACATAAGAACGTTTCCAGACTCGGGATGGCAGATAGCCGGGCAGACCCATAGATCAGACAAGGTATCCTTCGGGGAAAGAAGAACAGTCTTCCGATCGCCTAATCGGATGTTTGAAACATGTAGAAAACGCATTGACGCAGCGGGTAAAATGTAGTCCTGTGATGTACTAAGTGGTAGGTTTTGCCGTTCGTTAGACAGGCGAATGATTGTGTTCCCAATTCGAAATGTGTTTTGTTGGAGGTCAATTGAACATCTGTTGCCTACAAGAAAGTCCATTCCTATGATGCAGTCTTGAAAAATCTCCGCTACGTAAAAGGTGTGTGTTGCTGTAAAATCTCGAATTTTGACTGGCAGGTCTACGATTCCTTGCACAGTACTTATTTCTCCAGTCACGTCTCGAAGGGATGTCCAACACGGCCGTATACGCGAGTGACCTGGGATACGCTTTAATGCTCGTTGGTGTAGGACAGAATGCGTGGCTCCTGTGTCATAATCATAGAGCACGGTATGGAGTCGATATGTCCGGTAATTTTAATGCTATCGCAAAGTTTTCCTTGGCTTACCGTTATGATTGGAGGGGTCGGTAATTTCAGTTTTGCGGTGCATATGGGCACTGTCGAAACTCCGGACTTACTTCCAATGTCTATTGTTAAGTTGATTGCTTTTGCGGATTCATATTCTGTACCCGTGGTCCCGTCACCGATTTGTGAGGTGTTAATAGCAACTGGACTGCTGATGGTCGGTTTAGTGTGTGGTGTGGGTGTTTTGATGATCGTTGGTACGTGTTGGTTAATCCAAGCTGTGTTGTAAGCTGTCAAAGTATTTTTGCTAAGTGTGTGGTTAGTCTTTGGCTTATTGTTGATGTTCGGTGAGTGATTAGGGCTTAATCCGAGTGGAGCGTTTAAAAATCTGCTGATCCTTGCTTCCCGGGACCAGCGGGCGGGGGTTTAAATGGTCGAGTAACGGTTTGGAAACATTACGGGTTGGAGAGCTCGAAAGTTGGGATGGCAGTGCTAAGTTTGACTGTACTGGTTGACACTGAACCGGTGGCTGATGATTTCGCTCGAAAGTTGGATCGTTCTGGGCAGGAATTTCGTTTCGTATGATGGTGACATTCACCGCTTTATGGGTTGAGGTCACTTCAACTAGGTAAAATTCTACCGCGTCTCCCACAGTTACTGTCATCTGGTTACTAGAAAGCAAAGTCTTTAGATGTGATATGTGGGGAAATGCGTCGCCTTGGTTGTCGTCACGGGTGATAAACCCAATTCCCCGCTGCAGATCCAACCATCTTATGCTTCTTCGTAGCCTATGTTGATTCATCTGTCGTAGTGATGTTTTTCTGATGGGCAAATTACCTGAGTGTGCCGAAGGTCTAGGTATACGTTGAGCTAGCCCTGGCTCCTTCAAGCTAGCTCGTGGTCGTTTCCCGATGCTGGGGATATCTCGTTTGTTTCGGCCTGCTGAACTTCCATGGCTCTTGAAGGTCTTGTCGGTCCTCTCCTGTTATTGCTACTTGACGTTGACGCCATCACAATCCTAATGTTTCGTCTGGCAGCTCTAGTAGCTTTATGGTTGGCATCAATCCTGATAGCTGTTTGTACAGCCTCTTGTAGAGTGGATGGGGAAAAACCTGAACTTTCTCCTGGACGTCCAAATCCAGAATTCCGTCCAGAAAGTGCTCCAAGGCGATCTTGTCTTTTGCACTTTCGGAGCAGTCTGTGAACTTCAGGTGGGTAAGCCGCTGCAAGTCCGTAGCGTACTCTGTGAAGTTCTCTCCACTCTTTTGAACCCTCGTGTGGAGTTGTACGTGGCTTATGGCTTGTTGATGTTCACCACCGAATCGACTTGCCAACGCAGCACGTGTTTTGGAAAAAGTTCTTCGAGTCCCTTGACTGAGCGTCTCGTAAAAAGCTAACGCGATTCCCCGCAGTGAGGCAGCCAGATAAAGTTCCTTTGACATCTCATCCCAACCATTGGTTTCTGCTACGGCTTCGAAGTGTAATTCGTAGTGATTCCAAGGGACTTTTCCATCATATTCGGCTGGAACCAACGCAGGCCTCTGCATAACATAGGCAGCATGATTTGAGGTTACTTTAGAAGACGGAGGCAGGGTGTGAGCTTCAGTGGAGGACTTCGATGCTGTTGTTTTGGATTGCGACTCACCTCGTGCATCTGATTCCCTTTTGTCTGATTCGGAGTGTCTGGTAGGCAGGCGATTGGATTTCAAGGGAGGCGGCGTGGAGTGTGCCTTAGGTTGCGATTCGTTTATTACCTCAGGAGGTGGTTTAATGCTTGCTGGTGCGGTACTATCGTCCATAACTTTATGGACAAATGCAGACGCCCCGAGAATAGACATGTCCATCATTTGTTTTTGAAGTGAAGTTAGTTCTTCCCGGAAAGATGACTGTTCTTCTCTGATGGTATTCAGATTGTTTTTGAGTTCCGTCATTTCTTCTGTTTGCGAGTTAATTGACTGTGACAATTCTTTGAAAGCAGTAGCTTGAGCTTCAAGCCTATCCAAAATCTATTCAAGTTGTTCGGCTGACATATTGATTGGTTGCGCAACTTACAACTAAATATAAATATAACTTTGAATTTTTGTGTTGCGTCTTTTCTTCGTTGTGTTTGCAAGCTTTATTCGCTTTTTCTATTATTATTATTTTTTTGGTGCGCTTTGTTTTTTTTTACAAAAAAATGTCAAATTGTATTTTTTATTTCGGGAATCCGTTGAAGGGTAACGTTTCAGGTAAGTTTATAATTTTTAAGCCTCAATTATTTTAATTTTTATTTTTTCAGGTATGTATAAAAAATACAAAAAATTTCCTACACAAAAGAAATATTCACCGCAACGTCTCTAGCGCTCACCAATTTTCTTAAGTCCTAACTTAGCTTATTCAATTAAATATCCTGAGTTCACTTTTAAATTAAATAAGTAGTATTTTAGTTTGTATAACGACCGGTTAAACTAATCATATGTGACCGCCGTAGCTTTTCACTAAACAGTTCAGTTTGGTTTATTTCATCACCCGAATTCAAGTACGATATCGCGAATTTAATTGCTCAGACTATATATTATTTTGTTCAAACTCGATTTCACCATCAAAAAGTTCAATTTCAGGTTCAAAATAAGATCTGTACTTCTCCTCTTCTATTATCCCATTCGGTGTTTATAAATAAAGAAAAATTCTATAGGTGGATTTAAAACCTGATTGAAATTTAAGTTCACTAAAAATTTGTAGTATTGCTTAAACTGGTATTTCTATAACGAGTATTGAATTATTTATTTATGTTTTCAGTTTATTTCTCCAGAGTTATTCGTCAGTTAAGTTGTTTTACTTTTGATTCCAAAATCAGTACAGCTGCATGTGCTTAAATCCTTGTTATAAACAATGTCACGTAAAAGTCTATGAGGCTAAGAAATTAATGTAAATTCACATCTAGCTTGAAGTTTATTATTATTTATTCCACCTCAGAAAGTTTTAACTACCTTATATCTGATGTCATTAATTAATTCTAAGATTTTCATTCTCACAAGCCTCGGTTAGGCCCTTTTTAGGGTCCATTCATACTCCTCATTTAATAACCATCAGTTTGCACTAAATTTCTAAATAAATCGTCGTTTTGTTTTGAATTCAATATTTGTGTTGCTTATGTCAAATGAACTTTAATTTCAGTCTAAATTAGCACAACTTTCGTAGTGTCGATGAAACGGGTAGGGATTGCAATCGTTTTTACTTCATTAGATGTGTATGTTTCTAAATGGATCGCATTTCAATAAAAAAAATCGTGGCCAATTTCTATTACGAAATTAAAAGTACCCCACACCTGACACCAATGTTTCAGAATTTGCCGAGCGGTCTTTACAAATTTTAATCGATGCCTCTAGCTTGTTTACCTAATGACAGCTGGGCCAATAACAATAAACAAGGTTAACCTTGATCTTCAAAACTGATTGTTCTGCTTGTTATCAATCAGTACAGCCAGTTTATGTGGTCACTTTTTACCTCGCGTTAACATGCCTTCTCACGCTTTTGATACGTGATTTTCGTGTTTGGTGAAATAAAATAAGTGTAAAAATTTACCTGGTGGATATGGTGTGTTTATTTTATTGGTGCCGGCATGTGACTGCCTCTCCGGATATCTGTGGCTGTGATGATTTCTGGTGTTCGGTGAGATTTTGTTGTGTCCAGGTGACGTGTTCGGGTCCAGTGACTGATGTGCCGAGTAATTGTTGCTACTACTAAGTGGTTTAGCCTACTAAGAGCTCCCCTGGCTGGGACTTCTGCGAGGGCCTGTTAGGATATACTCAGGTCGTTGTGGAAATCCTGTTTAGTGGGGCCGGTTCTTCCAAACGCCAAGATGCGACAGTGAATTTAGGAAAAGTCAGTGTTGTGTGTTAAATGTAATGTTTATTTCTCTAGTTACCAGGTACAGTGCGTAAATCCGAAAACAAGAAAAAAGACAAGATGGCGGAGAGGCTGTTTATAGTTTTTCTACTTTTCGAAATTCGGAACTAACAAAATCTGCTAGATTTGTGAAAAATTGACATTAGTGACCTCTGTTGTGAAAATTTATTTAAGTAATATTACAATTTAATTATTTCAAAGTAAAGTTAAGTCGCTCGAAGTCGCTGCTTATTTGTTCTGCCTCTAATTTGTGTACAAATTGAAATTTTTAATTGTGAGGTTATGGAAAAGTTTTCGTGTGAACAATTCTTATTTATGTCGTTTTGACTTGGTTATCGTCTCGTTTTAGGTCCTTCTGATGTTACTGAGGAATTTTATGATAGCGGATCTCCCCGGCATATGAAGCTGTGGAGACGAAACCCCCAGTTTTAGTGGGTTGTTTTTGACAGTTGCGGCCGGTAAGTACCTCAGGTAACTTTGCTGGAATGGCAGGTGCGATTTATGTTTGTTTCGGTGCTGGAAATAGGCGTTAGTAATTTATGATTTTTATGTCATTTTAGGTTCAGGAAAGGTACCGGGCTTGCGTCCGTGGTGAGTGTAAGGAGGGTGAGTCAATTGGATGACATGTAGGGTATGTTGAGTACTATTGAGGACTCGGTTTCATCGTGGGATACGGCAGGTGTCACGGCGTAAGTCAGGTGAGTCTTTTTGTAACAACATAATATGGACAATCCAATAAAAATAAAAACGGGGGTGTACTAATTACAGTCGAACCTGGATAAGCGAGAGTTCAAGAGATCTTTTTTTCGCTTATGGGGGTTGTTCACTAACCCGAGTTTCTAGCTTATAGAGGTACAGGAGTAGCCTTTCTCACTTATATAACCTTTCTTCGCAATTAGTAAGTTCGACAAATAAGTCGGTACATTTGGCCATTCGATTAGAATACGATACAAAAACAATGTTAGTTCCTCGAAATTTCAGAAAACAGCAACAATGTTAGTTCCAGAAAATTTACGAATAAGTCATAAATAGCAGATTTTAAATACGCTCGACTGTCGCTTATACATTCGAGCATATGTAACATCTACAGGCAAGTAGCAGTCTCAGTTATAGAGATACATGAGTGAAAAACGACTTTCTCTTATAGAGGTTTCTGTTTCTCACTTATAGAAGTTTTAGAGGGTTGAAATGACGCAACCTGACAATTAGTCTTGCTGGTAGAGTTTTCTCGCTTATCCAGTTCTCGCTCACCCAGGTTTGACTGTACATGAATTTTAGAGAAAAATTGGGAAAATGATGAATTTTAGGTAATACAAACCATTTTTTTTAATTTTGGAAGTGACTGTACCTGCAATGGTAAGAGTTAGATCGACATTGTTGACAATTTTGGAAAGCTCATAGTAGTTTTTAGCGTTTATTTGATGTTGTTGCGTTGGGTAGGTCAAAAGACAAAAATAAAAGAGTAATGTGCATACCATGAAAAATTGAAATTTATAAATCACCCCGTAACTCCCAAACGGTTGAGAATGCCCCCCTCCCTGTTATAACATTTTTTGTTCACCTAGGTGAGATCTATCACCCTATTCATTTTGACACGTCAGATCTGAAACAACCTGTATTATGTTTATATGGAATATGAACGTCTTAACTTAAAATATTCGTAACTTTGCAAGAAAAAATCGTAGGTGACCGCTCCACAGCTTATTTTGCAGGGTAAGAATAGTACTAAATTATGAACCCACGGAAAATCGTGACCCCATATTTTGTTTAAAATTGTTTTTGGAATCAGTTCTTACTTACTGTCTGGTCCCCTCTCTTATAATCAATTATTTTTTTAAAATCAATTATTTTTTTAAACGCGATAAGTTTCTAAAAGTGATAGAGTGCAATTTTACAAGTGTGTTTACTAAATTTTTTTAAATACGATGTCGGAAGACAAAGCAAACGTTTTGCAATTTGATTCTAGTGCTACAAGTAATTACTATGATATAGCAGCGAGTTCTGTAAAGTTACCAAAATTCTGGACTCTACTCCCAGAAGCTTGGTTTATACAGAAAGAAGCGCAATTTCTTTCCAAACGTACTACTGTGGATGAAACAAAGTACTGTCATGTTGTACAAGCTTTGTCAATTGAAGACATCACCAATGTGTTATACTTCCTGCAAAATCTTTCGCAAGTAATAAGTACGAAAATTAAAAAAAATATTAATAAAAAGGTTTTCGGATTCTAAAGAGAAAAAATTAGAATAACAAATGTTAGATGGCAATTCCTGTATTTTCAGCAAAATACTCATAAAGAAATTGTGGATGAGAAAATTATCAGCAAGTATTAACTAAGGCTATTGAAGTGGTTAGGCAAATAGAGCTCCTTTTTAATATAGGGCGTAGTACCAGAGCCCTAAGCCCTAAAACTTCCTTTTGTATCTGAAATCTGTTAGATACATTATATTTCAAATTAAAAAAAAAAATGTTTTTTAATTTAATTTTATTTGTACTTTTATTTTAATTTTAAGTTGTTTTTAGATCGGCAGATCTGGTTATACTGAAAATCTATTTACAATTTTTTGTATCCTACTTTACATTTAATACAAAGATAGTTTGTTAAATATTTTCTCTTTATTGAGTACAGTATTTTATTGTCAATGAATAAATGATTATGATATTTTTCAAAGTGTTTGTGTTTCACACTATTGAAAATTTATCGAAGTGTACAGGTTGACTAAAATTTGACAGTACAGTCTGATTGGATATTATTAAAGTGGATTTGAATAAAAATATTTTATTAATAATATAATCAAACTTAAGAAATTTTAATAAAAATTAAAAATTAAATTTGTAACTACTGCTACATTTCTCTCCCCTCAGTGAAAACGTCCATTTTAAGTGAATCGTAAAATTAAAAATATGAGTAATAATAATATTGTTAGTAATAACAAAAAATTATAATTGAAATTTTACTTTCTTTTTTGGTTTGTTTTTTATTGGTGTAATTGTTTGTTCTGTGTGTTCGATAAATGCTGGTTTTAGTCTGTCAACTGAAATATATTTATCAAGTTTGTTTAATACTTTGAAAGGGCCTTCATATGGGTTTTGTAAAGAAGATTTGCTTCTGTCGATTCTAACAACAAATTGTGTTTCTTTTAAATCTTTAGGTACGTAGATTTTAGAATTTTGTTTTCGAGAATTTGAAGGTTTGAAGTTATTTATGCAAGATCTAATTTTACTTAAGAAATTTGATGGATCTTGAATTGTTGAATTGTTGTTAATGATAAATTCTCCTGGAACGCGAAGAGGTTGTCCATAGACAAGTTCTGCTGGAGAACATTGCAAGTCTTCTTTAATCGTGGTTCGGAAACCTAAGAGGACTGCAGGTAATTGTGTGACCCAATTATTTTGGCCGTCACGAGCGCGTATGGCTGCTTTTAATTGTCGATGAAATCGTTCTATCATTCCGTTGGATTGTGGATGATAAGGAGTAGTACGGATTCGATGTGATCCTAAAATTTTTGTAAAATCTTCGAATAATTTGGATTCGAATTGAGTACCTTGATCTGTGGTTATTTCTAGAGGAATACCAAAACGTGGAAAATATTGTTCATATAATGTGTTGATAACTGTGCTTGCCTGTATATCTTTGATTGGATAAGCTTCTGGCCATCGAGTAAATCTATCTATTATTGTTAAAATGTAAGAATATCCATTTGAAGACGGTAAAGGACCTACCAAATCTAAATGGATATGTTCGAATCTTGTTTTGGGTAGTTCGAATTTACCGATTTCTGATTTTGTGTGTTTAGTTATTTTGGCTTTTTGGCAATTGACACAATTTCTAGTCCACTTGTTAATATCTGTATTCATTCCAGGCCAAAAGTACTTACAATAAACAATAGATTTTCGTGTTGTTCTAATTCCTGGATGAGATAAATTATGTATGGTATTAAAGATAGTTTTTCGAAGTTCTTTGGGTATATATGACCGTGAATTTTTAGTAGAAACTTCGCACCAAATGTCAGATTCAGAAGTGTTTAATTTAATTTTAATAAGTTTATATTTTGAATTATCTGGTCTGTTATGCTGAGTTATTAAAAGATGTGTAAGTTCTTCATCACTATTTTGGTACTCAGCGATAGTTTCTAAATCAAATTTGGTATTGTTATGCTTTGAATGTTCAAAATTGTCGATAGAAATTCTAGATAAAGTATCTGCTACTGTATTTGATTTGCCTTTGATATGTCTGATATCGGAGGTAAATTGGGTTATGTAGTCCAGATGTCTAGTTTGTCTTGGACTTCTTTCTGTTTTAGACCATATTGCTGTAATTAGTGGTTTGTGGTCTGTAAAAGCTGTAAATTCTCGACCTTCTAGAAAATGTTTAAAATGTTTGATGGCTAGATATAATGCCAAAAGTTCTCGGTCGAATGCTGAATATTTTATTTCTGCGTCTTTTAATTTTTTAGAGAAAAATGCAATGGGTTCCCAATGATTTGCATTGGATTGTTGGAGAACTGCACCAACAGCGCTAGCAGAAGCGTCCACAGTTAAATTGAATTTTGCATTTTCAATAGGATGAATTAATAAAGTTGCTTTTGAAAATGATTGTTTAATTTTGTTAAGTTGATCTTCACATTCTGCTGGCCAAGAAAAATTTTTAGAGTTATTTGGTTTCTTTTTGAGAAGTAGGGCCAAATGAGTGTGAATTGGGTTTAGTAATTTGGCAAGATTTGGAATAAATCTATGGTAATAATTAACCATGCCTATAAATTGTTGAATTTGTTTAATGGAATTTGGAGAAGGAAAATTGTTAATAATTTGGACTCTGTCTTCTGAATGTAAGATCCCTTCTTTTATTATTTTATGACTGAGGAAGTCCAAAGATCCAACTCCGAAAATGCATTTGGATGGATTGATATTGATTCCGAAATCTGATAGTTGTTTAAAAATTTGGTTTAAATGATTTTGATGTTCGGATTCAGATTTGCTGGCAACTAAAATATCGTCAATGTAGACAAATGCGAAATCTAAACTTTTAATGATTTGGTCCATGAATCGTTGAAATGTTTGTGCAGCATTTCTTAGACCAAAAGGCATCCTTGTGAATTCAAATAATCCGAAAGGAGTTGTAATGGCTGTTTTATGTATGTCATCTTTAGCCATTGGAATTTGGTGGTAAGCTCTTATCAAGAATTTTTCTTTGCTACTAGATGTAGTGCAGAAGATACTGAAGAAGATGATAATTGGCACAGACCTAATTTAACCATGTGATCAAATTCTAATTTTGCAATTTTGTATTTATGTCCATCTAAACGTCTTGGACGAGAAAAAGGTAATAGTCCTTTAGTTTCTATGCGATGTACAACGTTATGTTTAACTGGGATATCATAACGAGGTGGTTGTGTTAATGTGAGAAATCTTTGCAAAATTTTACCGTACTCATTACTGATTGCGTAGTAACGAGGAGTTGGAGTATTTGCGTTTACCGTTATTCCACTAACACTTAATGTTGTTGTACCGTCGAGTAATCTTTTGTTTTTTAAATCGACGAGTAAATTAAATTTTGTTAAAAAATCTGCTCCGATAATGGGCTTGTTGACATTAGCAATTATAAATGGGAAAATTAATTCTCTCCTAAGACCGAAATCTACTTTAAGTAGTTTTGTACCATAAGTGTTAATGGTAGAACCGTTTGCTGCGGATAAATATAAGTTTGGGTCTTTGTTAAATTTTCTAAAGAATTCGTTAGGTACTACTGAAATATCAGCACCTGTATCTATTAGAAATTTGAATTGGTTTTCTTTGTCAAAAATGAATAAACGTTTAGAAATATTATTGTTAAATATATTGTTCACTGAGGGATTAATTAGTTTTTTTGATTATTAATAGTTTTGTAAGAACACGGCGAAATGCATTTATTCGCTTTGGTACCATATTTATTGTGGTACCAACAATAAGAATTGTTATCTCTAGTTTTTGAAACTTGTCTGCTATGTGAATTGTTTCTAGAGAATGAATGATCTCTCGATCTGTTTCTAGACCGTGAGTGAGAAAATTGGTTTTGACACGATAATCCTTTTATCAAATTTTCGAGATTTTCTAATTTGTTTTCTAAATTATTTATTTTTGTGAAAAGGAAATTGTTATCGATAAAATTGTAATTTGGTTTTGGTAGATTTTTGTTTAATTCCGATATAAATTGAATTTTGGAAATATCATATATATTATCTGCCAAATCTAAAAGTTCTTTAATATCTTCTTTTCCTGAATATATTAAGGCTATGTTTATATTTGCCGGCAATTTTCTCATCCATAATTTTTTAATTAAAGATTTGCTAAATGTGGAGGAATTGCCTGCAAGTATTACCATGGAGCGATAGAATTCGGAAGGTTTTCTATCTCCGATTTCGGTAGTAGATAGAAGTTGTTCTAACTTCTTTTCTTCTGGTTCGGTAAAACGTTTGATCAGAGTATTCTTTAAACATTCATATTTATTTGAAAGTGGAGGATTTTGTAAAAAATCTAGAACATTTGTTATAACTTCCACTGGTAAAGATTGAACAACGTGACTATATTTTGTTTCGTCAACCGTTATTCTTTTAGAAACAAATTGGGCTTCGGCTTGAATGAACCAAGCTTCTGGATATGAAGTCCAAAAGCTTGGTAGTTTGATTGAAGTTGTTGCTACATGATTGTTTTCATTGTAATTTGTAGCATTTGTATGTAAATTTTGTTGTGAAAAGTTTGAATCATCTTCACTAGTCATCATGATTGCAGTTATTCACTGTTTGAAAGTAAAATTTCACTTTTTGTTTTTAAATTGCACACTGATTTTAACGAAACTTAACTTCGCGAATCACAAAAATAAAAGAACAACCCCTTATTATAACTTTTTAAGTTATATTAATATTTCGAGAATGATTATATATTGAGAAGAAAAATATATTATTTTTAGTAGAAAAGACAAATAATATTTTATTAAGATAAATATTTTGAAAATGTGAGGAAATGTTGTTTATGATTTTTTAATTATGTAGTTGTGGTACAATTAAAGTAATTTTAATTATAAAAACACGTACCGTTGTTGTCTTCGTTTATTGTTACGGTGTTGTCTTTTCTTCTTTCTTCCTAAAGATGTAATCTTCTCTTTGATGTGTTGATTCGTTGATGGGTTTTAAACTAGAGGATGCCTTACCCTGGGTGGGGGGCACCTCATAGTTCAAATATTGTTGATCTTGATTGTAGCTTTGTAATAAAGAGGATGCCTTACCCTGGGTGGGGGGCAACTCTTATTAAAATTTTGTGTTGAATGTTGATGATTGTTTTAATAACGAGGATGCCTTACCCTGGGTTGGGGGCACCTCTTATTAAAATTTTGTTTCTTGAATTGTTAAGTCTTCGTTGTCTTCTTTTTTTTATTAAAATGAGAGAATACCTTACCTTTGGTAGGGGGTATCTCTATTTTAAAATGTTGTTGTTTCTTTGAGGGTTGTTGAATCTTCTTTGTTCGTCCTTGTTTACTTTTTTTAAAAAAGCAGAAAGTACCTTACCTTGGGTAGGGGGTACTTCTGTTTTTAAAAAAACTTTTCGGGGTCACCAATGAAGTGGTTAGGCGAATAGAGCTCCTTTTTAATATAGGGCGTAGTACCAGAGCCCTAAACCCTAAAACTTCCTTTTGTATCTGAAACCTGTTAGATACATTATATTTCAAATTATAAAAAAAATGTTTTTTAATTTTATTTTATTTGTACTTTTATTTTTATTTTAAGTTGTTTTTAGATCGGCAGATCTGGTTATACTGAAAATCTATTTACAATTTTTTGTATCCTACTTTACATTTAATACATAGATAGTTTGTTAAATATTTTCTCTGTATTGAGTACAGTATTTTATTGTCAATGAATAAATGATTATGATATTTTTCAAAGTGTTTGTGTTTCACACTATTGAAAATTTATCGAAGTGTACAGGTTGACTAAAATATATTTGACAGTACAGTCTGATTGGATATTATTAAAGTGGATTTGAATAAAAATATTTTATTAATAATATAATCAAACTTAAGAAATTTTAATAAAATTAAAAATTAAATTTGTAGCTACTGCTACAGCTATGTTAGGTCTTTAGGAAAACAGGACTTTAAAGAATTAGTCGATTTGGCAAACAATATATGTATATGAGATAACAAAAATTCACATTGTACCAAATAAAAATTTTACAACGAAAAATTTTAATTACACATAGACAAATTCTCTGGCAAACAGAATAACAATTCTAGAAAATAAAGTAAATAATCTAGATATGTTAATACAAAAACCTATCTATTCAGCAAAAATTTTCTTTTATATTAAAAGATCTAGAGATAAATCATTTCCAAGAAACAATTCAATTCCTAGATAAATTTTGTTGTTCGTATCATATTAAATTTGGTACCAAGGCGTCAAAATGAATTTCCCTGTGTTCTTTTAATAGTATCAATTTAATAACAGGATCAATACAAAATCCCGTAAAAAATAATCCTTACGCCAAAACACCGAAATCCAAATCCCTAAAAATAAAAATCTATAACGACAAAATCTCGAAAGCGAAAAAATCCCTAATGACGAAATCTCTAAAAAAAATAAGGAATCCCTAAAAAAATCCTAAAAATCCATAAATTAAAAGGAATCGAGATAAAACACAAATTTAAAAATAAATTCGTATTTAATGCAATTCCTTTTGAAAATGTCAAATCTGATTTCTCATATCTCTCATCGCATGTCTTTATATTTTTTAATTTTATTTTTATATTCAAGAAGAATTTTAATTTCTTAATTTTTTACAGATATTTGATCTTGCCTATGTAACAACTATTGTTGCAAAATCCAAAAAATTATAGTTAATATGCCAAAAGTGTTAGCTCTAAAGTAGAAAATAAATATAGTCCCAAAAATTAGCGAAATTTCAATTAAATTAGTATAAAAGGCGAAATACGAGTTGTAGATGATGATAATTCAGAAACGTACAACAAATTTTCGATTCTGATATGTAGGAATAAGTAATAGTTCCCTCATTATACAATTTATGAATTTTATAAAAGAAGGTTTTGAATTTAATCCGAATAAATTCAAAATCTTTCTTTTATAAAATTCATAGTTAGGGCTTTTTTGATTAGAGATTTTTTGAATTATGAATTTTGTACTCTTAGAGGTAAATGTTGGTTTATGGCAGGATTTTACATTCCCTTTTATAATCGCCAGCGTTAATGCAAATTATTGGAGCCGAACTTTTAACTAAAATCAATCTTTTTGTAGGTCTTTAGTTTATTTGTCAGAGATATAGGTTTGCGAATTTTAGTTTAGTTTTAGCAAACAACAACACTGGATATTTTTTTTATATAAAATTCAAGGCAAACATTTTTATATTTTAAAATAGGTTGTAGGTGCGAGTGGAGCGAGTGTGTGATAACAAAAAGTCGTTTACGACTGAAGACGGACAACTAATAGCCATACAACCGATAGCGACCATCCGCTCAGCCCAAGGCATAGCGTCCAATTAGCTTCCCTTCCGTTCTTCTCAAATCAATGCAGAAAGGTGTGGGGTTTTCAAGCAGGGATGTTATGGAGCTCCGTAACCGTAACCGAAACTTTCGGATATCCGAAATAAAAAATTATCCGTAACCGTAACCAAATCCCGTATAAAAGTTTCGGGTAATTTCGGATAGTCTAAATGATACATGTTATGACAAGTTTTTGTTTTTTTCCAGCCGAGCATTGTTTATTATTTATTCTGGCTTCGTCATTACTAGTCAGTCATTCCGAGATTATATTACAATTTTACATTTATGTGTGTACTGAGGTATGTCAGGATGTCTGGAATTATAAGTTGACGTGGGGGCGTAGTCCCTTTATTTTGAGCCTCCAAAATCCTAAGTCCTCTTTGTATCTAATGGGTAAGATACATTTTATTTTATAATAAAAAAAATTTAAATATTTTAGTTTTAATTTTTTATTTAATTTCCATACTACCAGTCCGGTTGTTCTGGCTAGACTAAAAATTATTTACAATATTTTTGTATCCTACTTTACGTTATATACATACATAGATAGTTTGTTAAAATTTTCTTTGTATTGAGTACAGTATTTTATTGTCAATGAATAAATGATTACGACAATTTTTAAAGTGTTTGTGTTTCACACTATTCAAATTTTATCGAAGTGTACAGGTTGATTAAAATATTTTTGACAGTACAGTCTAATTGGATATTATTGAAGTAGATTTGTAATACTAATATTTTATTAATAATATAATCAAAATAATAAACTTTTACTTAAAATATAATATATTAAACTTGTAGCTACTGCTACATTACTCCCCCCTCAGTGAAAACGTCCATTTTAAGTGAATCGTAAAATTAAGAAAATGATGAATAATAATATTTTTAGTAATAAAAAAAAAAAAAAAAAATTATAATTGAAATTTTACTTTCTCTTTTGTAATGTTTTTGATTGGTGTAATTATTTGTTTCGTGTTTTCGATAAATGCTGGTTTTAGTCTGTCGACTGAAATGTTTGTAGCTTTACCACGGTAATCGATTTGATAAAATTTGTCCAGTTTGTTTAATACTTTGAAAGGACCTTCATATGGGTTTTGTAAAGAAGATTTGCTTCTGTCGATTCTAACAAAAACGAATTCTGTATCTTTTAAATCTTTAGGTACGTAGATTTTAGAATTTTGTTTTCGAGAATGTGAAGGTTTGAAGTTATTTATGCAAGATCTAATGTTACTTAAGAAATTTGATGGATCTTGTATTGTTGAGTTGTTGTTAATGATAAATTCTCCTGGAACGCGAAGAGGTTGTCCATAGACAAGTTCTGCTTGAGAACATTGCAAGTCTTCTTTAATCGTGGTTCGGAAACCTAAGAGGACTGCAGGTAATTGTGTGACCCAATTATTTTGGCCGTCACGAGCGCGTATGGCTGCTTTTAATTGTCGATGAAATCGTTCTATAATTCCGATGGATTGTGGAGTAGTACGGATTCGATGTCATCCTAAAATTTTTGTAAAATCTTCGAATAATTTGGATTCGAATTGAGTACCTTGATCTGTGGTAATTTCTAGAGGAATACCAAAACGTGGAAAATATTGTTCATATAATGTGTTGATAACTGTGCTTGCCTGTATATCTTTGATTGGATAAGCTTCTGGCCATCGAGTAAATCTATCTATTATTGTTAAAATGTAAGAATATCCATTTGAAGACGGTAAAGGACCTACCAAATCTAAATGGATATGTTCGAATCTTGTTTTGGGTAGTTCGAATTTACCGATTTCTGATTTTGTGTGTTTAGTTATTTTGGCTTTTTGGCAATTGACACAATTTCTAGTCCACTTGTTAATATCTGTATTCATTCCAGGCCAAAAGTACTTACAATAAACAATAGATTTTCGTGTTGTTCTAATTCCTGGATGAGATAAATTATGTATGGTATTAAAGATAGTTTTTCGAAGTTCTTTGGGTATATATGACCGTGAATTTTTAGTAGAAACTTCGCACCAAATGTCAGATTCAGAAGTGTTTAATTTAATTTTAATAAGTTTATATTTTGAATTATCTGGTCTGTCAAACACAGTAGCAGATACTTTATCTAGAATTTCTATCGACAATTTTGAACATTCAAAGCATAACAATACCAAATTTGATTTAGAAACTATCGCTGAGTACCAAAATAGTGATGAAGAACTTACACATCTTTTAATAACTCAGCATTATTAAAAGATGTGTAAGTTCTTCATCACTATTTTGGTACTCAGCGATAGTTTCTAAATCAAATTTGGTATTGTTATGCTTTGAATGTTCAAAATTGTCGATAGAAATTCTAGATAAAGTATCTGCTACTGTGTTTGATTTTCCTTTGATATGTCTGATATCTGAGGTAAATTGAGTTATGTAGTCCAGATGTCTAGTTTGTCTTGGACTTCTTTCTGTTTTAGACCATATTGCTGTAATGAGTGGTTTGTGGTCTGTAAAAGCTGTAAATTCTCGACCTTCTAGAAAATGTTTAAAATGTTTGATGGCTAGATATAATGCAAAAAGTTCTCGGTCGAATGCTGAATATTTTATTTCTGCGTCTTTTAATTTTTTAGAGAAAAATGCAATGGGTTCCCAATGATTTGCATTGGATTGTTGGAGAACTGCACCAACAGCGCTAGCAGAAGCGTCCACAGTTAAATTGAATTTTGCATTTCCAATAGGATGAATTAATAAAGTTGCTTTTGAAAATGATTGTTTAATTTTGTTAAGCTGATCTTCACATTCTGCTGGCCAAGAAAAATTTTTAGAGTTATTTGGTTTCTTTTTGAGAAGTAGGGCCAAATGAGTGTGAATTGGGTTTAGTAATTTGGCAAGATTTGGAATAAATCTATGGTAATAATTAACCATGCCTATAAATTGTTGAATTTGTTTAATGGAATTTGGAGAAGGAAAATTGTTAATAATTTGGACTCTGTCTTCTGAATGTAAGATCCCTTCTTTTATTATTTTATGACTGAGGAAGTCCAAAGATCCAACTCCGAAAATGCATTTGGATGGATTGATATTGATTCCGAAATCTGATAGTTGTTTAAAAATTTGGTTTAAATGATTTTGATGTTCGGATTCAGATTTGCTGGCAACTAAAATATCGTCAATGTAGACAAAAGCGAAATCTAAATTTTTAATGATTTGGTCCATGAATCGTTGAAATGTTTGTGCAGCATTTCTTAGACCAAAAGGCATCCTTGTGAATTCAAATAATCCGAAAGGAGTTGTAATGGCTGTTTTATGTATGTCATCTTTAGCCATTGGAATTTGGTGGTAAGCTCTTATCAAGAATTTTTCTTTGCTACTAGATGTAGTGCAGAAGATACTGAAGAAGATGATAATTGGCACAGACCTAATTTAACCATGTGATCAAATTCTAATTTTGCAATTTTGTATTTATGTCCATCTAAACGTCTTGGACGAGAAAAGGTAATAGTCCTTTAGTTTCTATGCGATGTACAACGTTATGTTTAACTGGAATATCATAACGATGTGGTTGTGTTAATGTGGGAAATCTTTGCAAAATTTTACCGTACTCATTACTGATTGCGTAGTAACGAGGAGTTGGAGTATTTGCGTTTACCGTTATTCCACTAACACTTAATGTTGTTGTACCGTCGAGTAATCTTTTGTTTTTTAAATCGACGAGTAAATTAAATTTTGTTAAAAAGTCTGCTCCGATGATGGGCTTGTTGACATTAGCAATTATAAATGGGAAAATGAATTCTCTCATAAGACCGAAATCTACTTTAAGTAATTTTGTACCATAAGTGTTAATGGTAGAACCGTTTGCTGCGGATAAATATAAGTTTGGGTCTTTGTTAAATTTTCTAAAGAATTCGTTAGGTACTACTGAAATATCAGCACCTGTATCTATTAGAAATTTGAATTTATTTTCTTTGTCAAAAATGAATAAACGTTTAGAAATGTTAATGTTATATATATTATTCACTGAGGGATTAATTAGTTTTTTTGATTATCAATAGGTTTATAAGAACACGGCGAAATACATTTATTCGCTTTGGTACGATATTTTTTGTGGTACCAACAATAAGAATTGTTATCTCTAGATTTTGAAAATTGTCTATTATGTGAATTGTTTCTAGAGAATGAATGATCTCTCGATCTGTTTCTAGACCGTGAGAAAGAAGGTTGATTTTGACATGATAATCCTTTTATCAAATTTTCGAGATTTTCTGTTTTATTTTCTAAATTGTTTATTTTTGATAAAAGGAAATTGTTATCTATGAAATTGTAATTTGGTTTTGGTAGATTTTTGTTTATTTCCGATATAAATTGAATTTTGGAAATATCATATATATTATCTGCCAAATCTAAAAGTTCTTTAATATCTTGTTTTCCGGAAGATATTAAAGCAATGTTTATATTTGCCGGCAATTTTCTCATCCATAACTTCTTTATTAATCATTTGCTAAATGTGGATGAATTGCCTGCTAGAATTTCCATAGAGCGATAAAATTCGGAAGGTTTTCTATCTCCGATTTCAGTTGTAGATAGAAGGTGCTCTAGCTTCTTTTCTTCTGATTCGGTAAAACGTTTGATCAGAGTATTTTTTAAACATTCATATTTGTTTAACAGTGGAGGGTTTTGTAAGAAATCTAGAACATTTGTTATAACTTCCACTGGTAAAGATTGAACAACGTGACTATATTTTGTTTCGTCAACCGTTATTCTTTAAGAAGCAAATTGGGCTTCGGCTTGAATGAACCAAGCTTCTGGATATGGAGTCCAAAAGCTTGGTAGTTTGATTGCAGTTGAGGCTACATAATTGTTTTCGTTGAAATTTGTAGCATTTGTATGTAATGTTTGTTGTGAAAAATTTGACTCGTCTTCACTAGTCATCATGATTGTAGATGTTCACTGTTTGAAAATAAAATTTCACCTTTTTTTTAAAAACACTGATATTAACGAGACTTAACTTCGTGAATCACAAAATGAAAGTACAACCCCTTAATATTAAAAAAATTTTTAGATGATTATACTATGATAAAATATATTTTAACTTGAGTTAAAGATATATTATTTATTGCAAAGAAATATACAAATTTTGAAAGTTGAGAAAAAGAGAAGAAAATATGTTGTAATGTGGAATTGTGTATGTTTATGTTGTACAAATTATGTTAATTTTAATAAAAAAAAAACGAGAACATACCAATATTAAATTTTTGTTGAAGTTATGTTGATTCTTCTTTCTTCCTAAAGATGTGTTGACTTGAACTTGTTGCTTGATGGATGGATTGTTGCTTTTGTTGTTGTTGATTGTAGATTTGATGATGACTTCTTTTTAAAATAATGAGGATGCCTTACCACTTGTGGGGGGCACCTCTTATTAAATATGTCCTTACGGTTGCTGTTGTTTTTGATGGCAGCTTTGAGTCGCTGCTGTTGATTGTTGAGGGAAGTTTTGAGTCGCTGCTGTTGATTGTTGATGGCAGCTTTGAGTCGCTGCTGTTGATTGTTGTTGATTGCTTAAAAACAGAGAATACCTAACCTTGGGTAGGGGGTATCTCTGTTTTTAAAGTTTGTGATGATGCTTCTGCTTCTAAGTTAAAACTAGAAAGTACCTTACCTTGGGTAGGGGGTACTTCTGTTTTAAATTTTTTATGTTTTTTATTTTGCGTTGATGTTGCGTTGAAAATTTTAGAAACCAGAAAGTACCTTATCTTGGGTAGGGGGTACTTCTGTTTCTAAAATTCCGAGATCACTAATGTTGTGACCGGAATGTCGGGGTCACCAATGAGGTATGTCAGGATGTCTGGAATTATAAGTTGACGTGGGGGCGTAGTCCCTTTATTTTGAGCCACCAAAATCCTAAGTCCTCTTTGTATCTAATGAGTTAGATACATTTTATTTTATAATAAAAAAAATTTAATTATTTTAGTTTTAATTTTTTATTTAATTTCCATACTACCAGTCCGGTTGTTCTGGCTAGACTAAAAATTATTTACAATATTTTTGTATCCTACTTTACGTTACATACATACATAGATAGTTTGTTAAAATTTTCTTTGTATTGAGTACAGTATTTTATTGTCAATGAATAAATGATTACGATAATTTTTAAAGTGTTTGTGTTTCACACTATTCAAATTTTATCGAAGTGTACAGGTTGATTAAAATATTTTTGACAGTACAGTCTAATTGGATATTATTGAAGTAGATTTTTAATACTAATATTTTATTAATAATATAATCAAAATAATAAACTTTTACTTAAAATATAATATATTAAATTTGTAGCTACTGCTACATGTACTAAGATGAAAAGTGTTGTGTAAATTACTTATAATTGTTTATATTTGCAGATTCCGAAAAATGTTAACAGTGTGGTAAAAACTTTTAACGGAAAGGAGGTGGCACTACTTCGCTGATACTTCATCTTAAATCAAAACACATTGATAAGTATGAAGAACTGTTGTTATTGGAAAAAGATATTCAACAAAAGCCACAAAAACCCCAACAACTGACACTTTTACAAGATTGTAAAAAACAGATGACAATAAAAGATGCTTTGAAAAGTAGACGTGCCTGGGATGAAAGTAATACTAAACAAAAGGAAGTTGATCAATTAGTGGCTGAAATGATTGTGTTCAAAACTCTGCATTAATCTTTGAAATCCCGCACCTTCCACAAAGTTAAATTAACTTTGTGGAAGGTGCGGGATTTCAAAGATTAATGCAGACAGCATTACCACGTTATAATCTAAGAGGTCGGCAGTATTTTACATATTTGCTTTGTACTGATATCTACGATAAAATGAAGTTAAAGGTTTTGGGACTGCTCAAGCAATTTGAAAAGATATCATTTACTACAGATGTTTAGTCCGAGCCCAGTGCCAATGTTTCATTACTGAGTCTTACTGCTCATGGCATCACAAATAAATTTTAAAGATTGACTATAATACTCAAGTGTAAACAATTGGAATGTCGGCACACACGTGAAATTATAGCGAATATATTTAAACAACATTTTGAAAGATTGGGGCTTAAGCACGAAATTAGTCCATTGTATTTTACGCGACAGAGGATCCAATATGATAAAAGCTATGAAAATGGCAAATTTCACTGATGCAAACTGTACTATTAATCAACTGCAATTGTGTGTCCGATCGCGATGGAAATCGAACATTTTTTCTTGCCAATGACTACAAAATGCAAGAAAATTGGTACTCACTTCAATCACTTTCTAGTTGCTCAACATGAATTAAAACAAATTTAAACATTTTGGGGATACTTGGCTGTTCAAAAACATCTTTCTTCACCTAAAATGACAAGCTGTCAACAACAAGCTCCTGAAACCATTCATACATTCAATCTAGTCTAGCTGAAAGATGAAGCGTAGGTGACGAGGAAGAGCAAAATATAGATTGTGCTGATGATGCTGAAGTGTGCAATCAATTCATTTTTAAAAAGACATTACTAAATGAATACAATAGAGAGAACAGGTTGACACTCACTGAAGATCCACTTTTATGGTGGAAAGTGCATACCAAACTAACGGATAATCCGAAATAATTTCCTATCCTTAACCGTATCCGAAACCGATATAATATTATTCCTTTATCCGTATCCGTATCCAGATCCAAAATTTCATATCCATAACATCCCTGTTTTCAAGGACACACCGCTATATACAAACCAGCACGTATACCAAGCGGGCAAATCAACCATTACAGTGCTACATAGTCTAGTTGGAAAACTAGAAGACGCTGTTACAGGTAAAAAATAATACTGTCTGCGCGTTTCTTGATATTAAATCTTAGCGACTATCGACAGAGGAAGCGAACCGCTGATGGTCCGACGGATTGGGCAATGTTAAGTAACCCGAACATCACGGCCCGACTGGGGTATAAATCAGTAAGAGCCACCAGGGGATGTGGAGTGGAGGGGAGTGAGGAATCCTTTCCCTTCTGCTGTGGGCACTTATTATTGCTGATTTACTGTTAAGACTGACTGACTGTTCCGTTCCACGTATCATATTCTCCTGATGGCACATCTGGAAAGAAGAATTACCACAAAGGATCAGGAATTTTATTAATAATTTGAAAATACTTATCTAATAGTTGAAGAGTATGTCTGTCCGCTTGATAATTTCTTCATAAATTGTTAAACCTAAAATGTAGAAATCAAAATATTATTGAATTTGTTCGGATTAAAACATGTAAACAAAGTCAGTAGTTAGTAAACAAAAAAAAACTCACTATAAGCACGAAAATCATTTTAATTGATACAAACATTTAACACAATTAAACACAACATCACAAACATTAAACATAAAATAATTCAAAAAGTCTTTCACCTATTGATAAATAGGTAAAAAAGTAGAATCCATACGAAATATTCCCCTAACATCAACACGTCACAAATTTGACAGATCTGAATTGACAATTAGGAAATATGATATAATTACTATAATTCTATCTCAATATTTGAGGGGAATAACAATCTTTTCCATTACCAAAAAAGGAAATATTTGCAAGAAGCAAATTAAACATGTCCTTATGTGGTAAGATGAGTCGAAAAGTGATATAACTTGAGCTGGAAAATTAGAAAAAGGAAATGGGAAGAGAGTCTCAATTCGTTCCACGTGAGGTCGAGATCGAACACGTTTTAAGTAAGGTGTCGGAATCAAAGCAATAAAATCGAAATAAAATATTATAAAATTCGGAATCGTAGAAATTAAATTTACAAATAACTATAAATTTAATAAGTGAATTCATAAATAATTAAATCATTTTCGTGCAGGTGGTGTGTATTGTATCATTATCAAGTTGTGAAATTTAAACAGTTGAATTATATTTAGTACCCAATTGTGTGTGAATCTTATCAATATAATCGTTGGATTGAAAATCAAACCATTAGTGTAACACAATATTGGCAATAAAATTGGTGCATATCAGCGCAATAAAACTTCTTTTATTTCATTCTGGAATAAATTAATCAAGCGAACAATTGCTTTAGTGGACATGACATTGGATTACCAACGTGGAGACCGGGATTCGAGACTTCTTTTACTTTTTATTTCGATAAAAATGTTGTGTGTTTATTTCTTGCACAAAAAGAAATCGTTAAAATGGATAAAGCTAATCCTTTTCACTGACTGACTGGCCTAACAAAACAACTATTGTACCCTTTTCAAGAAGAAGGTTAGAAGAACATAAACTTGAAGGAACATGGATAACACAGTGAGGTCAAATATTTTATAGGTCAAAGACTCACATGGAATCGCCATTTGAAAGGGTGAAAAGAAAAGCATTGAGTGTACTCTTCGGTAAAACCTGGGGCTTAAAGCATAAAAGTCCTACCTAAGTTACCTAAGCGGCCAAAAACGTAATCAAAGATAGCGCACTCTTCACTACAAAAACTGCAGAAGACAGCTTATCTAGGAGTTAGGGGTGCCTTACGCACTTACCCCATTGTAACTATGGAAGCTCAACTTTACTTTTTCGTTAACTTACATATATAACTAAAAAAGTTGGCTGCCTCGTGCGCAATAAGACCAATCTCCTTAAACCAGGCAAGCTGACTGGGCACAGGAAAATCCTTGAACAATTCAAGGATGATACTGTAATCAACCAAATCTCAAATGCGTAGACCGAAAATAATAATTATTTCTGATTTTTGTAATAAAAAAATCACATACGTATCGCAAGTTTATTAAAAGGAGAATATGTTACGTCGTATTATCTTCTGTTGCACTTTAATTGTTGAAAATATTTAAAAAAAATCTCATTTTAAAAATAACGATTCGATTCGATTCTGGCCACTTCCTGAACTCCCTATCGTTTTTGCGATTACCTTGTTCTGACCCCAAAGCCACTATACCTGTGATCCGATGGCGGTTTTTCTCGCACTTTCCAATCGACCATCGTCTCCTTTAAAAATGTCACGTCAAGTACTGTTTTGAGCTGAATATCTTTTGTTCCATCTGGTCGAATTAGTCAAGGTTCTACGTATCTTGGCTAATGGTTGAATTCGGTCCTTGCACTAAACTCACGTGAAAGGAGATTTAGTTTATGGATAATCAAAGTTTCTATGTACCTCAGATATTGCTACAGTGTGTTTTAATTAAACGGGACTTTTCGAAGTAAAACACAACCTTTTTTTAATAAACCCAAAACTGACTAACTTTAGTTGTCTTCTACGAAGACAGAGAATAAGAAGAAGATACTTAAATTGTCATTTTTAATGTAAACAAGTTCCGGAAAGAATTTATTTTACGTATATTTTCAAAGTGTCTTAATTTTTGAGATAAACTTAATAAATAGAAGTGAAAGTGGTTTCCAGTATAAAATAAACTAAGTAAAATGTCGTGCATTGTGAAAAATTGTGAAAATCGAGTACATCGTCGATTGCCCGAAATATCATTTCATACGTAAGTTTCTTCAAAATATTTCGCGACAGATAGGTAGTAAATACGCTCGAAACGTGTAAACAACGCTACACTTTCGCACTCGCGAAGTTTATAGAGTACTTTCAAAACTCGACGTGTCCAAAGCTACTGGGCCTGATGGTTTCTCGCCCCTTGTTTTAAAATGCTGCGCCTCTGCTTTGGCTAAACCTCTGCGCAAACTTTTTCACCTGTCATATTCAACAGGAATGTTTCCAAGTGTATGGAAACTTGCTCATGTCCAGCCGATACTTAAAAAAGGAGAGGCATGCGACCCCTCTAACTACAGACCAATTGCACTAACCTCGATCATATCTAAAGTTTTTGAATCACTCATCAACTCTCAGTTGTTGAAATATCTAGAAAACAACCATCTTATCAACGATTGCCAGTACGGTTTCCGCACTGGCCGCTCAACCGGAGACTTACTAACGGCTCTAACGGAACGTTGGAATCATTGTCTTCATAATTTTGGTGAGTCTGAAATCGTCGCTCCTGATATTTCAAAGGCTTTTGATAGAGTCTGGCATGCTGCCCTTTTAGCCAAACTTCAAACATTTGGTCTGCACCCTACCCTCGATAAATGGATAGAGAGTTTTTTGTCAGGCCATTCAATTCGTGTAGTAATTGACGGAGTTACATCTGATTCCTACGAAATAAATGCCGGTGTACCTCAGGGTTCAGTTCTTTCACCAACCTTATTTCTTCTTTTTATTAATGATCTCTTATCCCTTACTCTCAATCCTATTCATAGTTTCGCCGACGACAGCACCCTTTATTTCGCGTACTCATTTGATTCTGTTATGAATTCACGTGGAAATGCTACAGAAGCCAATCGGGAACGCATGTTTAGATCATTAAACAACGACATTTCCAAGGTCCTTGCTTGGGGCAGAGCAAATCGTGTTACGTTTAATGCATCCAAAACCCAATGCTGTTTAATGTCCCTTAAAAAACGCCCAGTTCACCCCCAACCCATTTCAGTCGACGGAGTGAATATACCCAATTCACCCTCCCTGAACATCTTGGGTATCGAGATATCCAGCAATCTTAGCTGGACTGATCATATATTTGCAATCGCTAAAAATGCGATGAAATGTTTGGGTTTTCTACAGAGATGTAAGAAATATTTCACCCCACCTGACTTAGCGCTGATCTACAAGTCCCACATTAGGCCTAGACTTGAATATAATTCCCATATTTGGGCAGGGGCCGGACACACCGCACTGTCCGCGTTAGACAAAGTCCAGCGTAAAGCTGTTAAGCTTATTGGCGATCCCTCAATCTCTGAGGGTCTTGACTCTCTGGAGCATCGACGGAATGTCGGTTGTCTCTCACTCTTCTATCGTTATTTCCATGGCCGTTGTTCTAACGAAATTGCTAGCCTGATTCCTTGTAGACTCATGACAACGCGCGATACAAGATCAACAAGTCGCTCCCACCCCTATACTCTCCAGGTCAAATTTGGACGTGCCGTCAAATTTCGGGAATCTTTTCTAAGCAGAACAACACGAATGTGGAACAGTTTACCATCTTCTGTTTTTCCCTCGTCTTATCAGCCTGAAACTTTCAAACGGGGCGTACACCGACACCTCCTTCACCCAAACTCCTAACCAATTTCCCTCATCCTTAATTCCTTTCCTGCCAAGGCTGTGCTTAAGCATCATAGGGCATCCCGTGAGCTTTGGCATCATCATATATAAAAAAAAAAAAAATTAATTACTTAATAATTTTAATTAGAAATAGTAAGAAAAATTCATTTTCGTTCTTGTTACATTTGGCAATGTTTTTTTATTTGGTTTAATTTGGCGCAGAGACGTCGTAAATATAATATTTTTGGGGCTATTGTACTTAAAGTCATATTTTTCGCAAATTTACCTAGAAAAGAAAAATTACTCCGGCCATGTTCAAAATGCGTTTGAAGTGGAAAGTATGTTTGGAGTTGTGAGATGCTTCATGGTGGTGCTTCAGAAAATTGCGTTTACAGTCGTTCCGTTTAGTTATTTTTTCGTAGTTTGTCTCAATCACAAATATTTATATTATACAAATGCGATACAAAGCAATAATTTCAAATTAGCGGCATTCTTACAATGACCTAAATAACCATTATTTCAAAATTAAAATTTTCATTGCATAAGAAGTATAAAAGTTCATATCCCGAATATATTCGACATGATTGATTTTCATATTGAAGTCGAATTAAAGAAGGTTGCAAAGTCGCAAAATAAATTAGCTTACTTGAAAAAAATGTTTGAAATGAATCGTGCCGCTTGACATGCTTACTGAAATTATTATAAAGGTGAATAAACTGCTTATCATACAAATAATTTAATTCTTAATTTGTAAACATACATTCTTATGGAACTAAACATCCTCCCCCATGTTGAACAGAAGTTTAAACTAAAATCAGACATAAACGGTAAAGCTGTGTCCCGACTTCGACATGATAACATGATTCACATTCAGGTGATGGTGGTGATGATCAAGACTAGTCCTAAGTAGCTGAGGCTCAGGTGATGGATCGTGTTTGTCTCAATTGTCTGTGGTAGCTCCAGAATTTTATTTGCGGCAATTTGTTTCTTCCACTTGTTTAATTCTTTGATGTCTGCCGTCTACGGTGGTGTTTCCTGTGAGATGGGCGAGTATGAAGTCTTGGTATTAGTCGGATAAATATCATAACTGGTTCTACCTACGCTGAATGTTCCGACATCAAGCCCTGCCATGTCCTTAGGTTGGTGAGGGGCATGATGGAGGCCTTATCTAGTGACCTTGCTTTGGTTGCCGATAAGGTTGGCTCTTTCTCCTCCCGTTGGGCAGATCTACAGCTATTGTCCGAGGACACCGGCACCATTGTGTCTAAAATGGATAAGTTGCTGAACATTGCCATTGTCCTGGAAACAAATTCTTGTGCGCTCTTTAAGCGCTCAAATGAGTTGTCCTCGAAGGCTTCGGTGATTTCCGACTCGCTTGTTGATGTTCAGGCTGCACTTACTGGCCTCGATCCCGGCCTGGTTTCATCTCTGGGCTCCTCACCGGTGTTGCCTCTGGTTGAGGACATTCGCCGCAACGTTAAGCAGGTTAGACTCGATGTCGCCACTTGGTCTGCTTCAGTTTCGGCCAATAGAGACTTAATCGCCTCTATTGCTGCTGAGGTGGAGGTTGTCTCTGCTTGCTGCGAGTATGGATTTTCCACCTCACGGGCTGCTTTCTGTCCCTCTGGCTGTCTCCGAGCCACTGGTTGCCTCCGAGCCCCTGGCTACCTCCGAGCCCCCGGCTGTTCCGACCGCCTCTGTGACCTTGGCTGTCTCCGAGCCCTCGGCTATTTGTCCGCCTGTACGGCATGAGGGACCCGCCGGGGGTTTGCTTTCCTCCCTTGATGCTGGCCGGGGCGTGAGTCGTCGTTCCCGTGCTGCCCGTAGGCGTGCCCGCCGTTCACGCATCCCTGTCGGCCCGGCTCCGCCGGCTATATCTCCAAATGCTGACTCTCACGTTTCGGGCGCTAGCTCTGTGCAGGCCGATGTTGTGGACTTTCCGCGTCGCCCTGGTGTCACCATGTTGAGACCGGCACAGCGGCCGAGATGTATTTTTGTTTCTCGGGTTCACTCAGATACCTCTGAGGCCGACATAGCTGGTAACATCTCTTCATCTGTGGGTGTTCCTAGCGGTATGATTGCCTGTAGGAAAATAAGCTCTTCTCCCGGCCATGTTGGCCGCACTTTTACCGCCTCATTTAAGGTGTTTGTTCCGGAAGGTGCCTTTACAGCTGTGCTCTCTCCGGAAATATGGCCGCCGGGTTCTATCGTCCGTGAGTTCACTCCTAAAGCCCGTCCGGCTCCTTCTTCGTGTCCAAAAAACTTGCCAGCCGGATCTATTTCCACTATGCAAACGTGACCAGGTTGCGGTCTAAAACTGCGTTGCTTTTCTCCTCTTCCTGTGCGTCCGATGCCGACATTATCTGCTTGACTGAGACTTGGCTTTGTGCCGGGATCTCGGTCTCTGAGCTTTTCGGTCCCGAGTTTCAGGTTTTTCGTCGGGATCGCTACCTCTCTGACCCATATTCTCCTGTCGGCGGCGGGGTCCTGTGTGCGATCAGGGGGGGTATCTCGTGCTCAGTCGTCGGCATTTCCGACTCCCGCGACCTCGAGCTTTTGTGCGTCGTCTTGAGATTCCCTACCAGAAGAATATTCGTGTTGACTGCTTATGTTCCCCCTTGTTCTCCTTCCGCAGTGTACGAACAGCTCGCTGTGTCTATTGACTGTTTGACCGATTCCTTACTTCCCTCGGATGACATCGTGCTCCTTGGTGATCTCAATTTTCCTGGCATTGTCTGGATACATTCCCCCGATGCTGAAGGCCTTATACCTTCAGCTACTTCTGCACCCCAACATGCTCTGTCCTTTTTGGACTCTGTAGCTTCTTCCGGATTGGCTCAATGCCAATGTGCCTGATAGCACAGTTGTGAGGAGATGCCTGGTCCCTCTAGTCCCTGAATCGAGTCATCACCTTGCTCTTTTAGTCACCATGTGTGTCGGAGACAATTCTACATATTCACAATCGGCGATTTGACAAACCACTGTAATATCTTGTAATAAGGCCAATAGCTCTGTATCATCGCAGCAAGTCATATTAGTTTTTCTTTTGTAAAATATTACCCAGTCAGTCACAGAAAGAAATCCTTGTAAAAACTCGTACGCAAATAAATTGATTTTAAACCGAATTTATATTTTGTTAGTTTGCCCTAATCTAACCCATCCCAAACATTGGCGCCCGAGCAGGGACTCTATTAGAGCGGTATTGTGCGGAAAAATATTTTGCGGATTAAATTAAAAGGGTTAGAAATATTGCAAATTGCGGCGGTTTCGGTTTTTTATTTTCGGTACGGTTGCCTGCTTGTAGAAAAATTGCAAGACATTTAGTTCGTTGTAATTTTATCAACGATAGATAGAATAACGAGCACGTCAGCTCAATTTATTTTATTTACGAAGATTAAGCATTAAGGAGAAAAAGAGCCAAGATTAAAGGCCAGCTGACCAGGTTGGAGGCCTTTGTAAATAAAATTACGGCTGGTCCCTCTAACGTGGATTTAGAAGAAGTTCGCGTGCGGTTAGAGAGATTGGAACATTATGCATCTGAATTTGAGGATGTTCAGTCGGAGATCGAAGATTTGGTAACGGGAGCGGAGTTAACCACAGAAGCGGCGACACGAATTGAAGCCGAAGAGAAGTATCTTCGATTAAAAACTCAATTTAGAAAAATAATTTCAAAATTAGAGCTCGAAGAGCATCAAGGTATGAACGCGGATGAAGGCCGCCTGGAAATGTCAATGAAGGCTTTAATTGACCATCAAACTACGATGAGTGCTTTGGTAGAACAATTGACAGCAGCGGTAATTCCAAATGAAAGGACGTCAGTTAAAGGGGTTAATGACATTTTTAACGAAAATCAGTCGCGCACTAACATAAAATTGCCAACTATTGAACTACCAACATTCGGGGGAAATTTCCGTGATTGGATAGGATTTCGTGATTTATTTAAGACACTAGTCCATGATAAAAATAAGCTGTCTGGAGTTCAAAAACTTCAGTATTTGAAAGGGTCGCTAAAGGAAGAAGCTTCGTCTGCGGTAAAGCACTTAGCAATCACAGAGGCAAATTATGCTATTGCTTGGGAGGATTTGCATTCCAGATACGACAAGGAGAGACTAATAATCGAATCGCATATTCGCTCCATAATGGAATAAACAACCTTAGCTCAAACATTTTTAGAAGGTCTAAAAAGGTTATATAATGTTACGACCGAAGCAGTGCAGTCATTAAGGGCCCTGAGGGCCCCTGTGGAGCATTGGGATTACTGGTTGAACTACGTAATTGTGAGCAAATTAGATCCGGAAACCAGGCAGTTGTGGGCGCGACATACAGCTAATAATGACAAGCCCACATTCGGAGAGCTAACTAAATTTATCCAAAATAGGTTATATGAACTTGAATCAGTACAAGTTCCTAGGAGTACATCAAATACTGTCAGAATTAAGCATGTTCATACGGTCTCAATGCCAAGTTGTCCTAAATGTTCAAGAGCTCATGCAATCTTTAAATGTTCAGAATTCATAACATTATCTGTTCATACCCGCAAGGAACTGGTAAGAGCAAAGGGTCTGTGCTTTATTTACCTCAAAAATACAGATTCGGCGAAGGAATGCAAGGCTTCACTATGTAAAAATTGTAAGGGTCGTCATCACGTCTTCCTGCACTTCGAAGCTGAGGAGTCCTATTTCAGGGAGAAAAATGAAAGACAGTTCGAAATTGGAAGGTCACAAGCGGAATCATCGATTAAAGCCGGATCGGTTAGTCGGTTAGCGAAAAGAACAAGTACTTCTTTAAACAGCTCTTGTATTTATTAAGGACGCTACAGGTCTGATGCAACCACACAGAGCGCTCCTGGATTCGGGGTCTCAGACATCTTTGATAACGGAGAGATGTGTTCAAGGCTTGGGATTGAGAAGAAGGAATTCAAGAGCGGTCATTAGCGGGTTAAATACCGGCAACCATGCAGTCAAAGTTTCCCGAGGTGAAGTAATCATAAAGATAGGGTCGAGACTTAATCCAACTATCTATGAGGTGTCTGCGTTAATATTGGATGAAATTACTTGTCAACTACCAGTTCAAGAGATTGATGTATCTTCATTTGGGAATTTGCAAACAATGGATCTTGCGGATCCGGAATTTTATCGAAGTGGAAAAATTGACCTGCTTATAGGGGCGGACATTTTTTTGGAATGCTTGAGAGATGGCGAGAAAGCTATTAATGGACTTATATCACGCAATACGGTATTCGGATGGATGGTTGGCGGGCGGATAGCGGAACAACAGATGAATACTTTAGTTCATCATGGCATGAAGGATATCGATACGTTTTTGCGTAAGTTCTGGGAAATAGAAGAGTGTGGCTCGAAATCGGATGAAATAAACAAATCGGATCCCATTGAACTTCATTATGAACAAACTCATCAGCGACTAGAAAATGGTAAATATGTGGTGAAATTACCTTTCATAGCAAATATATCTGAATTAGGATCATGTAAAGAGGCAAGCTTGTCTAGATTAAGGGCTTTAGAAAGGAGATTAGGACGTGAAGCTGAACTAAGATGTGATTATTCCGAGTTCATGAAGGAATATATAGCTTTGGGACATATGCGGGAGATAGATGCTGCTGAGGTAGGTGAAGGTGAGGTGCAACGTCATTATTTGCCGCATCATGCCGTTTTGAAGCCAGATAGTACCACCACTAAATTAAGGGTGGTTTTCGATGCTTCGTGCAAATCCAACAGTGGACTATCTTTAAATCAAACTCTGATGGTAGGCCCAGTAATTCAACCAGATTTAGTGAGCCTATTGTTGAAATTTCGATTACATCGTATAGGTTTATGCGCCGATATCACGAAAATGTACAGGCAGATAATGATAAGTAATTCAGATAGCAGGTACCAAACTATTTTCTGGCGCTTTAATATGAACGAACCAATAAAGGAGTATGAATTATTGACGGTGACGTATGGAACGGCACCTGCATCATTTTTGGCTACACGGACACTCAAGCAATTGGAATTAGATGATGGCGATAAATACCCAGCCATACGGGGGCTATTGACACGGAATTTTTACATGGACGATTTAATAGCGGGCGCTGATTCAACATCTGAAGCAAGACAAATCGTTGAAGAATCCACTCAGCTTCTTAAGGGTGGTGGTTTTGAGCTGCGTAAATGGTCAACAAATTCGCAGGAGTTATTGCAAACATTATCCGCGGATCAATCGTCAAAACACTGGGGCTGCGTTGGCAACCAATAGAAGATACATTTTCTTTTAAGGTCGAGTTGCAGGCGATAGGACAGGGAACAAAGCGTGAAATGTTATCCGAGATCTCGAGAATTTTCGATCCCTTGGGTTGGATTGCACCATGCATCGTCTGTGCGAAGATGATGTTCCAAAGTTTGTGGCTTCGGGATGTTGAATGGGATGAAAAACTTCCGGAACCTATTTTAAGCCAGTGGATCAAGTTGCGGACCAGTTTACTTCAGTTAGCTGAATTGAGTATTCCTCGATGTATAGCGACGAAGACAGATAAGCTTAAGCTCTTTGGATTTGCGGACGCCTCCGAGAGAGCTTATGCAGCAGTAGTGTACCTTAAGGCAATCGGACCCAATGGAGAAATAAGAATTAATCTCATCCAGGCTAAAACTAAGGTGGCCCCTTTGCAACAAATTACTATACCTAGATTGGAGCTCTGTGTAGCATAGTTGGCAGTGAAATTATTGGCTAAGGTCAGAAAGGTCTTTCAGATCGACGAAGAAGACTGCTTGCTGTTCTATGATTCCCCCATAGTTTTAACGTGGCTATCGGATATTCCACGTAAATGGACAAATTTTGTAGCCAATAGAGCAGCCGACATCCGATATCGTCTACCTGGAGTAAAATGGCGTCATATAAGGTCAAGCGAAAACCCGGCGGATTGTGCGTCAAGGGGAATTTCACCAGCGGATTTAATAGATCATAGGTTATGGTGGCGTGGGCCAAATATGCTATTATCGGAGGAGACCAACAGTGCAGACATAACTTTAGATGCAGACGTAGACATTCCAGAAAGGCGAACTGTAGTTCTAGTTGGTACGGCTAAGGATGTTAGTAGGTGTTCCTGGGATATGTTAAATAATTACTCTACACTTCGAAGATTAACGAGGGTGACATCATGGTGCGTGCGGTTCGTCCGGAATCTAAGGCTTGAAAGGGATAATCGTGTACTTGAGCCTCTATTGGTAGAAGAACTGAATGCTGCTTTAACTTTTTGGGTGCGTCAGGCTCAGATAATAACGTTTATCGAAGAAATCAATGCTTGTTTAACCAATATACCCATACCTTTGCGGAGCAGAATATCATCATTAGCTCCCTTTGTGGATGAAAAAGGGGTTCTGAGAGTCGGCGGTCGACTATCAGATGCAGCATTACCGTATGCAGTAAGACATCCGATAATACTTTGTGCTTCTCATCGTGTAGCGGAACTCTTGGTAATGGAAGCACATTCAAAGTACTTACATGCTGGGCCACAATTGATGCAGACCATTTTACGTCAGAAGTATCATATTGTCAACTTACGGAGGTTAATAAAGACTCAGGTGCGGAAGTGTGTTATATGCGTGCGGTACCGGGCCGCTTCTCAAAGGCAGCAAATGGGGAATCTCCCTAAATGTCGTTTGGAACCCGGCAGAGCCTTTCAACGTGTCGGGGTGGATTATGCAGGCCCTTTTCTGGTACGGCCTTGGAGAGGTCGAGGGATTAAGGTCTACAAGTGTTACGCGTCCTTATTCGTGTGTATGACCACTCGAGCCGTACATATTGAATTGGTCACTGACCTATCGACTGAGGCATTCATTGCTGCTTTTAAGCGTTTTTCGTCTAGAAGAGGCATCAGCGCTTGTATATATAGCGATAATGCGACAAATTTTGTCGGTGCAAGTAAATGGTTATCGGAGCTACAGAAGTTTTTAGAGTCGTCAAATTTTAAGGTAGGAGTTATAAATTATCTTCATAATAGCGGCACTGCATGGAAATTTATACCTCCTTCAAGTCCTCATTTTGGAGGAAACTGGGAAGCTGGCGTCAAGGCAATGAAATTCCATTTACGAAGACAAGCGGGAAATATGTCATTAACTTTTGAGGAGATGCAGACCTTACTCTGCCAAGTGGAAGCTGTTTTGAATTCACGTCCTTTGTGTCCTTTGGATAGTTGCAGCATAGAGGCCTTGACACCGGCTCACTTCTTAATTGGCGGTCATATTCACTCAGTTCCCGAAATTGACCACTCGGAAATTAATATCAATAGATTATTCAAATGGAAATTAGTGCAACGGCTACATCGAATACTTTGGCAGCGTTGGCAGAAGGAGTACCTCGTTACATTATAGCAACGATCAAAATGGCGCAGAAAGGGCATTAACGTGAGAATTGGGGAACTTGCTGTTATCCATGAGGATAACTTACCGCCAAGTTGTTGGGCCTTAGGCCGAATTGAGGAAATCCACCCCGGAAAGGATGGCTTAGTTAGAGTGGCGACACTTCGTACTAAAAAAGGAACGTTGAAGAGGCCAATCTCAAGCTTACTATTTTACCAGTGGATGGTGATTATAGTGAACAAGAGCTTCACGGCGGGCGGGATGTCGGAGACAATTCTACATATTCACAATCGGCGATTTGACAAACCACTGTACTATCTTGTAATAAGGCCAATAGCTCTGTATCATCGCAGCAAGTCATATTAGTTTTTGTTTTGTAAAATATTACCCAGTCAGTCACAGAAAGAAATCCTTGTAAAAACTCGTACGCAAATAAATTGATTTTAAACCGAATTTATATTTTGTTAGTTTGCCCTAATCTAACCCATCCCAAACAATGTGCTTCGACTCCCCTGCTGCATCTCCTTCCGTACTCGGTGACTTCTACTTCAATTATAAACGTGCTGACTTCTCGTGCATGAATGACTGGTTACTTTCCTGTGATTGGTCGGGCGTGTTGGGGGAGCGCGACGTTGAACTGGCGACGAGCGCTTTTTATGATGTCCTCTACGCTTGTTTTACCCGATTTGTTCCTATTAGTATTTCTAGGTCTGGATCCCCTTATCTGTCCCGTCCCTGGGTTGATGGTGCCTCACGACACCTGAGGAACCTAAGGGGTAAAGCTTGGAGGAATTTTTGTATTTCGGGAAGCCATGATGACTACCTGGCGTACACTGACCTTTGCCACCGTTTCTCTGCTCGCCTGCAGGACTCTTATGCCGAGTACATGTCTAATATGAGAACTACGTTGCGCAGTGACCCCAAATTATTCTGGAGATTTATTAACTCGAAGCGTAAATGTGATGCCTATCCGTCCTCTTTGAGGTACCGCGACTGTGAGAGCGACGATGCTCCCACAATTTCAGATTTTTTTGCGGATTTTTTCTGAACCTCTTTCTGTGCTTCCCTCTGTGATATTTCCCCTTCTGATTTTACAGACTTGACGCGGCTCCCGCCTACCTCCCTTGAGCCTAAAGATTTAGTATTCGACGAAGCACTCGTAGCTGAACATCTATCTAATTTGGCGGAAGGCTTTACGGGTGGTCCCGACGGTTTACCCGCTTCTTTCCTGAAGAAATGCCAATTGTCTCTTGCCAGTGTTATTTCTTATTTGTTCAATCTGTCCCTACAATCTGGCCGCTTTACTGAACTGTGGAAGAATTCCGTGTTGATTCCCCTCCATAAGAAAGGCAGTAGGTCAGACGTCTCCAATTACCGACCAATCGCCAGCCTATGACATACCGCAAAGGTTTTTGGTCCCTCGTCAGTGACGTTCTTCGATTTCACTGTAGGCCTTTTATGGGGTCCTTCCAGCATGGCTTCCTCAAGGGGAAGTCTACCACCACCAACCTCCTCGAATTCATTAATTATTCTTTACCGGCCATTGAAGCGGGCAAACAGGTCGACTGTGTATTCACCGATTTCAGTAAGGCTTTCGATAGGATTGACCATGGTATCCTGGTTCATAAATTGTTTCTTCTTGGGTTTCCCTCCTGTTTCATAAAGTGGTTGTCCTCTTACCTGTCTGGTCGTACCCAACGTGTCTTGTTTCGGGGAGCTCTTTCTGACCAAATCCTAGTCACTTCGGGGGTGCCTCAAGGTAGTATCCTTGGTCCACTGCTCTTCATTCTATACGTCAATGATGTTTCGCTTCTCCTGACCCACAGTAAAATTCTGTGTTATGCGGACGATGCTAAAATTTTTCGCATTGCTTCTCACGAAGCAGACTGTAGTGCCTTGCACTCTGACCTAGCCGTGTTCTGCGACTGGTGTGTTCGCAATCGTCTTCCTTTAAATGCTGGCAAGTGCACCGTTATGACATTTTCCCGTAAGAGACGTCCTTTCCTCTTTGACTACACCGTCGATGGCGTTACCTTATGCAGGGTTGATAAGATGAAGGACCTAGGTGTGGTCCTCAATTCTCGCCTTTCATTTGATGAGCATGTGGATGCGATCGTTGGTAGGGCTAACTCGATGCTGAATTTCGTTAAAAGATGGTCTAAGGAACTCGACGACCCCTATCTAACTAAGCTTCTTTACTGTACCTTCCTCAGACCGCTTTTGGAATATGCTAGCCCCGTATGGTCTCCCTATTTCGCCGTTCACGTCAACCGCGTCGAGGCAGTGCAGCGCAGATTCCTTAGATTTGCCCTCCGTGGACTTCCCTGGTTGCTCCCTTCTTATACTGATCGTTTGGGGCTGATTTCTCTTGACTCCCTCGAAAAGAGGCGTAACATCTCCAAACTATTGTTTTTGTTCGATCTATTGCAGGGTACAATAAATTCTCCTGACTTACTGGCGGCTGTGAACATCTCTATCCCGCAACGATCCTTGAGGAATCGCAACTTCCTGCACGTCTCTGGTCATCGTACTCTGTATGGGATGTACGAGCCCATCACGTCGATGTCTCGTCTCCTCAACCAACATTTCGCCAATCTTGACCTGAACCTCTCCAGGCAGCAATTGAAGGGCATACTCAGACAGTGTCTTGGTTGATGAGTGGTCGTAGATGGTGTGAACCGCTGTCCTTCAGTCGCTGATCAACTTGATCTTCGGCTTCTAGTTTGTAGTTTAGTTTATAAGTATTTTGCGCTGTAGTAATCATTGTTGATGAATCTGATGTAAATAAATAAGTAAATAAATAAATAAACAGATTGTATTTTTAGCAAACCAGATCCTTCTAACACTTACTTCCTTTCCAGGCAGAACGTTTATTTTTTAATCCCGATTTATATTGGTACTTCCTTGATCATGATCTATGATTGGAATGTGGTTGAAATGGTTCGTCTGGCACATACAGGAGCTATACATACTTGTGTAATATCGGATGCAGTTGATTACAAAGGTAGGCATTTCATCGCATTATAGAATATAAAAGAACTTCCTTTTCGGTAAATATATAACAATGATCTCGATGAGGATGGCTAGCAAAGTAGAAAGGGTTTCAATCGCTAAAAGAGTATTGTTTGCAGTACAGGTATTAGAACAAGCTTGAACAGATTAAATACCAGTAGCAATCAGTGGCAACTTCAGCTGGAAGATGTTGTGGTTCTTGATGATGTGGTTTTCTCAGTCATCAGTGCTTATAATCCCAGCATGTCATCTTGACGAACTAGTAACTGATAGAACCATGACAGTGTTTAATTCCTCCTTCAGTTTTGTGGGCATAACAAAGGATTCATTTTTCCATGGTGTGTGTCTGTAATAACTTCGATGATTGCAGACTGAATCCATTATAAATTTGAGGATACTATTATCATTTGAAAAACCAAACAGGGGAATAATTGAAAGATTTGGATTTATTAAAATTATTCTGTATTATTGCGAATTCGATTAGCTAATTGAGTTATTTGATTGTCAATAGCCTGAAATTTTTTTTCTGTTAATGCTTGATGTTTCTTTAATTATATATATAGTAGAGTTAATCACAGAAGCCTAAATGTTCTTCATTATTCTTTATGTTGTCGATGGTTTCGGACTTTTTTGCGGCGTATTCTGAGTATAATACGTCAAATAGATAGTTAGCTACTCTGCCTACAATATCGAATGCTCCTCTTTTGCGGCGTTTCGTTTGTTTTTGCTCGGATAGTCATTCAGCAGTTTAGGATTTCTGTAAAAATCGTAGTACATGATATGTTCCCACTCGGTGGTGATAAGACTCATACTTCCCAAGTTATCGAAATCAATTCCAGGTTGAGCCTTAAACAGTTCGATTTCAATGGGACTAGACTGTATAATCTGTCTCTCTCGACGTGTCCCGCACCTTGTCGTGGTGGGAGAGCTTGTGTCAACTCGTACATGGCCCTCCCTGCTTGCATAGGATAACCATCGGATCACACAGATGACTACACACTACGGAATCGAGATAACGGCCTTTAGTTGGGATCCTTTTCAACATGAATACAAATTTCAATACCAAAACACAGAGAGTCGAAAACGTAACACCAAGTAAAGAGGTGTTTCTTGCCAAGGAGCAGGTTGCAGACTCTTTCAAGAGGAGTTCTGCACTAACACGGTCACCGCCCCCCAGTGGCAATACAAGAAACGCCGAAGGGAGATAAGGCGATGAAGGGCCAGACACGTCCGGAGGAAGAAAAAACAAAAAGCTCTGTAGAAGATAAAACGGAGGAGGCTTCAATCATCAGCGGCTTAACACCGCATACCTCCCCGAACAAGAGCTACATCGCAAAGATGAGAAAAGACGAGGAAGAGGTAATACGCAAATGCAAGAAAATTACCGGGAAGATAAAAGCCGCAGTACAGAAGCAGCGCAATATATCTATGGATATCAAAGTCGGACTGCAGGAACTTGAAGAGGCGCTCGATGTGATCAAATATTACAGATCGAGCTGGAAAAAGGCAGAAGAGGAAGTAAACGCTAGGGTATCTCGGAAGAAAGATATAGATCTTCGAGAAGAGAAACTAGCGGAGGATACCCCAACGACGGGAGGAAAGAGAGCGGCTTCGAGCCCAGCCGAAATCAACACGGGTAAAAAGAAGAAACCTACTTCATTGGAAACGAGGAAGGAAACACCGAAGGAAATTACGAAAGAAGCGGAGAAGGAAAAGCCTTTGAATCCTTGGACTGTGGTACGCCCCAAAAAGGATTGCAAGAAAACTTCCCTGAACCCGGGAGAGGCAACGAAGACCCCGAGCAAGAAAGAGGCGGCTCGGACGCGAAAGCCAACGAGGAAACCCAAGCCCCGACTTGACGCTGTCTTGATAAAGCCAGCGCAAGGTATAACCTACGCAGAAGTGCTGAAAGAAATCCGGAGTAAGACCAACCCGGAAGCCTCACAAGCAGAAGTTCGATCCATACGGCATACAAGGTCCGGGGGAGTTCTCCTGGAACTGAGCGACAAAACCAAGGACAAGGGGGTGTTCCAGAGCTACCTCGAAAACATCCTAGGAGAAAGCGCCACAGTACAAAGGCTGGAACCTAAGGATACCCTGGAAATACGAGACTTGGACAGCCTCACCATCTCAGAGGAAGTGACAGAAGCGATAAAGAAGATGGGCGGAGAGCCGAAAGTGTCTCTCACCAGAGTCAACAGTAGGGGACTGAAGATGGCAATCGTCGAGTTAAACGCCAGAGGAGCGGAAGAGCTACTGAAATCCCAGCGGATCAAGATTGGATGGGTTAATTGTAGCGTGCGACGACGGTTGAGGATAATACTCTGCTATACATGCTTCGGTTATGGCCACCGGCAGAACGAATGCAAGGGACCGCAAAGACGACAGCTAGGGGTGTGCATCCGATGCGGCGAGGAAGGGCACAAGAAGAGCGAGTGCAAGGCCCAAGCAAAATGCTTCCTGTGCACGGAAATGAAAATAGCGCCAAAGCTATTAGGACACGTACCGGGCTCGGGCAGCTGCTTTACTTTCAGGCAAGCGCTTGAAGAAGCCAAAAAGTCCAAAAGGGCATGAAGTTCCTCCAGGGAAACTTGCACAGAAGCAAAGTTGCTGATGACCTTTGTAGATATACTTGTAGATACGGTAAATGTTGTTATCTACATCTACTTATGAGATTGAGGCATTCTATATCCTCATTGTAGTTTTTATCTGAAAATAAAATAATATATGGAGTTTGGATAAAACCAATCCTTGAAGTTGAAATTATTTTATTTTTGAAAAGATTTTTTTAAATTAATTTATTAATACAAAATTAAACGTTTGGTATGAAAATCCGAAAACTACTAATGTTTTAAAACTATTTTCTTTTAACATCTTTCTAAAAGGTTGCTGAGTTTTACGAGCAACAAAACTAAAAACAAATACTAAAGTGTATTTGCAGCGATGAAATACTTCTAACTTCATTGAGTGGTGGTTCTCAATTTGTATGTTGACAGTCGCCACAGCCGCTACAACCTTCTTACGCAGATCACGCGAGACGCCGAAGCGGATCTCGTGATCATCAGCGAACAGTATAGGAACATAGAGGCGCCGGGATGGTATTCCGACACCTTGGGTACGGCAGAAATCCGGATCCCAGAAGGGAGCAGGATCTCGACGGAAAATTATGGCTCCAACAGAGGGTTCGTTTGGATTAGGAGTGACAAAGTAGTGTACGTGAGTTGCTACCTCACCCCAAACGAGAGCATCCAAGAATTTCAAGAGAAACTGGATAGCTTAGAAGATACCATACGTGAATTGGAAGAAGCTGTTGTTGTCGCTGGAGACTTCAATGCCAGAGCAACTGAATGGGGCATGCCCAACACAGATTGAAGAGGCAGAAGTATCCTTGAGATGGCTGCTAGACTAGCCCTAAACATAGTAAATACCGGAAAGGTATTAACTTTCCGAAGGCCTGGCTACGCAGAGTCCATCCCGGATATTACTCTGGTATCGGAGAAGCTGGCTCCAAAAATCACCGGATGGAAGGTCAGCGAAGAGTACAACGGAAGCGACCATCAATACATAACCTTTGGTCTTCAGAAAGAAAGAAGAGAAGAGACAGAATACTGCCGCCGAACAAATGGGTGGAACACGGGAAAACTAAACCGCGAAGCCCTCAACGCAGTGATAGAGGGAGGAGCGACCGATGCACTAGATGAATCGAGTCCTGCAGAGCTCTTGGTCGATGAGACAGTGAAACGGATGTTGCAGGCCTGCGATGCCTCCATGCCCCGCCGAAAAAAACCAGTATATTGGTGGACTGCGGAGATAGCGGCCTTGAGGAGGAGATGCCTATCTCTCAAGCGAATCGCCACTAGAAGAAGAAGAAGAGATGGCGCCATACCGGAAGGTGAAACTGCCGAGTACAAGGTCGCAAGGCGGGAGCTCAAGTGGGCAAGCACAGAAATGGGAAGAATTCAGGGCAGAAATAAACAACGATCCATGGGGGCTCGGGTACAAGATAGCCATGCGCAAACTTGGAGCCCACAAAACGAGCCCGTGTCTGGATGCAGCACGCACGGAGAAAATAGTGGACGCCTTGTTTCCGACCCAACCAGAAAGAACACAAGCACAGCACCCCATTACGATGGAAGAAGTCCCGCTTTTCAGCGTGGAAGAGCTCAAGGAGGCCGTGGGATCCTTACAGAATAACAAAGCTCCAGGCCCAGATGGAGTCCCGATAGAAGTTCTGAAAGTCATAGGCCACTCATGGGGAACGGAGAACCACGAACCCCAGCGGCATACAGACCCCTGTGTATGCTGGATACGGCCAAAAAACTATTGGAAAAATTAATGAAACCGCCAGATGGTGCGAAATGCTGAACGCTCTAGAGTACACCTTTAGAACACCGGAGTATCTCATCCGGAAAAGAGGCAGCGAAAGTCGAAGCTAGCGAATACGCCCTTACGAGATGGCAAGACCGCTGGGATAGAGAGACAAGAGGGAGATGGACCGCTAGACTAATACCAGACTTAAAAAAGTGGCTCAAGCGAGAACACGGAGAGGTAAACTACTACCTGACGCAGTGCTTGACCTTACACGGGTACTTTAACGCTTACTTACCATAAAATGGGAAAAACAGAAAGCCCAGCCTGTCACTACGGCGACTCCCAGAAGGACGACGCCCAACACACCTTCTTCGAATGCAGAAGGTGGAACGCAGAGAGACAGGAGCTAGAAGAAGAGCTCGGGGGATTCACGCCCGAAGACATAGTGAACAGCATGCTCAGAGGTAAAGCGCAATGGGACCGAGTTGCAGTATTTATCCAGGAGATCCTGCAACAAAAGAAAAAGGAAACCCCAGAAGCACTGGACGAACTGTAGTAGGATAAGACCTAGAACATAAGAAGCCAATAATGGCGTAATAGGTACCACCCTGAAGTTATACGAAAAGTAGTCCCGGGGTGGAGACATGCCTGAAAGGAGGAGGTTTCTTAGTGGGTGCGAGTCCCACACACCAGGGCAAGGCACCGCACTGACGGTGCAAAAAGCATTTTTCCTCCTCCAAAAAAATAAAATTAAAAAAATGAAACTGTATAATCTGTGGAAGTAAAAGTAACTATAGATGATGTATATGTCCCTCTTGCTCTTTTCCTTACGATCGTTGACATAGTACATAGATTCTTCTGCGTGGGATGTTTTGATGAAAGTTCCTGTTGACTCAGTACGGGTCCTGTGTGACCTGTGAGAGGTCGATGGGCTGAGAGGATGTTGGAGCTCATTGAGATAATATATATATATATATATATATATATATATATATATATATATATATATATATATATATATATATATATATATATATATATATATATATATATATATATATATATATATATGTATATATATATTATATATATATATATATATATATATATATATATATATATTGTAATAAATTAGTTCTACTTCTTTTGGTTTGCCCGGTAAAGCGCACGGTTGCTATGTAATGTTGAAATTCTACGCTCGCCAAATTAATCTTTTACTTTAAGTTTTTCGACGATCAGCCCAATTTGCTTTTAAACGTTTTAACCCTGGGAGCAGCCTCAAGGCTGTAGCTCCACTGGAGCAGCTAAATTAGCTATTGCTCCAAAGCTAGAATGAACTACGAGTAAGAGCAGCTATACTAGCTTAACTCTTGTTAAATGAAACTCGGCGGATTGATTCTAACTTGAATCTGATACAATATTTATGCTTACCTAACTAATGCTCTTTGGCCACATTCTTAATTGCTCAATAATTTGCCCTCTTTAGTAATTAATTATTGCGAAAGAAAGTATCGTTTATAATTGCATACTTTGTTATTTTCGATGGCCCATTTACATCATACGGCGCGAGTTCATATTTCCGCTGTGAACTGGTCGCTGTAGATGCGTCACGTGCTTGTTTGTTTACCTAGTGCATTGTGCCGCTTTTCCATTGAGTAATTACTGATATGCAATGGAAGTGTCGCTGACCGCCGTTAATGTAGGTCAGGAAATTATGCACAGCACTTTGTATCTCAAGCTCGTAAAGTTTTTATTTACGTTATTGGGCATTTCATGTTATTTGATGACTTTAGTGATTTAATGCAATTTTATTCGGGGAATATATTTTGGTATATTACAATATATATAGATATATATATATATATATATATATATATATATATATATATATATATATATATATATATATATATATGTATATATATATATATATATATATATATGTATATATATATATATATATATATATATATATATATATATATATAATTATATATATATATATATATATATATATTAGCACCAAAAAGGTTCTTTGATTTTTTGCCTCTTGCATGGAGAAGTACGCAAAATGGTCCACACACAAAAGTCGACACCTGCATTCAGAAATGGTCGTGCAGGTTGAACTCTGTGGTCTGGTCGATTTTCCATTATTTTTGTAAACATTTGGGGTTTTGCTCCTACACATCGCACACAATTTTGCACGACTAAGCTGGCGATAGTCTTCCCTTTAATAGGCCAGAACTTCTGTCTCACTTGAGCTAAGAGTGCTTGTCGGCCAAGGGTCACACTTATTTAGTTTATTAGCATATTTGTCAATTGATGTCCGAAGGTCAGGAGGAGGAGTTTTCCGTCAAAGGAAACAAGTGATAATTCTAAACTTCCTCCGACAGGGAGAATTCTTGTTTGGTTAAAAAATGGTGTTAGCGTGAACTGTGGACTAACCTTGCTAGCCTCTTCATGTTTTCTTTGATGAAGAATCTGTTCTTTAAATTCTTCCTGCTGCATAACTTTTATTATAATTCGGAGAGCATCGCCTAGTGCTTGAACTGTCAGGGATACTGTTGAACCAGTTGGCAGACCCCTTGGAGATTTTGTCTTCCGTATAAATCTGAGGACGTAGACAAGCACTCGCTTAACTTTTCTGAACGTATTACTATGGTAAATTCATTCGATGATGCTTGCTGATTCGAAGATAATCTTAGAGGTTGTTGTCGGTAACACAACCTGCCTTTTCTCAAGATTACATTCGCACTCCTTACAGTAGAATCAAGGCTAAATATATTCCCTTAAATAGCGTCCATAAAACCGCAAAGGATTCATATTCTGTGGGGATACTCCTCTGGATACTGCGTTAGCTGGATTAGTCTAGGTAATGATAACTGTTTTATTGGAGCTACCCTAGGCGGATAGCAGTCGCCCTATAATTGTGCCATTTTTTATGACAGATCGAATATATACTGCTGCTCTATATGCCTTTTCTGAAGCGTCACGCATGAAGTTTATTTATTTATTTACAAAGTTCATTAAATTACTGATTACTTACAAGAAAGGAAAATTCGCAAATATTTAACAGAATACAAACCAACGAAAAAAAAATAATGCAAATACAAAGTTGATAATACAAAGCTAACAAATCGCTTATTCGAGTATCAAGTTACAATACTATAACTACTCAAATTATATGCTACAAACTAGAACTACAACTTAAACAAATTATACAATTACTACAGAAAGTCAATTTATACAAATTACTTATATTATAATTAGATAATTATATATTGACTATTTAGTCAAGACCATTTAGAAACTAAAAACAATTCGAAACAATAAACAGTATAAAACTACAACTCTTATACTACAAAACTGTCAAAGGAGTTTCAAAGAAGAAAAAATTTAAAACTCTAAGAGCTATCTTAACCAAGCCGACCCCTAGAAGGCTCCTAGATATAATAGGTAAAAGTCAATACTATCAAAATGGTAATTAAGGAGACTAGGCAGCGAAAATAGGCCGAAAGTCAGGAAAAATTCAAATGGCATTTGTAAAAACTGAAACAACATATATACATTTTCCTGTTTGCAATATTTTTCTTGCAGTTTTGGCTAACAAATTCAGTGGTTGAGGTTTGAAAAATATTAATATTTAAGGAAGATATAGGCGGATGCAGAAGACCCCGCCACGATTTTGAGTGAACGGCTTCAGTTATCGGCAATTGTCAAGCGCTATTCTCTTCGTTGGATGTTCCTCCACATATTGAACCGATAATTTCTGAAAAAACATAAAAATGAAAAAAATCGCGTCAAAATTTGAAAAAACTTCGAAAAATGAATGATATTTATTGTAATAACAACAATAATTAATTTTTTTACATAGACGTCGGTTCAATGTGTAGAGAAAATTAAGGCGATATCTTCAATAGTTCTTGAATTATCGTGGCAAAACTATTACAAAATGCCATTTCGAGAAAACGGGTTTAAAGTTTCTGCACCAGGCAATAACCGTTAGCGGATTACTGCAGTTTTATTGCTCTCCTGCGCTCAATTTTTCGAATTTTTTAGTTTTTCTTGCACCAAAATAGTAGTAGTAGTGTAGTAACAGAATACAAATAAAAGAAACGAAAAATTTCGAAAATTTTTGAAGCCTAGTCCCCTTAAAAAAACGAGACATTGATGGTGACGGTCCGTGATTGCCATATTTAGTGCGATGTCGCGAGATATGGAGAAAGTCATGACCCCTCAAAAAGCCTGCCGGAACCTAAACATTACAAAAACTGTTTGCGTCTATTCGCAAGAGTATCTTAAGCGATGAGTTTAAGCCTGTCTGCGTACGGAGCCTGGACAAGGGAGAAGTTCCATGGAAGACCACGAAGAGCGAGTCTTCATTGGACGGCCTCAATGTGGTTAACATGTGACGCACAAAAGGGAGACGAAACAAAACAAGCGTATTCCAAAATTGGCTGACATTACTATATCTGATATAGATATAGCTGATATCTATTATTTGTTACAGGTGCCATCTAGCAGAAAATAGGAAAAATTCTTTTCATTGCATGTTGTTGAATTTTACTTACTGGATTTAATTTTTTTATGAGTTAATTTTTTGTATATTGTTGAAATATTTATTGTTAAATTTTTTATTGAATTATTGAATTTTTTACCTGAAATAGTGTGATATTAGTTTGTAAGTAAATGATACAATAGAGTCGCATTAGCCCTGTTAACTGTTGCGTCAATGTGGTCATGAAAGAAGAAACGAGCATTTAGCCAAACACCCAAGTCTTTAGTTTTCTAATATCTAGTAAAGGAGCATCCATCCATTGCATAATTAAAAACCAATGGGTTCCTCTCATCTGAAAAGAAAATAGTAGTGCACTTGTCGACATTGAGTGCTAGAGAATTAACGGAGGTCGGAATTCAAAAGGGACAATCAGGAATGTCAGAATCTGTACGACACATTTTAGCATCATCAACATAACAAAGAAGCCTTAAACCATTCAAAATAGTCTATATGTCGTTAATGTAAATAATTAAGAGTAGAGGTCACAAAGGAACGCGATGACTTCAGGTACACAGGGGGATCAACGCATTGACAAATTATAAAATTATTTATTTGTTAACGTGTCGTAACTGTGGGTACTGTAAGCAGTCCGCAGCACCCTCCCCGTGGGGCGGCTGGTAACAGTCATGCAGTATTCTATTCTATTCTGGTTACTGATGACAGGCAGATCTTGATCAAACTCCCTCAATGCAGGGCGTTAAGCGTGCCTATTGGATAGTGTGCAGCTGGTGATAATTAGCTGTATTCTCGCGGAGCCTCCTTGTTACCTGTCCACCTCAAGGAGTAAGGTGAACTTTCCATGGTATGGGGCTTGTAGCAGTCGCTACAAATTAATTAATTAATTAATAATTTATAATAATTAAATTAAGACAAACAAAAATAATTTTCTATCTCAACATTTTCTTAATTAAAATACTTTAACCATTAATAACATTGATTGCGTTTCAGAATGTATGCTATAATGTATAGTAAAAATATACGTAACCAAAATATCAGAAGTTAGTTTAGTATTGTATACAAAATACTTTAATAAATACTAAATATTTTCAGTACAATCACACTAACATGAAACCTGACACAACTAAAACTCTTGAAATCAAACATTCATTGACATTATATTTTAGTTTACTTGCAGGGACATAGGGTTGTAAAAGTTCAGTTCTGCCTTTATATTGAACGAGCAAGGTTCAGTACTTGATTAATTAAGTGTCTAAAAAAATACAAAAATAAGTTTTTCGATTTAAATAAATAAAAATAAAACAATTTTTTCCATTCATTGTACTTAAAAGATAAGATTTTATTAATTTAAATAGGTAGATGATAATTGTAAGTCATCATCCTAGAAGTTTATACAAGATTAAAGACACACTTCACCGTCATAAACACTATATTGGTGACCCCGACAAGCAATTTAGGAGTTATAAAACAGGGAGTCGAAACGGGATCGAAACCTGTAATATTTAGGTTGTTTTAACCGGTCTTGATTTCGGTACCGAAATTTAAAGTGTACCGAAATAGAGCGACCGAAATTAAACGGTACGGAAATAAATAGACCTTACAAATATGTGACCGTAACCGCCAGAACGAAATTCAAAGACCGATTTAAATTGGTACTGACCGCGGAAGAAGTTATATGACCGGTCTTGCGATATTTTCGACTCACGATGGACTAATTTTTATCCCGATGGGTCTATGGAAGAGGTAATTTTCGATTCTAATGCCAAACTAAGCGCTGTCCTGACATTCAGGACTATTCAACCAAAATTACAGTTGATTATTTTTTTAAATTTATCAAATTTTGTCACTACCTTCATTACATAGCATATTCAGTAAATCTCTAGATAAAGGAACCGTCGGTCGTAAGAGGGTGGTTGGAGGAAGAGGGGTGGTCGGATGACGTCATTATCATGGTGAACAAGTGGTGGCAGGGAAGTGGAGCGCCCGGGGACGGTGTAAAATTGAAGAAGTACCATGCTAACGCATCAAAGGGTTGTCCCCTAGGATTTGGGCACATCGTATAAAAAAATAAAAATGAGAGTAGAGTGATTGATGGGACTCTACTATTATTTTTATTTTTTTATACGATGTGCCCAAATCCTAGGGGACAACCCTTTGATGCGTTAGCATGGTTTTGGCCGGAAGGTAATAAGGTGAAGGGAAGTGAGGAAACTTGGGTCTTGTTTTTGCATTGCTGTAAGCTAAACAATAGCCCAGAGACGGAGTGGATTATTTTAATTTCTTAATAAAAGCTCACGTGGTCATCTGGTCTCGAACCCGGGACTCATTGCATGGTGGTGTGCGGCTCAACGAATTGATCCAACACCGTCTCTACGGTAAAAATTCATACAGAGTTTAAGTCCATTTTGTTAAAAAGTTTTAATCAGAGTATTAGATATTATGTGTAGAAATATTATCACGCATAATAAACCACCAGTTAATTTGTTGCTTAAATGTCTTTTACCATTTGCTCGAATAACGAATAGAAGGCGTATGATCATCTCTTATATAACATTTTCCAGAAACTGCCGTCTATGGGTAGTTAGTGAAGACAACAGGGATAAATATATTCCTTTAAATTCCTACAGTTCCCTCCACCCTGATGAATAATCAACGCTATTAAGCAATATGACACGTTAAATAACCGACACATTTTTCCACCAGTCCTCTCAATGCTTAAAAATGCAATTAAAATTCTGAAATTTATAGAATAATAAAAGAAAAATTATAACAATCTGATCCTAAGCGAACATACTCAATATATCACTCATCTGTAATGTTTACGTGTGATTTAGCAACATGAAGTTGCCGATGCTCCGTGTGGGGACGTTGAAAGGGGCTGAATATCTGGGGTCTGTGCCAACCGACGGAGCGACGGAGTCTTTCTATCTCAGACGTTTGCATCAAATTGCAAACAATGTTTAAATGAAACCTAAACTCTGTAACTTGTCATTAAAACAAAAAATTTTAAAAAAATTTACTCTTTTTGATATATATATATATATATATATATATATATATATATATATATATATATATATATATATATATATATATATATATATATATATATATATATATATATATATATATATATATATATATCAGTTAGCCTCCACGAATGACGAGCAAAGGTCAAATTATAATAATATATATTATAATAAACCGTAACGTTTCAGTTGTAACCAAAACCGACAATTTTATATCTACGGGGTTTTCAACCGCAACCGAAAATGATATTTCACTTTTCGGTTTCAACCGAAACCACAAATGAAATTTTACGTTTCGGTTCTAGCCTTCTAAATTGAAGAAAATTAATTACGGTTAAGGTTGTTACAATTGCGGTTTAAAAAAACCCAATTTGGTTTTGGTTGACCGCAACCGATTTATAATTTCGGTTGTGGTCCCATTTAGACTCCCTGTTATAAACATCGAAAACCCATCAAGCCATTTTGACGCTCCACAATTTGAAGCCCCAACAACCAATTTTGACGCTTCTCAAATTGAAGCCCCAACAACCAATTTTGACGCGCCATCAACAACTTAGTACTTCAAAAAATGAAGTGTTAATAACATTGTTAATAGATTAATCAAAAAAGAAGATTTTTATATATTTTAAATAATTTAATATAAATAAATAATAATTTTTTTACGTCGACAAAATATAAAAAAAAAAATTTTTCGGATTATACGAATTTACTAGGATGCCTTTCGGTTTAATAAACGCTGCTCAAACTTTTCAACGTTTCAGGGACCAAAGTCAAAAAAATTTCGATTTTGCATTTGTATATATAGACGATATTTTAGTGATAAAGATGAACATAAGGAACATCTAATCAAAATTTTAAATTAACAGAGTTTGGCATTAACATCAACACAGCAAAATGCATTTTTGGAGCTGGATCTTTAGACTTCCTTAGTCACAAAATTACCTAAGATGGTGTATTACCACCAGAGGACCGAATACATATTATTAAAGATTTCCCACCTCCAAACTCAATCACAAAAATGCAACAATTTATCGGAATGATTAACTATTACCACAGATTTATCCTTAATCTGGCTAAACTTTTAAATCCCATTCACATTAAGCCATTCTGTTTAAAAAAACCTAAAAATCTTAAAAATTTTGTTTCGGCAGCAGAGTGTGACGAACAATTCAAGAAAATTAGAAATTCTTTTTAAAAGCTACCTTACTGGTACACCCATTAGAAAACGCTACTGCTAGCGCTGTTGGTGTAGTTTATAACAGTTCAACAATAATCAATAGGAACCGATAGCTTTCTTTTCTAAAAAAAACTTACCAATTCTGAAATTAATTACTCCGCTTTCGATCGGTAATTACTACCTTTATATTTAGCTATTAGACCGCAATATACCAACCCGACTCCTGCGCAGTAAAATAAAAACTTCTTTACGTCTCGTGACTTCTCTGTGTGAACACCGCGATTAGACACACTCTTCGATTCTATTTTCATAGAATCGTCAACGCGTTGTTTATCATGAGTTGGTTTTGAATATTGTAACGTAAGTGGGGCTCTTCGGGCTCGACGGATTAATTAAGACAGTTTTTTCTAATCACAAATGTTCACAAGTTTATTCACTTCGATTAATTAGTTCGTTTAACAATTTCCTTGACAATATTTCTTCACAATATTACGTTTCACTTTAACAATTAAATCTTATCACTTCACTGGTTAAAATACAACTGACTCACTAGGCTGCTACTCAGCCCTATTTATACTACTCAGCTTAATTCTAGAAAGTTCAGCAACTTAGTTCTAGCAATTTCCGTTATTCATTTCCACCACACTAAGTCACCACAGGTTCTAGTCGGCCTTGACACCGGTGCAATGCGTGAAGACACCTTGGCAACCTGCTTCCTGAACACCTATCACTGAGGCGCAGCGTTGACTTATAGGATATTCACACTACTTGCTTCGCTACTCTAAGTACCAGAACATTTAGTATTACACTCGGCAACGATAAAAACACTGAGTGGCTGCGGATGAAAGCTCAAGGCAGAGCGAGACAAACTGTGCGCCCCGGTCTGTACGAAAAATTAAATTACAACCTGGGAGAGCTGAACTATTTTAGGGATAATTTCTCAGGCAGATCTATGTGCTCACTCTGCAATTTGCAGGAGGATGAGAACTTGGCGGTGTGCCCGATCCTTAAAAAACTTAGAATATTAGCGTTTGGAAAAGCCTACCTTACAGAAAGCGAAGTCATCTCAACCCTAAACGGCGAAAATTTCGAATACCCTTTTCAATATGCCAGGGTAGCCTGGAAGTATCGGCAAATGTTGGTTGAAGAGTTTAATTTCTAGGTACAGATGCTCATATATACTGTTCTCTACTGTTACTATAAAGTTCATATATCTAATAATTTGAACTTACATTTTTTTATTTTTTATTTTTTCGTTTTTGATAAGATTCTTAAATAGTAAAACAAGCACCAGTGAACTCATTACCTTTTCATGCTTTTTCTATTTCTTTAGAATTTTACTTATTTTATTGTACTAATAGGATAATAGGATGATAGATTAGAATGAATTATAGTTTGTTAGACAAAATATATGTAATTTGTGCATTGTTAACTCGACAGACGACTTCGGGTCATTGTTGACGTTTATTGAACTACTGAATTTAGTCTATTGACGAATTTATAAACCCAATGAAATGCTGAATAAACTTTATTATTATTATTATATGGTGCCTGTTGTTTCAAAAACATACTTTATTCATTCTCCATTTCATTTATTTATTCTCCATTTCAGGGGGCCAATTGCTGGTGTGGGTGTATGCCTCTGCCTGTGCTCATGGCGTTTTGACAGAACCACCCATGCACGGATCTCCGGCGTCTTTTTCGTCCCTTACCGAAGCCGAGGCCTCTCCCTATTCTGGATCCGACAGTGCCCTGCACTGGAGCTTCTGGCTACGAAGCCATCACCAGCGGGAGGCTCCATTAAAGTTTGTTTTTTTAAAGAAAAAATTTTCCATTTATCCATCATTTATAAATAATAACTAATAAAATTTACTTCGTGTTGTTTTTTCTTGCGCCCCTTCTTCTGTTGTGTTTTTTTTTCGTTTTTCATTTTCCCTTTTCATCTTGACACATTGGAGCTTATTCATACTTCAGTAGGTTGCGCAGCACTCCCTTTTAACGGGCGGTTGTGTGGCACACCGCGCGTTCTCTCCTTTTTCCTCTTTTCCTTCCCATTGGGGGATGTTTTATTTACAGCCCCTGCTTTGCGCGCCTCTCTTTTTTTTATCCAGGGCTTCTGTTCGATTGTGGCAGTGATTCACGTCGCTTTATGCTTTTCTTTATTAAAATTTTATTTTATTTTATGTTTTATTGATATTGATTATACATTTATTATTATAATCATTATTATGATATTGATTATACATTATATTATTATTTATAGGATTTTAATATTAATAATATATTTTGATTTTTATATTAATAATATATTTTGAATCTTATTTATTTATTTATTTTTTGCTAGTACTTGCTTTGCGCTACTGTCTCTTTTCAACCGTAGTTTGTGGTAGTACTCCACGGCGCGTTTTTTCTTGTTAAAACATTTTTGGGTTGGGTTCTATAGGGGTAGGTAGTAAATTTTGCATTCAATTTCTAAGAATGGTATTTATCCGTTATTTAGACCAGTTGAATGGACCGTGCCCTGGGCAGTGTTTGTGGCCGTTGGACTTCGGACATGGGTGTTTGATTACGACGCGTAATCCATGCCTTCAACTTCGGGATTACATATTTGGCTGTAATATAAACGACGGTGAAGAACAGCATTAAACCCGTAAGTAACAACGAGGTTGTTGAGAGTATTTGGGGTATTTTAACCCGAGAGTGCAAACGTAACTCCTGTAGTTTGGCCTGCATTTGGTCTAATGACTGCGTACTCTCTCTCGTTACTGTTGTCACCTAATAGCAGTTTTGTATATGGTGCCTCTGCCCTAGTGTGTTGCTCGTATTTTGCCATGAAGAAATCTAGTTCCTTAGCCATTTTGTTTGTTATTGGGAAGTTCGCCGGTTGCGTGATAAGTCAGGGATGCGTGTTGTCGGCCTCATAGTATAGGACCTGTGGCCATATTTTTAAATGGCAGGGTTGTGTTATTGACCAAGATTCCTTGCCCTGAGAGGCGATGCGTGAGCAATTGCTGGGCGCAGGTAATATGCACAATAGTAGTTGTCTTCAATGCGTACAGTCATGAATTTGGCCTATTTGATTTAATTAAAATGTCCCTGGGGGGTAGTTGCATTTTTAGCGAACACCTAGGGTTTTCATCCAGGGGAACGAAGAGAAACTTGATCACGCATTCATCCCATTTTGGTGCCTTTGTTATTGGCGTATTTAACAAACCAGAGTAAGTATCTTCCTCGGCATCTCGAGTGACTTTCTTATATGCTTTCATGTTCTCCGGTTTTAATAATAGAAAATCCTGAGTCGAAAGTTGACTCGCTATATGGGAATATTCTATTTCCGGGACCAATGAATGATTTGCTTCCGTGTGTATAGGGAAGCACCAGATTCGTAGCAACTTCATTTTAGGAATATTGAAGAATGGTAATGTTATTCTGATAACCAATTGCTCTTGCAAAAAGTGTGTTCGTAATTCCGCCGTTTGAAAGAGAATTTATAGACAATTCTGGGCGCTTAAACATGTGGCATGAGATTTGTGATAAATATTGTAGTAAAATCAAAAGCTACCCACCTGATGAAACCGAATTGTTGCTGACGTAATTTCACCAGCCTATCAGCATCCCCAACCATAACGGCTGTTAAATTGTTGACGAACTCTAGGTTCTGGAAAAAGAGAGCACCTTTTCAATACACCACAATATTGGAACCTCCTGAAAAAAATGAGAAAACCTAGATAAAATAACAAGAAAGAAAATTACAAATAAATACAGCATACATAACCTCAAAAACAAACATCAATTCTCTACACAAAACAATCACCAAAAACCGAACGATTAATTTTGAAATATGTAATTTTATAAACATTTTGTAAATAATTGTAAGTTAGTTAATATAAGTTACAAAAAATTTTGCCAAAAGATGTCAGCAGGTTAGTTAGATACTCGATCTATTACAATTTTGTTAATTCGGAAATTCGAAAACACAAAAACCTATAAAAACCGTGACCGCCATTTTGTATTTATCTTTCTGATCCTGAAATTTCACGAGCTAAGTATAGATAGAAAGATTAAAATTTTCACACTAACCGACACAGTTGTTTTTTTTATTACAATTTCAACCACCCCATCCGGAGAAATAGAATAAAAGGCAAAATAATTCAGCGGAATATTGTCATCCAAGAAGAGATTCCAAGGGAGACCCGAGCTTGACGTAACCAGGCCACACCTCGGAAACCCCAATCGACAGAGTTTCTTTTAAAGGCCCGAAAGCGAAAAAGGGGAGCCTTTAACCACTAAAACACTGAACACCAAAAAGCACAAAATTCGAGCTCAACATTACGCCAGCACGTTGCACCACCACACCAAGCTAACCTACAACATCCCGACACAGCAACACGGAGCGAAGCATCAAAACACCCCTATAATTTATAACACACCAAATACATCAGATAAAACACCAAATACATCGGATAAAACACCAGATACGTCGAATAATTCTACCACACAAAGTACTCACAGCACACAGGTAGATGAGAAGTTAACTCCAGGTAACTCTATTTGCTCATAACTATAAATAAAATAAATAAAAAACATTGTTGGAATCCGCTCAGCCAATGGCAATAAATAAGTCTAAACCGGCATTTGCGTAGTAGCGTAACATTGGTGCCAGGTGTGGGGTCCACAAAGTCTTGTAATTGAGATTGACCCAGTGCCCTTCATATTCTCCATTTGTTTATTGTTTTTGCAGTTAAAGTTTAAAATTGAATAGAACTGTGGAAAACAAATCTTTTCGGGAATTACAATTTTGCCGTAAAAGGTGCGAAGTGAACGATAGCAACAAATTTTCGGCATCATATCGGACATAACCTGATATTCAAAAACGAAACAATAACCTTTTTAGTATATTCTCGTAAATGAAATTTTTATTATTTATTAAGATGTGCGGAAATACATTATAATCACAGGTGTTCATTGAGGTGAGCTGTCAATGGAATTATTTTGTGTGAATGTGGGTGATAAATTCAAATTTTTCAAATAACTAACCAGAGAAATTACTAAATTATTGAAATCATTTAAAAGTTGTATGCTAAGCTTGAAATATGATGTGAGTGTAGACCTACCTGTAAGTAATAATAGTAGGTAGTAATTATTGACACTTCTAAATAGAATTCAAATTTCGAATTCCAAAATAAAATTATCGATGCATTTGAGAACGAACAGATAAACATTGAATTTTATTTTTGAGTGATCGTATGAACTAGAATTAAAGAAGTGGATGTTATAGACTAAAGTTGTTATCAACGATCAAACCTATTGCAATTAAAGAACTTTAGCCTGCTCTTAACCAAAGATCGTGAACTTAATCTGTAATTAAAATTTTGGGTACGTGAGAATCTTCGTAATAATATTAAACCCTAATCTTAAGAAAATATTTGTCGTCTAGCTAGACTATCAACTGTTAATAGGACTAAAAATCTATGTGAACTGAAACTTAAGACACATGGGCATGTTTAGAATAACAATGACGCGGAATTAAATTATGCGACTTCTCAAACTTCTAATTATTTAGTTAGTCAATAAAAATTAAATATGTGTGTTAATTGTTATTACTTACCTTCTTCTTCAAATCTACATAAGCGTGAATTCGAGTGCTAAAACATTGCAAAACATAATTACATTACATATCTGGAAATTACTAGTATTACCGAGAATTTTGCCATTTAGGACATCACGGAACTTAACTTACACGATCTAACCCGGTGGACGTGAAAAATTGTCAAATAGCTGAAAGAGGTAATTTTATATAACGCTGAAAAATAACATACTCGACGCGGTTTTGCTCGCGGAACGTAAAAAACATTCAAATACCTAAAAAACAAAAAAAAACGTAATTAGTAACAGTTCTACCATTTTGATCATCGAAAGAACGTACTTGTTAGAGAATATTATCAAACGTGATCGATAACTGAAAATGTCGTCCGAACAGGTCGACAAAATTTTAGAGCGCCTTGAGGGATTAACCCTCGCAATTAAGGCTCAGACCCAAGAAATGTCGGAAGTAAAAGCGGATTTAAACGGCATTAAATCAGAGAACTCACTGCTTCGAGAAGACTTGAAAACCCTTCAAAAGCAAGTGACAGAAAGCTCCATCCTAGAGGCCTCAGCTTTTGTACAAAAGGTCCTAGATGAGGTTAACGTTCATTCAAGCACACATAAAGCCCCAGAAGCACTTAACGTGCAGTCACCTAATGCACAATCTACGCCTCCTCCATCGAAAACTTCGGACAAACAAACCGACACGTCCATTATTAACCGCCAAAGCACTAGTACACCTATTCCCACAGTCGAAGCCATTCCGGTATCAAGGTCAACCCACGATATTCCTGCTCCTAGTAACCCAGAACAGGCTACTACTCACGTTCACACTTGGCAGAGGCTTACCTTAGCTCCTTCTGAGTATGATGGTAAAGTCCCATGGAGCCGATATGAAGTCCACTTCAGCGCCGTATCGAGAGCTAATGGTTGGAGCGACGAACTGAAAGCGATCTATCTTGCTGCGTATTTACGAGGCGGGGCGTTAGCGTTCTACGAAACCTTGAACAGGGAGACTCGGGAAATCTTTTCAAAAGTAAGCGAGGCACTCAGAATACGGTTTAATTCGGATTACCAGCAGTCAATTAGCCACATCCAACTCCGAGCGAGAGTTCAGAGAAATGGTGAAAACTTTGCAGAGTACGCCACCGACTTGCAACGCTTAACTCACCTCACTTTTTCGGATTGTCCAGAAAGCGCAAGAGACCGTATCGCATTGGAACAATTCTTGGACGGGATCCTTGATTTGGATGTGCAGGAAAGAGTAAGAGATTCAACACCGACCTCACTACAGGAAGCTTTACAGACAGCGATGGGAATTGACGCAAATCATAGAGCTACAAGGGCAGCGAGAAGAAATATCAGGGCGGCTGTTGCTGCTGCCAATACTAGCGGACACCGAGATGGAAGAGGACCTAGCGAAGCGAGCAGAAACTATCACCCTAGAAGAATATCTGTGGATCCACCGCCGGGAAACGCCAACGAGTTAGCTTGAAGGGGCCAGAGCTAGCTCAATATCGACATGCCCCAAAAAGCGAAGCAACCACCTACAGCCAGCGATTACTCGCCCAAAGCTTAAGAGGAACGATTAGATGGTTTAATGTACAACGTCGCTTTGGTTTTATAACAAGAAATGATAATGGTGAAGATGTTTTCTTTCATGCAACGCATATGAGAACTCCAAATTTAGTGTCCGGAGATTCAGTGGAATTCGATCTGCTAGAAGGGAACCCATCGAATAAGGCAATCAACGTTTTACATTTACCTCTAGGAGCGAACTCTGAACCAGCTACGATATTGGAACGACAAGAATTCGATCCGCATAAAGAAGAATTACACGAAGGTTCGCAACAACTTACGACACCATTACAAATAACTACCGAACGTCCAATTAATATTAGGGCATCACCCATAGTTGACGCTTTAAACACGGACGCGCTGATCCTGCGGGGCGGGGACCAGTGAAGTTAGTGAATGCTCCGCACCAAACACAAACTCAATTACACAATGGAACCTTAAACACTAAGCACACCCAACCCGCACCAAATCCACAAGCTATACACAACACACGAATCACAGCTAACACACATACCACATTCGGTACTCACGCAATACCAAGCACACACAATGTACTCAATACACTCACTACGTCCAACAACAAAAGGACACCAAACACAACAACAAAATGTACCATGCCAATCACCCAGGCACCATCGGTTAGCAATAATTACCGAGATTGTCACAATGCATCGACTATCAACGCTAACGAAAACAACAACCCAGTCATAAACTCTACGTCTCTTTCTTCAACTGGGTGTATTAGTCTTACCACACTGCCACCACTGCCACCTCCGCAAATCATTACAGTGTGTCAAGCTAAATTATGCAGCGCTATAAGAATCTCCGGAGAAATAGAAAAACTATCATGCATTATGATTGTGGATACAGGTGCCACACATTCTATTTTACATGGAAAAATCCTAAAACGCCTGAACTGCCGCCCGATTATCCGGCCATGCCTGACGCTCCTGCGAGACGTTACGGGAGAAACTAGCCAATTACAAGGGATGGTGGACTTGAACATTACAGTTGGTAAATTTACAACTATCCATACGTTTTACGTCGCCGATATTTTCGACAACTGCATCCTCGGAATGGATTTCATCGCCGGATACCGGTGTTCCATCGATTTAAAGAAGTGTAATTTCCAAATAGCGGGGGAAAGCATCCCAATATTGGAGGAAGAAAATAACCGACTTGTGAAAACTCTATGCTGTCACAATCTACCGGCCACATCAACATGCTTCATTACGTTATGTAACCCACTCTTAGGTAGCCAGAAGACGGTGCTACTCTCCCCAAAAAATCATCTACCTAACCTTTGGATAGAACCGGATATTTGCGCTTCACATAATGGGAATATCATTGCACGAATTACGAACTTGTCTCACAAACCAGTCGAACTAAAGGCCGATATAATCCTAGCTGATACAGACCCTAACGCCGAAGTTATCTGTATGGCCGAGTGTACTCAAGTCGACGTTCTATCACAGGAGCTTCTCAACCTATTCGAGACGACAGCTGAACAGCTCGATAACGTACAACGCGCTATCTTAAAGAGCCTACTTCTAGAACATCATGACGTCTTTGCAAAGTCGAAAAGTGACCTAGGCCGCACCGGTATTCTCCGCCATCGAATAGATGTAGGCGACAACAAGCCGATCAAGCAACCTCCGAGACGACTTCCTCTGGCCAAGCGGACGGAAGCAGAAAGCCTAATAGAAGAAATGAATGGCCTAGGTATTATCCACCCATCCAGCAGTCCTTGGGCATCTCCAGTGGTGTTAGTTAAGAAAAAAGATGGCTCGACACGTTTCTGCGTAGACTACAGACGCTTAAATGAAGCTACGAGGAGGGATTCTTACCCACTGCCACGCATAGATCTAACCCTTGACGCTTTGGCTGGGTCAATGTGGTTCTCTACCTTGGACTTACAATCCGGATACTGGCAAGTGGAAGTTGCTGGCTACGACCAGGAGAAGACGGCTTTTACCACCGGCAACGGGCTGTGGGAGTTTTCGGTGATGCCGTTTGGTTTAACTAATGCCCCTGCTACTTTCCAGCGGCTCATGGACGTAGTCTTGCAAGGGATACCTCCACAGGCTTGTTTGGTATATTTGGACGACGTCATTGTTCACGGTCCAACATTTCCGGCTATGCTAGCAAATTTACGTCTCGTACTAGGACGCCTGAGAGCCGCTAATTTGAGAATCTCTCCCAGAAAATGTCAGCTTTGTCAGAAAGAAGTGAAATTTCTTGGGCACGTAATTAGCGCTGCAGGGGTTTCGACAGACCCTGATAAGATCTCCGCTGTTAAAGATTGGCCTACACCTAAAGGAAAGAGGGACGTTCAATCGTTTCTAGGTCTATGTGCATACTATCGTAGATTTGTGAAAAACTTCTCCGTTGTTGCAAAACCTCTTACAAAACTCACAGAGAAGGGACGTAAATTTAGCTGGTCAGATGCATGCGAGGAGGCTTTTAAAAATCTCAAAGAAAGCCTGACGACAGCACCTATCTTAGCACAGCCTGATGAATCTTTACCGTTCATACTCGGTACCGACGCCAGTCAGCATGCCTGGGGTGCAATACTCTCTCAGATGAAGGATGGTTTTGAGCAAGTGGTGGAGTACCATAGCAAGACTTTCACCCGGCCTGAGCGAAATTACTGCGTTACCAGAAAGGAATTAGTTGCAATTTTTAAGGCATGTACCCACTTCCAGCCCTACTTATTAGGAAAGAAATTCACCATCCGCACGGATCACGCCTCATTAAAGTGGCTGATGAATTTTCGATCCCCGGAGGGCCAAGTTGCACGTTGGATCGAACGTATGCAGGCATTCGACTTCGAAATTGTACATCGCTCCGGAAATAAGCACAAAAACGCTGATGCTCTGTCCCGCCGCCCGTGTTCAGCTCTTAATTGCCCCTATTGCCAACGACTTGAGGAAAACGACAACATAATCGCTCGCCTCGTTACAGCTCAGGGGAATTTAACCGAACACCAAGAGCAAGACCAAACGTTGAAATGCGTAAGAAGCTGGCTGCGATCCGAGACCCGACCGGAAAAAGACTCGATTAAAGCTCTAAGCCCGGAAATAAAAGCCTATTGGGGTATGTGGTCCATGCTAAGCATGCAAAATGATGTGATAACACGAACAATCGATCAAGGAAATAGAATCCTAAAACAGATATTGGTACCCAAGTCATTACGCAAACTAGTGCTCAACCAAGTCCACGATTCTCCATCTGGTGATTCTCCATCTGGTGGACACTTTGGGGTCAACAAAACACTCAGCAAGCTACAACAGCGATATTTCTGGGTCGGTTGCAGCAATGATGTTAAGGACTGGTGCGCAGGATGTCTCCAGTGTCAGTCGCGAAAGGGACCCCTTCTGAGAGCGAAAGCCCCGCTGCAACTTTGTAATGTTGGTGCACCATTTGAACGGGTAGCAGTGGATATTCTGGGGCCTCTTCCCAAAACAGATCGTGGCAACCGTTATTTAGTAGTCTGCATGGACTACTTTACAAAGTGGCCGGAAGCAATTCCAGTTCCAGATCAGACCGCAGAAACAGTAGCAGATGCCCTGATCTCGACGGTATTCAGTCGCTTCGGAGCTCCACTGCAACTGCACTCGGACCAAGGCAGGAATTTTGAGAGCGCTGTGTTCCAACAAACCCTTACTTAATTCGGAATCGAAAAAACACGCACCACTGCCCTCCATCCACAGTCAGATGGTCTAGTAGAAAGATTCAACAGGACAATATTGGACTATTTGGCAAAATTCCTGGATCATCATCAAAATAATTGGGACCAGTATGTGCCTTATCTACTAAAGTCCTACCGAGCAAGCATCCAGAATAGTACAAAGCAGACCCCGGCTAGACTTCTTTTTGGAAGGGAGCTACGCTTACCTCTTGAAATAATAATGGGAAGTCCCCCATCTCAGGCTATACCCACCAGTGAATACCTTGAGAGGCTTATCAACACCCTGAACGACATTCACGAACATAACCGCGTCACACTTGAATCCGCGAGTCGACAAATGAAGAGTTATTATGACCTCCGGTCGCGCAAACGTAATTTCGAAATCGGTCAGCTCGTGTGGCTCTATTTTCCGCAACGTGTCGTGGGTCGGTGCCCAAAACTACAGCGGAACTGGGACGGACCATATACAATTCTCGACGCCATCACCGAGGTCGTTTTCAAGATAAAAAAGTGCCGGGGAGGAAAAACGCGAACGGTACACGTCGACCGACTAGCGCCATATCACGATCGAAGGGAATAGAATGGCTACGTTCGACATCGTTGCGCGCGCGTTCACGAAACAGAACACTGCTGCTACGTGATTCGCTTAGGCAAACACCTGACGAAAGAAAACACTTATATATGCACATCTTGTTATATTCCCAAGGAAATCCCGCTTGGCCGGAGACACAAGCTTTTGAGGGAGGAGCAGTGTAGTAAAATCAAAAGCTACCCACCTGATGAAACCGAATTGTTCCTTCGATGACGTAATTTCACCAGCCTATCAGCATCCCCAACCATAACGGCTGTTAAATTGTTGACGAACTCTAGGTTCTGGAAAAAGAGAGCACCTTGTCAATACACCACAATATTGGAACCTCCTGAAAAAAATGAGAAAACCTAGATAAAATAACAAGAAAGAAAATTACAAATAAATACAGCATACATAACCTCAAAAACAAACATCAATTCTCTACACAAAACAATCACCAAAAACCGAACGATTAATTTTGAAATATGTAATTTTATAAACATTTTGTAAATAATTGTAAGTAAGTTAATATAAGTTACAAAAAATTTTGCCAAAAGATGTCAGTAGGTTAGTTAGATACTCGATCTATTACAATTTTGTTAATTCGGAAATTCGAAAACACAAAAACCTATAAAAACCGTGACCGCCATTTTGTATTTCTCTTTTTGATCCTGAAATTTCACGAGCTAAGTATAGATAGAAAGATTAAAATTTTCACACTAACCGACACAGTTGTTTTTTTTTATTACAATTTCAACCACCCCATCCGGAGAAATAGAATAAAAGGTAAAATAATTCAGCGGAATATTGTCATCCAAGAAGAGATTCCAAGGGAGACCCGAGCTTGACGTAACCAGGCCACACCTCGGAAACCCCAATCGACAGAGTTTCTTTTAAAGGCCCAAAAGCGAAAAAGGGGAGCCTTTAACCACTAAAACACTGAACACCAAAAAGCACAAAATTCGAGCTCAACATTACGCCAGCACGTTGCACCACCACACCAAGCTAACCTACAACATCCCGACACAGCAACACGGAGCGAAGCATCAAAACACCCCTATAATTTATAACACACCAAATACATCAGATAAAACACCAAATACATCGGATAAAACACCAGATACGTCGAATAATTCTACCACACAAAGTACTCACAGCACACAGGTAGATGAGAAGTTAACTCCAGGTAACTCTATTTGCTCATAACTATAAATAAAATAAATAAAAAACATTGTTGGAATCCGCTCGGCCAACTGCAATAAATAAGTCTAAACCGGCATTTGCGTAGTAGCGTTACAATATCAAGAAGTGAATCAGGGGCGATCAGCAGGGGATGAATTTGATTATTTCGGCTAACGGTTCTTGTGTCCGCGCCTGTTGTCGAAACTCGATATCTACCATTTGTAGCAACAAACTAGAACCTATTCCCTGCCTCTTTTGTCTTACTACGAGTTTGTCGTTTAGATTATGTAAGTCATTCATCTGGTAGGCTATTTGTCGTTGTCTTTCGACCAGTGAATTTGAAGGTTTGTGAATTTTATCTAGTGCAGTCTGGACTACACTGATTGCTTGTTTCTCCAAATCAGCGAATACCTGTACTTCGCGTTCATTGGCACTATCCATAGTACCGAATAGGTAGTGCATGGCGTTTCGAATGACGTCAAAGATAGATCTCGTTTTACGCGATTTGGGAACAGCTTGTTTAATTACCTTGGTGCGTTGCTTGATGTTTTCCATCAATGCGTGCGTATGAATTTGTTGAAGTTCGCAGAGGTTTCCTTCTGTGATGTTTTCACACAGTTGATGTATGTAGAGTTTAGCTCATTCCGCAAGCGTTGTTTGATTATACAACTCGGTCAGGTCCAACTCCTTAAGTATATTCCATGTGGAGTGGTAAACCATGAGGCTTCCTAAATCGTCGAATAGCACTCCAGTATTGTTGAGTGGGCTTATCAAGTTAGGCTCCGGCGTACTACTTCACATAGTGGACATAATTAGTCCGAGGATGATAGCGTCATTTTTAGAATTTTAAGTCTTCTTCTTGTTACATAATTTTAATAGAATCGAATGAAAATGAAGTCCGAATTTTAATTGAATCGAATGAAAATGAAGTCCAAATTTTAATTGAATAGAATGAAAATGAAGTCCAAATTTTAATCGGCTCGAATGAAAATGATATTCAAATTTGAATTGGCTCGAATTAACATTATGTTCATAATTTTAATTGTCTCGAATTAACATTATGTACATAATTTTAATTAAAGTTATGAAATAACGTGTATAATGTTAATTCCAGAATTAAAATTTAAGGATTAAGATTATGTACATAATATTAATTGGGAACTTTAAATTATGAACATAATTTTAAATGGGAATATTTTTTAAACATTTTCATAATTAGAATGCCACGAATTTTAATTGTACTTTGAAATAAATTTAATATAAAATTGTTATTATGTTAAAGTAAAATAATATTTCGCCGAAATAAAATTTAATCTTAGCATAATAAAAATTGAACATTTGAATTTTTTCTATTTATAATGTTAATTCATTGAGTTAAAATTATGCGTGACATGATTGTAATTTATTTTTATAAACTTTAAATGTCCGGTGAACAATTATTATTTGAAACTTTTTCTTTCAAAACAATTTTTTTTATGTTAATAAATAGCAAAACGGCGTGCCATACACGCACTTCTGGAGCCGTGTAGCGCGTACAAAAATCGAAGTTATTTGCAAAGTAGAATAAATTTGCGGGGCCATTAACCATTTTTAGCAAAATTCAGTGATTTTTGATAAAATGGCGACCGTTTGAAGAAAAAAAACCGTTCTTTTTGCCCTTTATTTGTTGATCATAGTGGTTAAAAACATAGTAAATATTAATATTTGTTGTTGAAAATGGCCCATGGCCCCCTAAATTCAATAATCTTTATTTAGTAGAAAAAAGAAGTCAATCGGTTGAACGGTTCTACTGCAACTCTGCACGGCGTGTCTAAAAACATGGTTTTGAGAAAAACGCGTTTAATGTTTGAGAGAGATATAACGTTTGAAAAAATATAATGTTTGTTTCTTACAGCTAGTCAGCTGTTCCTGGACCATAGAACAATCCTTTCTCTTACTTGTGAAACTGATTTTGACTAGTATATTCAAGGAACATTATTTTATAAAAACAGAACATATAAAAGAATTTTTATAACTGCTGAGCAAACAATACACCCCGCGAGTTGCAGATACGCAACGACCCCAATCATAATATACAAGAGTACAAAGGCAACGTGACCCAAGCAACGTGACATCTTACCCATCCAATAATTGTCCATTATTTTTAAGAAATATTTTTATTAGTCTAGACGCTAGGTAAGCATTAATTATATGAAATACCATTTTTGCTTAAATAAGTAATTATAGAAATGTAAGGTGAATGTCAATTAAGTATAGAATAGAAGTCAGTTGAATTGTAAACTTAGATTCGAAAAGACATTAAAATACTAATTTGGGAATCGGTCTTTTATTTTATATTTTTTTTATTAATAACTTAGTGAGTAACGTAACTGGCGCAGTCGGTAGGATAGGCGAACGGTCCTATCCTTAATTCAATCGTAAAAGAAAATATCTTGTTGATCTTCGATAAAACAAACGGCGGTTTACCGTGATAATTATCGAGAAAATAACCAACAGTCTAGTGAGATAGGAAAAAAATCTTCGATAAAACAAACGGCGGTTTACCGTGATAATTATCGAGTGTACTGATACTAAGTTGACATCTCACTACCGAATGAATACAAAACTAATATAATGATAAAACTGCTGTGAAGTAAAGTGCGAAGGAATATCGCAAGTTGCTCCAATACTGAGAGGACATCAGTAGCAGTGGCACCCACAGGACCGGAGAGTTTCTACTCATAGACGCCTATCCATCATTCAAGGACATATACTGAAGGAATATCAGTGAATAAATATAAGCATATAAAATGAAATATCTTCTGTTATTGGTACATATGTAAGTCAAATATTGAATTATATTTTTCCTTATTACCTACCCTTATGAAAAGAGGAAATAAATCATCATTTATACCTTATCCTAGAAATATAAGAGGAATATTTAAAAGCCTTAGTTCTATTCTTGAAACTATTGAAAGTGAAAATACAGCCGCGGTAAATAATCAATTAAATAATAATATACCTAATGTAAATATACCAGTGTTGAGTGAAATTGATATCATGACTACTAATCAAGTACCTCCTTTGGGTCCACCCCCAGTCGTAATAACCACGCCAACAGACATTTTCAACTCGTTGAGAATTCCTGACGCGATCAAGGATTTACCACGATTCGATGGAAATCCTAGATTGCTTCACGAATTTCTTACAAATGTTGAAGAAATATTAAGATATACTAGAACAATTTACGGTTCACCATACTCACAAATTCCATTCGAAACAAAATTGAAGGGCAGGCCAATGAAGTGTTAAACATGTATGGAACCCCTCTAATTTGGGAGAACATTAAAACTAACTTAATATTACATTACTCGGACAAAAGGACAGAGACATCTTTAATAAGAGACTTACATACTTTACGACAGAACAATAAAACAGTAGAAATATTTTATGGTGATATTATAGAAATTCAAGCGACCATGTACAATAATATATTAACTCACGAAACATATTATAATGTTATAAAAGCCAAGAAAGACCTTTTCGCGGAAATGTGTTTAAATACATTTTTGATCGGGCTCAGAGAGCCTCTGGGGTCAATCGTTAGAGCAATGAGACCTGAAACATTAGCGATAGCTTTATCCTATTGCATAAAAGAACAGAACATATCTTACATGAAGTCAGATCCTCATTCCCACTATCATAAAACGAATAAAAATAGAAAACCTAACCAAACGCAAATAGGTGGTATAGCAAGACCAATATTACCTAATTTATATAACCATACTCAGTATAAATCATTTAACCATCCACCAAGATTCAGGAATCACCATCAAGGACCTCCTATAAAACCGCAAAACTCATTCAATAACAACTTTCATACTATACTACAATAGACAAACCAACCTACAAAGGCTTCCTCCTCCAGAACCGATGGACACTAGTTCTGGGAACACATATCTGAAGCAACGTACGCCATCGCATCAATCTAGATTTACTGCAAATACCCGAAACTTTAATAATCCCACACGCCCAACAGGCTTCCCTAACTACTATGTAGAAGAACTAAACAATATAAATGAAAGAAACCATAGCCCTTGTTTCCCATCTGAAGGAAATTTATATCAACAACAACTTGACCCGTACTATGAATATAACGAAAACTCTGTTAACAACCAATTTGAAATAGAAGATTCTCAAAATTTTCCTATAATTGCCTTCAGAAGCCAACGGGATACTTAGACGTTAATACACACGGATTCACATTACCCTATATCCATATTTCATCCCCATACGGACGCCCTTTGAAGTTTCTCATAGACACAGGAGCGTCTTCATCATTTATAAATCCGGAATTTACTCGACCTGAAGAACACATCGAATGCGATCCAATAACAATTACTACCATACTTAATAAATATAAACTGAATAAACGAGTAATCGTACCCACCTTCTTAGAATTTAACGAACCTGGTAAATTACAATTCCTAATATTCAAATTCCACGAATATTTCGACGGACTGATAGGACTTGATGCACTCACACAGTTAGGCGCAAAAGTTGATTTAGCCAACAAAGTCCTTATAACCAATAATTCTACTATCCCCTTAAGGTTTAAACCAAATTTTACTTCAGGTAAATATTTAATTGCCCCTAATTCAAAAACAATAGTCAAAATATTAGTTGATATGAGTAACGGAGATATTTACCTACAAAATATTGAGTTAAAACCACAATTATATATTTCTGAAGGTATTTATAATGCAACAAATTGGTATAGCACAGTGGAGGTTATCAATGAATCAAACCATGAATAGATCCTACTCTTAGAACAACCCCTAAAAGCTGAACAAAACTTATCCTCGGAATTTGTAGAAATAAATAATTTTAATTTTGAATATAATCAATCATAATGTGGACAGTGATCTAACTAAATTGATAAGAACATCTCACTTAAACACTGAAGAAAAGAAATCCCTTTTTAAAATTTGTAGAGAATCCGAAAGTATTTTCTTTAAAGAAGGTCAATCCTTAAGTTTCACGAATCAGGTCAAACACCATATTCGTACTATAGATGACTCACCAATTTATACTAAATCCTATAGATATCCATTCATACATAAAAAAGAGGTGAGAAAACAAATAAACAACATGTTAGAACAAGGGATAATCCGTCCCAGTTATTCACCCTGGAGCTCCCCAGTTTGGGTAGTCCCCAAGAAGAAAGACGCCAGCGGAAAACAGAAATGGCGTCTGGTGATAGATTATAGGAAACTTAACGAGAAAACCATCTCCGATCGTTACCCCCTGCCCAATATCAACGAGATATTGGATAAGCTAGGTAAATGTATCTATTTCTCCACTCTGGACTTAGCTAGCGGATTTCATCAGATCGAGATGAACCCAAAAGATATTCAAAAAACAGCCTTCACGGTAGAAGCAGGGCATTATGAGTATATTAGGATGCCCTTTGGACTTAAAAATGCACCCTCTACATTTCAGAGGGTGATGGATAATATCTTAAAAGACCTCCAAGGAAATATATGCCTTGTTTATTTGGACGACATTATCATTTTCTCGACATCCCTTCAAGAACATATAATAAATTTAAAGAAAGTCTTCGACAAATTACTCGAATACAACCTGAAGGTACAATTAGATAAATCGGAATTCCTCCACAAAGAAATTCCCTTTCTAGGACATATTGTTTCTACAGAAGGTATTATACCCAATCCTGAGAAAATCCAAGCAATAAAAGATTTCCCTATACCACGTACCCAGAAGGAAATTAAGTCCTTCTTAGGATTGTTGGGATATTACAGAAAGTTTATCAAAGATTTTGCTAAATTGGTCAAACCCTTAACAGAATGCCTGAAGAAAGGTAAATCGTTCATATTAAACGAACGTTATGTTAATACATTTCAGACTTGCAGGAACATTTTAACAAGCGATCCCATTTTGCAATACCCAGATTTTTCCAAGCCCTTCAACTTAACTACCGATGCGTGCAATTTCGCAATTGGCACTATTCTTCCTCAAGGACACATTGGTAGTGACAAACCAATCTGTTACGCAAGCAGAACGCTGACAGCTATTCCACCATTGAAAAAGAGCTACTTGCTATCGTCTGGGCGACTAAATATTTTCGCCCTTACTTATTCGGACATAAATTTAAAATCGTGACGGATCATAAACCCCTCACCTGGCTTATGAGTTTAAAAGAGCCAAATTCCAAGCTAGTTAGATGGAGATTGAAACTGGAAGAATATGACTACGAGATAGTCTATAAAAGAGGAAAATTAAATACGAACGCAGATGCTCTTAGCAGAATCAAAATCAACAACCAAGAAACTGGCAATTTCCTCGAAGTTAATATTAACGATGCTTCTACTTCAATTCAAGGTACAGGAGGATCCACAATACACTCAGCAGACGAGAATTTAAATGATGGAATTGAAATATCTGAGAGACCTCTGAACGAATTTAACCTTCAAATCATATTAGAAAAATCCGACCAAAACCGACAATCATCTATAGAGAACATATATAGAGAAATCATGATCGACATTTTTAAGAAGTATTTAGCTCCTAAAAAGCTCACAGCGATATTAATTGACGACGAAACCTTCCGCATCGTACAATCTATATATTCAAGATATTTTTCAAATAATAAAATCTTTCGTTTAATTAGATGCACAGATATATTAAGGGGGTAGCCAGGTTTGAAATTTTCAAAAAATTGAACTTTTTTTTTCTCAATATTTAGTAAGAAATAAGATAAAAACGACTTTTGATGTCATAGCGTATCAGAAGTGGCCGAAAAATGAATCACGCCGCCAAGCCTCGAGCGCTCGCATCTTACAATCGGCGTGTCGAGATGATCGTCTTATCGAAGTAGTATCTTACCGTCTTATCGTCTTTTCTCAGTATCTCAATCTTATCATGTGCCGTCGCCCCCCATTTCTAGTTCGAAAATAAAGTGTCACAAAGAGAATAGCTAAATTTTGACACAGTTGATACTTCCCATATTTCGACGATGAGACGTGTTTTTCGCACTTTATCTTTTAAACGCGTTTATCCCAAAACACATTTTTTTTGGGTTGTCGCCACGATTCCAGTCGATCTACTAGGACAATTTCATTCAATTTTTTTTTTTAATATTCAGAAAAAGCTTAGCAATCGCATGAACCTCGGTCTTGATTTTCAAATAATATTTAATAACAATATGAAACAGTTCTTGCTTAAAAAATGTAGAAAAAAAAGAAAAAATGACAAAAACTTGCACTATTTGTTTATTTATGAATTTTTTTCCATAACTGAGGTTCAGGATATAGCTATTTATGTGCTCTTTTATAATCAATTTTTGTTTTGTGTTTTAGATAACCCAAAGTTGAGAAATCATGGCAACCGTTTCTTAACATGGCGTCATCAGATCGGCCATAAATTAACCGGATGTTAATGAAAAATGAAAATAAAATTTTTTTTGGAAGTTATTAACATGTTAGAAAACATACTAAAAGTTTGTAAATGTCAAATAAAGATTAATGTTAAAAAAATGTAGTTGAAAAAAGAGGTCATTGAAACCTGGCTACCCCCTTAATAGATGTAAAACAAAACGACGAACAAGATAAACTGATAAGAGATTACCATGAAAATAATAACCACAAGAGGCATAACTGAAACTTGGCTACATTTGAAAAGAAAATATTTTTTCCCTTTTATGAAGAATAAATAACCCAAACTATTAACAATTGCGAAAAATGCCAAACATTAAAGTATGAGGCACCCACCGAAAATTAAATACGAAAAGCCAGAAATCCCCACAAAGCCATTAGATATCCTTCACATCGACATATACTGTATTAATAATTATCAAATTTTAACAATAATCGATAAATTTTCTAAATTCGCTTCAGGATACACCCTACCTTCAAGGAACAGTATTTTAATAATAAAATCCCTTAAACATTTCCTAAGCCTTCACGGCATTCCCCTTAAGTTAATTTGTGACCAAGGAACAGAGTTCACAGCCAACATATTTAGGGATTTTTGCAAACAGTATGATATTAAAGTACACTTCACTTCATTCCAACAAAGCAGCAGCAATTCCCCAGTAGAACGATTACATTCTACATTGACAGAAATTTATAGGATCATATTAAGCAAACGCAAGGAAAATAACCTCGATTTAGATCACGATGAAATACTATCAGAAACATTAATTACATACAATAATGCTATACATTCTACCACCAAACTCACACCCTACGAGCTATTCTATGGTAGAACCTTTAAGTTCAATAACAACGTTAAATTCAATAACGAACAAGAATACTTAACAAAATTAAATGAATTCCAATCAGAACTATACCCCGCAATTAAAGATAGAATTAAAAATCTAGCTAGTAATAATATAGATAAGTTGAATGAAAGAAGAGAAGATCCCCAAGAAATTAAAGAAAATGAAATAGTTTTTAGAAAGGAATGCAAACGAAATAAATTAACGCCAAGATTTACAAAACATAAGGTGAAGAAAAATAAGAAAGTAACATTAATAACTACCGATAATAGAAAGATACATAAATCTAGGATCAAAAGAAAACATTTAATATAAGATTTTAGTTAATATTTTTTTTATCATCCGTTACAGATTAATCGTAACGTCCGGTCAATTAATGGAAGTCCACGAATTGGCAAGTAGCCAAGGTATCCTTCCACTAAAATTGGTAATAGCACGAACAATCCAGAGCTATAACAACCTTGTGCACATAGTTAGGTTAGAAACATACAAGGATAACATAGACAAAATTGCAAACTCTCTAAAAACTCTCGACAACTTTGACGGACTAAAAGACTCCATTACAATTACGAAACTTAAACTTAAAGAATTAGAAAATAAATTAGAATCATTGACTTCTAAATTAAGAAATAAAAGAGGGCTAATAAATGGATTGGGCACTGCAATAAAATTTATCACTTTGAATATGGACGCAAACGATGCACTTAACCTAAATAAAGAAATCGCAAATTTAACTTCAAAACAAATAGAATTACGCCAAGAATTAGATAGCCAGATTAAAATAAATTTACAAATGATTAAAGATTCGAAAATATAACTATTCATATTAATAAAGAACAAGATACAATTGAAATTTTTTTGAAAAGATATCAAGAACAAGCAAGAAATAGAATTAGAATTAATGAAGACATGCTTTTTCATACACAATACCTTAATCAGATAAATTATAATATAGATTTACTTACCAATCATGTAACTAATGTAGCAGAAGCAATAGTGTTAGCTAGACTCAATATTATACCCAAATTAATCTTAAATCCAAATGAACTCGAAGAGATTTATAATATTCTTAGAAACCAATCTATAGAAATAAAGTCTAACGAACATATTTACGAGCTATTAGGACTACAAGCATATTATAACGGCACACGAGCAATACTCCTTGTTCCATATCATCCCACTTCCTATAAACCAAATAGTTACGAAACCATACATAATCTTTAAAATCCAATATGTTCAATATTTGAATGAAATTTGCCCCCAAATAGAAGATATTTTCTACTGCAAAGAGTCAACCCAAGAACACATTAACCAATCAACATGCACCGGACGCTTAATGAATAATAAACCAGCCAATTGCACATTAAATGATGTCGGAGTAATCGAAGCAGTCATGCAACCAGAACCAAATTACATCCTTCTCTTAAATATAAAGGAAACACCAATAAGGTCCAACTGCGGAAATAACCAACAAACTCTCCAAGAAAAAATTCCTGCTACATTACAAAGATTGCGAGGTTGAGATCAATGGAATTACCTACCAGGACAACCCAAACGTATTCTGGGACGAAGTTCATGTGTTCCCAACACTTTTCAACAACATTCATCCAGAATCCACCATGGAGACCCTAAACATGCAAAAATTGAAAGATTATCATTTCAAAAATAAGGAAGCAATAAGGATACTGAGGATAGAAACACACAAAAGGCACAACTACACATTCGCATCATTAATCATCCTAGGATTCATAATCATCTCTGCAATAATATACATATGCAAGAAATTTACAGTGACATTACACATAAAGGATCCTACAGATCATATCATCGCTCCAGCCCAATCAACATCCCAGTTCCTGTGGCCGTCGCTCCATGCTAAGGGGGGAGGAGTTACAGATACGCAACGACCACAATCATAATATACAAGAGTACAAAGGCAACGTGACCCAAGCAAGGTGACATCTTACCCATCCAATAATTGTCCATTATTCTTAAGAAGTATTTTTATTAGTCTAGACGCTAGGTAAGCATTAATTATGTGAAATACCATTTTTGCTTAAATAAGTAATTATAGAAATGTAAGGTGAATGTCAATTAAGTATAGAATAGAAGTCGGTTGGATTGTAAACTTAGATTCGAAAAGACATTAAAATACTAATTTGGGAATCGGTCTTTTATTTTATATATTTTTTTTATTAATAACTTAGTGAGTAACGTAACTCGCATGTGGCCCGAACGTATGCATGATTTTCGGCCGATACGCATTCGCACTAAATCAGCTGTAACTTTTACATTTTTCCGAACTTCGTCAAATGGTTTTAGAGACTTATTCTAGACACTATAGGGACTTAAAATATGAAAAAAAAGAAAAGTAAATTTTTTGAAATTGCTCAACTAGAACCTACCCTTAATGTTTGATAAAAGCGGGTGTAAATTAAAATACAGTTGCTTAAATATAGTGAAGTGTGGGGCTTAACACTTAAAGTTCCGTTCCCGTGAATTGACAAAAAAAAGGGACAAATGTTTGGGAAAAACAGAAAAACACTTCCTAACTGAAGAAACTGCTTTTATTTATTATTCAAAACCGTAAAACTACCTTTTGACAAATTTCGGTGACCACATCGGAACCTTAGATCAGATCGCCAGAGTCTGACTTTTTCGTAATTAAGTAATTATCGACTTCGCTGGAGTTATTTACTGGATCAACGTGACTGAATGCAAAAATGCTGACGTAAGGTCTGCATTTTGTGAGAAAAGAATTGGGAAACTTTTCGCGTGAGATAATTTAAATATATCAAGTTATTTTAGCTCCGGTTGCGATATTCACTTTACTTTTCGCGTGAGAAAATGAAATAGTGTAATTTATATATCAAATTATATTACTTTGCGAAGGCTCCGTAGTTACAATATTTTCTATATTTTTTCTTAACCAAAAGAATAAACTTATTGATAAAATAAGTATTACAAATATTATGGAAGATTTGCAATGTTTCTTTTATGGTTTTGTCTTACAATTTCTTCAATTTTATCTTTGTCATCTATGTTCCTCAAATGTATTTTTAATTTTCTAAGTTTTGGAATTGTATAATTTTCTTTAATTTCTTTTATAAGATTTGGTATAATGATGCATTCGTAAATCTTTACATTTGGATTTTTATAGACGCTTTTTCCTATTTTAATTGTACAGTTTTCGAATTTGATTAGATTATTTCCTTTTATATTTATTATTTCAAAGGCATTACAATTATGAAACACTGTGGAATTATGCAAATTTTTGGTTATTACAGTGCCCTCGCTAATTTCTTTAATTTGCATTATTTTTAGGTACAGAGATTTATTTTGTTTGTTAGGAATGGGTTCAATTAATATTCGGGTGCATTTTGTATCAGAAATTTGTGGAATGAGTACTACAATGAGGATTTGATCTTGGTAGAATGAGACTACTACTTTAATATTCAAGGTCTTCAACAAATTCTAATTCTTTAGTTGTTAATATGTTTTTTGTCAAAATAAAAAGTCTGCTTGAGAAAATGATTTGTTCAATTTCATCTAGGTGGGATAAAAGTAAATTAATATCATAATTTAATTTGTTGATTTGTTCCATATATTCGACTTTTTATTCTAAGTTAACTACCTTGTTTTCGACCTGGCTAGTGATCTTATTGAAGTATTTTCATATTATTAATTGTTACTCTCTGATATGTGTCGTAATGTTTTGTATCGATTCGTATAGTTGTTTGTTAATTAAAATCTGTTGATTGCTTGCTTTAATAAGGTTTTGGTTATTTTTTGAAAGAGAATCTATTGCGTTTTTTATTTCAATTTCTTCTTGGCTGTCCATATTTCCTGTATTGTACTTAATTCCTGTGCCGATAATATTAAAGAGTCTTCTTTTTGATTTAGTACGAAACCTTAGATTTTTAATTTATTTATTATTTTAATTTATCAAAATAACTTGGAATGGGATTTAACAAAAGAAAGAAAAAGCTAAATTGGAACCTGAAACATTTATTCAATTAAACATCGATAGCTTTGCAGAATGGTTCCCTTGCGACTGCTTGCTTTAAAGACTGACTGTAGTAACTGCGACTTCTACTTTATACTCATTTACTTCACATGCTATCTTATTAATTTAAGCTTAATACAAGCTATTACATAAAAATACAAAATACAAGCTATAACTTAATACTAATTCCACAAACTATAATAAATGATAATTAACAATAAACAAACAAAAAGTTTAAGCTACAATTTGAGGTATATATATTAATTACTGGCAGAAGGCGTAAGGAAGAAGAATTAAGTTAAACGATCAGGATCAAGATTTGCGGGGTCAAGATATAAGGCTTTGTGGAGGGATGATTTACTCAGATCGAAGTCAAAAGAGGTCCTGGTAATTGGCTCGCTTTGACCGTAGTTTGTGCGATGGCGGTTGAGTCGGAAAAGGGGAGTGGACCTAAGGTTACGGGGATTGGTATAGATGGGTAAAGATTGCAGGATTGAAGGGCAGTCTATTGCACCAGTTAATAATTGATAAATGAAGAGAATGTCGAAAACATCACGACGTTTGCTTAGAGGTTGTAAGTCGATCAGTTTCAGACGGTTTTCATAGGGTGGAAGGTTGAATCTGTCAACCCACGGAAGATCACGTAGAGCGAAGCGAATAAACCTACGCTGGACAGATTCAATCCTAATAATGTGAGTTGTTTGTGTAGGTGACCATACCTGGCTGGCATATTCAAGGAGAGGTCTAACGAAGGAGACGTAGAGAGATTTGGAAACATAAGGATTAGCGCGGAGTTAGCTCTGTTAATTATGCTGTCAATGTGGGAACGGAAATTGAGTTCACTATCACAGATTATTCCTAAGTCACACAAAGAGGCAACGATAGGGACTGGTACGTCGGTGGTAAGACGCTTGCGGGAATAAAGATGGACTGGCATTTGGAAACATTGAGCTCTAGAAAGTTTTTCATGCACCATGTGGTGTATGAATCGAGTTCTTTTTGCAGGAGAAGAGAGTCGGTTGTGGAGGAGATACGTTTGATTATTTTCATGTCATTGGCATAAATGGACAACTCTGAGTGTTTGATGACACATTCAACATCATTTATTGTAAGGATAAAAATCAATGGGCCGAGGTGGCTGCCCTGAGGGACGCCGGAACGAGCGACAATAGGGTTAGAAATGGATGAACTGCAAAGAATATCGTACTGACGCTTGTTGAGGTAGGATCGAATCCTGGTGATGAATCTGGGGGGGGGGGAGCCTAGGCGATCACGTTTGAACAATATAACGTTATGGGAGATTTTGTCGAAGGCTTTACTAAGATCGGTGGCGATAACATCAACATCTTTACCGTATTTCAGGGCACATAGTGTTTTAGAGACGAAGTCAGTAAGGTTGGTGGCTGTAGATCTACCTATGAGGAAGCCATGCTGGGAGAGTGAGAAGATAGACTTACAGTGGAAGAACATGGAATCATAGACCAATTTTTCGAATAGTTTAGGTATGGATGATAATTTAGCAATGGGTCTGTAGTTGGACACTTCGTTCTTGCAGCCTTTTTTGAAGATGGGAATAATATACGAATTTTTCCATAATTGAGGGAAAACCCCTTGAGTGACCGAGAGACAAAAAAGCAAAATAAGGGGTTGAACTAGATGCATGGCACACTTTTTCAGAACTATGGGCGGAATGCCATCTGGACCTGGGTGAAAGTCGTCCTCAAGCCCGTTAATACTGGCGGCGATTACTTCAGGATCAGGGTCAAAAGATATAAACGACGTTTGAGTGCATTTGTCCATGAATGCAAAATAGTTAAGGTCGGGTTGTAGAGAATTGTCGCTGAAAGATTTACTGAAGAAGTGTGCAAAGAGGTAGAGTGTATCACAACGTTCAGAAAAAGAGGTATAAGGAGATAGATAGGAAGAATAGTCAGACTCAGTCTGGGTTAGAAGAAAAGTTTGCCAACGTTTATCTCTCCTGTTACGAAGAGAGCGTAATTCTTTGTTGTACCATACGGGGGATGACGAGTAGATTTCACGTGGAAGAAGAGGGATGGATTGTGTAAGACAAGCCTGTATTTCCGAATAGAACGCCTCTAAAGCAACGTCAATTGGGAGATGTTGAGGGATATCGCCAATATTAGCGTTGAGGAGCAAGTGATTTAATTTGTCAAAGTCGCCTTTACGAAAATTGAAGGATAAAGAAGACACGGAGCTTGAAACGGTATGAGGGTGCTTGTAGGAGAAAACGAGGAACAAGGGAGGATGGTGACGGTCGAGGGAGAAGAGAAGATGGTTGCTTTCTGCGACAGCCGAGTTAACTGGGTCTGAAGAAAAGATAGTCTTATTGTCTGTCCAGGAAGTTCCTGACTCCACCTACTTGAAAGAGACCTGAAACGGAGAGCTGATCGGTAAAGAAGGCTTCTTTGGCCGAAAATGCGTTAAGGGGGAAAAAGTGAGAACAACAACGGACAATGACCATTGAATACGGGGGAGGTTAAAGTCACCCAATAAAATAAATTCATCAGACGCGTTAGCGTTCTCAAGCAGGGACGTCTAGAGGTTGAGAGGGGCGAATGTAACAACAGAGGATGTACAGAAGGCACATATTTAGTGCTATTTTTATACATACAAATTCGGATATTGTAGAGTCGGAGGTCTTTAGCAGGGTGGCATCATAACGGTTGTGAGCAGCTATGAGAACCCCGCGACCTGGCGGATCATTGGTGCCTATACAACCGTCAACACGGAAAATGGTATAGTTTAGAGGGAATAGTTCGTTGTCGAGAATTCCTGGTGTTAGATTGGTTTCAGTTGTGCGAAGTACTCCTACGTTCTGGTAATAGACTGACAAGCTGTTGGGGAGAGGTTCTTGATCGGAAACCACGGGTGCAATAGAAGGAAAGTCAGAAATAGGGAAAGCAGGGGTGTTAGGAACGAAAGTAGTTTACGGAGTCGTTACGACTTTTCTGAAGATGGGAAATACAGCGAGAACTGATGTACGCAGCATAGGTAGATAGATTTTCTGAAACCTTATGGGAAGGTATATTGAATGATTCATGGTATTTAGTGAAAAGTTGGTCTGTGGGCAGGCCTTCTTGTTGTATGCTTTACATGACGTTGGTGCTGGTTTTACCGTCAACACTGACGGAGTTCGGTTTGTCGTGTAGATAGGCTAGAAATAGACGTACGTTGTCATAAATGCGAAGGTTCTGTAAACGGGACAAGAGGTATCGTCCATCGCTAGAATCAGCAGAGCGCAAAGTCAATTTAACTGTAGGTGGGACAAGGGGATCGATAAATGAATGATGTTCGGGTAAAAGAGTTTTGGCTAGTGGAATGGGCGGGTTACCGCAGGTAGAAGTTGTTTGAGACGGGGCGACAGTGTAGGAGGATGACGGCATGGAATAAGGTGGGCATGCAGAGGAAGTAGCGGGCGCAAGGTTTGGTGTATACATAGGAGGGGTGGGATAGACGAAAATCGGAGCAGAGGTGGTGGAGTGGTCGGAAGAAGTTGGCTTGTGGTTAGGTGGGCACACGGAAGAAGTTGGGAGTACATGGTTAGGTGGGTGCGCTGGATATACGGAACTCAAAACAGTATTGGATGGGTTGTCGGCTGGAATGGACATGTTCGAGGGCTTCGGTGTAACTTGAACAGGGGGGTTAAGGGTGTGAGAATATATAAAGTAAGGATACTTGACTGGATTACTTAGATTAAAGTTTGGAAATACTCCCATTTTGAGCTGCCAACTGAAATTAGGATCACTAGCTTTGCGGTTAATGGTGAGAGGTGCGGAAGAGTGAGGAGTGATTATGTTGTTACTAGTTCTAAGATTCTTATGGTGGGGGTGAATACTTAATTTAGGTACGGAAGTAGGTCGTTTGGGGTAGTTAGTGGAGTTAGGTTTTTTAATATTTAATTTAGGGTTAGGTGCAGAGGGCTTAGGGTTAAACTTAACGTACTTCCTAGTCCACTTAGAAAATTTGATGGTCCCGAGAGTGAAGATTTTGCTGGAGGGGTTACTGATGAGCCAGACATATTTGTTTGGGATGGCGATCTTGAAGTTGCTGGATTTCCCTGCGTCTGACGAGAGTAACTTCAGGCAGCTAACGGGGGTGAATCCGAAATTCCGCGAAAAGAAGCTGTGGGCCCAGGAATCGTTGGCGTTATGTGGTGCACCCTTTAGAAGGAATGGAGTATGGTCACTTGATGAAGATGAATGTTTGCTGCCTAGCCTTTTTAGTCTCTGCTCCCATTCCGATACTGTCCAGGTGGTGCCAAATTTGTTGATCGTAAATGTGGTAGAAGTGGGTTGGGATGACACTGGCGGAGAGACATTGATGGCAACATCAGCAACCTTCTCTATAACGGGTTTGACCAAACCAACAGGAGCATCAACATCTGAAGCAGGCTGCACCAAGCAGGAATGCGGGTTTTTAGGAATCAGTTTCACGGAAGACTGAGGCGGAAGTTGCATCCCGGAGAGTGGAGCAGAGATAGCTCTTTGTGGTTAAACTCCTGATATCAGCGCCGACTGAGCCAATTAATTCAAAGTTCTTCTGAATGGCTGTGGAGCACGAATCTAAATCCCGCTTGACGTGCCGGACACCGCGCCGAATGTCATCTAAGATTGGCATGATAGACTCCGTAGGTTGGCCGATGGAAGGCGATGGTGAACCAGCGCGAAGGTCATCCAAGGAAGCGACCAGGCTGCTTAACTTCAAGGAAAGCTTGTAAATCCTGCTGAAAAGAAACGAAGAGTCGTTTGTCAAACCCTTAGCGATATTAAGTAGGACAAGCAGTTTTAAGTTTAGACTGGCGCAGTCATCGGACAAAATTTGAAGTCCAGCAAAGTTTTTGAAGATCTCGTTGAACTTATCAGCGATGTAAGATTGATCTGTGGAGAGCGTAGCAACGACTCCCTTCATGAGCCGTAAAACGTGACAGGGCCTAATATTGGAGCACTTTTTACATGTAAAAAGACCACGTGAAAGACAAGTGCCATGAAAAACACAACCACAGATGCCATCACAGGCATCACCATTGTTTAGCAACTCATTAGAGCATGCCTTGCAAAGGGCCGTTATGTGCGTGAAGATTAGTGGGACATATTTAAACATAAAAAGTTAAACAAAAAGCTTTTCACCAGGTTGCAGCAATTCCGAGTTAAAAACAAAATGAACAAACTGAGTCACTTCCATTTGAAAAACATAAATATTTCTGGGCACTGTAAAAAGCGAAAAAACAAACTACAAAATAGCGGCCAGTTAAAAATAAGTTCACTGACAAATATGTAAACAAGAAAAAACTGTGTCAGGTAAGTTATTGACCGGGAAAGAGTGGCAATCACTTTGCTGAGACACGCACAAAACAGAAATTGAACAGAGTGAGGAGCGATCACGCAACGCGTCCGATCGATTAGGCGGTAATTGGAGAACTGAATATCAAGCCGTAAGAATAACTACAGTTGCGGCAGCAACAAATGCAACTTCAACTTCGATTTGTACAGTGCTGATAACATAATAATTCTGAATGGACTGTAGGAAGATCCAAAAAAAAATTATTGTTCTGTCATATTTTAGATTGGCGACATTTTCGCGACATTGTTCACGAAAATGTTTTCTTATGGTCGACTTTTCTCAGTGGCAAATTTATAATTCTCGATTAAAAATTTGGCTATATTTTTCAGATTTTGATTGGCGGCAAAAGGCGACATTTCAAGTTTGGCGATATTTATTTTGGCGAAATTTTTAGGTGTTCCTGTTAACAATGTGCAGAATTTTGTTGTAATTTTCAATTAAATTGGTTTCTCCGAGTTTTATTGTTACAAACCCGTTGTTATTCGTTAGATCTTGGATTTCTGTCTGTTGTCCCTTTGCTAGCTGAAGGCTCATCAGGATTAATAGTTTCACAGTCATTGTTCGCTGAAATGAGATTTTTCATGTTATTCTTTTATCGTTTCTGTTTTGTGCCTATTTTTATTTTGCATCTTGTCCTATCAATATTTTGAAATTTTCTTTTCTTCTAATATGTGCCTTATAGTATTTATGCCCAGTCTCCTTATCCTTAACGTGTTCGTCGTCATCTGCTTACTCTGTGTCTATCTTTCTAAACTTAGAATGATTTTTCCCTCCTCTGATTTCTTTTCATTAGCCTTTTCTATAGCCCTAATTTTCCTTTCTAGAATTTTATTGTAGATTTTTACGTACTCGTCTTCTTTAATTTTGCCTTGGATAAAATCGTCCTCCTCTTGGAAGATTTCTTTGTTCGTATTTTAGGAATCTTAAGTGTTTGTTAATGGTGTTGTGAAGTCTTTCTATGGCTGCGTTATTATGTGGTTGGAATTAGATGTGTAATGAATTTCGATTCCCTTTTCTTTTAATAACTTCCTCATGAGGGTTGATTTCATCCCTAATTCATTATTTTTTTTTATATTTCCATAGGTACATGAATTTCATGATAGCTTTTCGGAACTCTTGTTCACTTGTATTTTCAAGTTTCGTGAACATTGCTATTTTGGTAAATTTATCTATCATTGTGATAAAAAGCGTTTTCTTTATTGAGTAAAATACGTCTAAATGAATAATTTGGTTTGATCTATTGGGGGTTTCGGAGATTTTTAATGGCGGCACCGACGGTTTTCTTTCGTATTGCAATGTTTTGCAATTATTAATAAATTCGGTTATCTTTGTTTTCATGTTGGGTCAGTAAAACTCGAGTCTTAATTCTTGAAGGATTTCGTTGATACCTCTATGATTATTTTCGAGATGTTTATTTTTAATGAGTTTGTCTAGCTCTTCTTCATCCGTTAGGTCTCTTACTATTTTGCCGCATCTGATAATTTTGTACTCATTAAAATGTTCTCTATGGATGCTCTTAATTTTTTCAAATACTTAGTCTTCTGTTAACAAAGCATTTGTGTACTTTGGATCGAAGTGATTTTTAATAATCTGAATTAAGGTGGGATACTTATGATTTTTCGGGTATTGTTGAATATTAACTGGCTTTTTATATGTTATGTCATAGTCGTTTTCTTGTAATTGAAGCTTCCATCGAATGAGCTTTCTATTTGGTTCTTTGAGTTTATTAAGCCAAACAAGTGCCTGGTGGCCGGTGAAAAGTTTTATCTTCCTTCCATAAATGGCCTAAATTATTTCAAACATCAAACTATACTTAACAGTTCTTTTTCGATGGTGGAGTAATTAACTTCATGTGCGTTTAAGGTTCTAGATATATATGAAATAGGTTTATTTTCTTGGGATAATACACCTACCCAGCTATGCCTAAAAATCTTTTGATTTCTTTCTGACTTTTTGGAATTTGGTAATTTTTAATTTTTCCAGTTATTTTTGGGTTTGGGTGAATTCCTTTTTCATTGACGACGTGACCTAGAAATTTAACTTCTTTCCTTAAAAACTGACATTTATCTAGTTGGATTCTCAACGATTCTAAGATTCTTGATATGTTCTTTTAAGCCGTTTGAAAAAACAACTATGTCATCCATGTATGGAATACATTCCCTTCCAATATTTTTTCTGAAGATATTATCCATCAATTTTTGGAATGTACTAGGAGCGTTCTTTAAACCAAAGGGCATCCGGCAAAACTCGTAGGGTCCATTGTCCACGGAGAAAGCAGTTTTTCATTTATCATCTGGATGAATTTCTATTTGGTGAAAGCCAGACTTTAAATAGAAAAGTATGTGCTTATTTCCGATTTGTCCAATATTTTCTCAATATTAAGAATTGGGTATGAGTAGCTTATGGTTTTTTCGTTCAGTTACCTATAGTCAATTACCAAACGCCATTTAGTTTTACCCAAAGAGTCCTGCTTTTTGGGGAGGACCCAGACAGGGCTATTATATGAACTAGAACTTGGTTGGATTATCCCATCTTCCAACATCTCTTCTATTTGTTTTTGGTTTTCATTTTTGTGTATATAGGGATAACGGTATATTTTGATCTTAATCGGTGTGTCGTCAATCGTTGTTATTTAATGTCTTATTTTGTTAGTAAAGCTTAGAGGTTCGTTTTCGCTGAAGATGTCTTTGTTTTCTAGAATTATTTCAGTCAGTTTTATTTTCTCTCTGAAATGTTCTGTATGAATTTTTTCCAAAACGTCGTCAATTACAATTCATTACCTGAACTAATTTCGCTTACTTCGAAGTTATGGAACTCTAGGACTTCTTGTATCTCTACTGATGGGAAAGGCTCGTTGAAATTAAATACATGGGCTTCATTGTCTGTATTTTGTATTTTAGCTAACGCTATTTAGTTAACGCTTTTGTCTTTTAAATTTATATTTGCGTCGTATTTTAACTGTATGTCATTTCTATCGAATTTATCGGGAAAGTTATATAACAGGAATTGTATTTTTTCATTGAGGTTCTTATTATGAATTTCTTCGAAAAATTATGGGTTTCTTAATTTCATTTTGTTATTATTGTGGGGGCATATCATCATTCATATTTCGGTTCTAATTTTTACTAAAAAAACATTTATAACGTTTTTAAATTAGGTTGCGTTTGATAATTTACGTTCATGATATACTTGTTGAATTGGTTAACTGAGTAGGTCTAAACAATTTTGTTTTGTATTTCATTACTGTATAAGTCAGAAAATTTGTAAAACGAGTTCAGTTGAGTTCTGACCTTTCAACGTCACATATCAGTTTAAAAATAAAAAAATATCAAAATGAATGCAAATTTTTTAAAATAGCAATTTTTCTTCGATAATCACCTCGATTATCTTAAATATAAAAGTCCTTTGAGAAAAGGCAAAATTTTGAAGTCCTTGGGAGCTTGCCGCTTTTAAGGCAAATACAGATCCTGTAGTCCCGCAGAAGACTATGACCAGACCTAAATGGTTAAGAAGCTGTTTTCAATTCATGGCCATTAACGTAAGAAGTACTTTCGAGAAGACTGCTACCTTGAAGAAGCTGTTAAGCAATTCCTGTATATTGGCGAAGTACTGACAACATACTTCTACATTGGTGACCCCGACGTGATAGACGTGATCCTGCCTGGAGCAATATTGGACGATCCGCTGCTTAATCCCAGATTCCTAGAACCATTATCAAAAGGACGAATCACTGTCCACTCAGCCTGTAACAGTACCAATAACTTTGATAGACGTGCTCCTCACCAGTGGTAAGGCACGTTATCAACAGTTATTTGAAATAGTCTTAAAGAGGTACCCCCTACCAGTGGTAAGGTACACTCTTTGTTAATTTAAACAGAGGTGCCCACCACCAGTGGTAAGGCACCATGTAAACACATTCTTAACCTTTGTTGGCTAAATGGGTGCCCCCACCAGCCCATTAGCTTGCAAATCTGCACAGTCTACACAGAAAGAAAAGAAGAAGACAACAGCGAAATCATATCAAACCCTCCACCATGTAATAAATACACAAGATTTAAGGAAACGTTAATTGCGCGCCTTTCTACCTCCGAGCAGGTTAAACTAAAGCAACTCTTCAATGAGTTGACTTTAGGAGATTCTCGTCGTACTTATTACGGGAAATGAATACGTTGAACTCAGGAAAAATCTCGGAGGAAATATTAAAATCTTTATGGCTGCAAAGGTTACCTGGAAACGTTCAGGCCATCCTAGCTTGTAGTTCAAGTGCATTAGACGAGTTGTCCATTATGGCCGATAAGATTTTGGAAGCGACTAGTCGAACTGAGGTGTATTCGGTTTCAACCGAATCAAAGCCAGAGGTTTCAGCTATAACATCACTACAAAACCAGGTCAACGAACTGGCAGAACATGTCAAAAGAATTTCTCGTCCATCATTTTGACCTACTTATAATAACAATATGCAAAGGTCAAAATCTCGAACCCAATCTCGTAATCGTAGCTGTTCTAAAGGTAAAGAGTGGTGCTGGTACCATTATAAATTTGGTACAAAAGCCAACAAATGCACTCAAACATGCAAATTCACAATCATTAGCGACGGGGGAACTGGACATACTCAAAAGTTGCTTGCACATTTTTGATAAATCCACCAACAAACACTTTTTGATTGATACCGGTTCAGATGTTTCCGTAATTCCAAAATTCAAATCACAATTTATTAACCCTGATGGTATGAAACTTTTGGCAGCAAACGGATCAGTAATAAATACATATGGTAGAAAATTACTAACCATCGATTTAGGCTTGCGTCGAAATTTTTAGTGGGAATTTATAATAGCTGACGTTTCCAAACCCATAATCGGTGCTGATTTTTTACGAAAGTATGGATTGTTAGTTGACTTGAAGAACAGGGTACTCATTGATCCCCTAACTTCAATCCAGTCAATCGCTAAAACAATTAGAGGAGTTTCAGAATCACTAGCCATTTATTCTAACCCTGCTATTAATCATAAAGTATAGAAACTGCTCAAAAATTTTAATTTCATATCAACAGAAAGCAATTTCGTAGCTCAAACTAAACACGATGTACTGCATTATATACCCACTGAGGGACATCCAATAACTTCTAAGGTTCGTCGCTTAACAGGTGAAAAGCTCACCGCAGCCAAGAAGGAATTCCAATTCCTATTGGAGAAAGGAATCTGTCGGCCGTCCGATCGCCCTTGGCCATCTCCGCTTCACTTGGTGAGGAAAAAGAATGGTGAATGGAGACCATGTGGAGATTATAGAAGGCTTAACGCCAGAACAACTCCTGATAGATATCCTATTCCTCATATCCAAGACTTCGGAAATCAATTGGAGGGCAGTATGATCTTTTCAACAATTGATTTAATCAAAGCGTATCATGAAATTCCTGTCGCAACTACCGACATACCCAAAACAGCAATTTGTACCCCTTTTGGCCTCATCGAATTTACCAGAATGACTTTCGGATTGTGTGATGCCGCACAAACTTTCCAAAGGTTTATCCATTCGGTTTTGCGTAAATTACCATTTTGCTGTGTTTATCTGGATGATGTTCTAGTAACCTCTAAATCTGAAGTAGATCATTTAGAACACCTTAAACAAATCTTTTCAAAATTTGCTGAATATGGTTTATCCATCAACTTAGAGAAATGTAATTTCATGGAAGGGGAGATAATATTTTTAGGACTCTCTGTTTCAATTAATGGAATTAAACTACTGCCAGAACGTGTTGAAGCCATAAATTCAATAAAACTCACAGAATCGGTGAAGGAGTTAAGACGTTTTCTTGGAATGGTAAATTGTTACCGGAAATTCTTAAAGAACGCCGCGTCCATCCAAATGCCGTTAAACAAATTTTTAACAGGCAACAAAAAGGACGGCAAGAAAAAGATAAACTGGAGAAGAGGAAGCGGTCAGGGCTTTCGAAGCAACTAAGAAACAATTATGTGAGTCTACCTTACTAGCATTCAAATCTTGTAGCGCTCCATTGGCCTTAGTTGTTGACAAAATGTAACAAAAATGTAACGACATTTGGCAACTATTAGGTTTTTTCTCTTCAAAATTATCTACCGCACAATCAAAACACAGTACGTATGACCGCGAACTTATAGCAATATACTATAGCATTAAACATTTAAGATTCATGTTAGAAGGAAGGCTCTTTACAATATTTACAGATCATAAACTATTGGTATTTGCTTTTGACCAAAACCCTGACAAAGCTTCACCAAGGTAGTAGACAAGGCACCTCGATTTCATAGGTTAATTCGCCACCGATATAAGACATATTTCAGGTAAAGATAATGTCGTGGCTGACACACTATCAAGGCTCAATGAAATAGGTATAATGGGAGCCATAGATTTTGAAGCGGTAGCTGACGCACAAAATAATGATGCGCAACTTCAATATCTGAATTGTATTGCCAGATTCGAGGTGCCATCAACCATCATTACAGACCAAGGCACACAATTCGAATCATTATTGTTCAAAAAAATTTCAAAATTATTAGGTATTAAACGTTGTCGTACAACGGCGTTCCATTCGCAGACAAATGGTTTTATCGAACGTTGGCACAGGTCGCTCAAAGCATCTCTAATGTTGAAATTTCAAAATTATTGGGTATTAAACGTTCTCGTACAACGGCGTACCACTCGCAGACAAATGGTTTTATCGAACGTTGGCATAGGTCGCTCAAAGCATCTCTAATGTGCTATGAAAATTCTCAGTGGACAAAATACTTACCACTTGTCCTCCTAGGTTTCAGAGCAATCAGTAGTGACGAATTCCAATTTTCTCCCGCAAAGCTGGTATATGGAAAAAATTTGCGTTTACCAGGAGATTTCTTTAACAAATCAAATTGTTTAAATAATCAATCGGTACTCATAAAAAATCTGGAACAACAATTCGAACAGATTCACGGCATAATTCACAAAAAAAAATGTATCTTCAAAGATTTAACAAATTGTCCTTCTGTTTTTATCCGAGTAGACAGTACTCGACCATGCTTACAACCTCCATACGAGGGACCATACCAAGTGTTAGAAAGAAAAGGAAAATTTTTCAAACTCCTCGTAAAAGGTAAATAGATTAACGTATCCATAAACAGATTAAAGCCTGCATTTCTTAGCTCATATCTTAATAAATCTCAAAGCACTACACCTAACTCAAGCGAACATTCTCCTACTATAACACAAAGATCAAGTTTGCGAGCGCAAAATAATCTTTTACCAAATAATCGAGTGAGTATTTGTCCGAAGCCAGTGCAAGGAAACAACCCAAATTCAACACACAATCACTGGCCGAATTCCACTTTAACACAAGATTCATCACCACCAAACGATAGACAATACCAGGCTTCAAGGTCGTTAGAGCCAGTGCAAAATGATCAGACACAAGCAGTCCGAATCTTTAAAAGGGTGTCTTTCCATCAAGTGCTGGAGAACCCAACACCTTCGGCAAATTCAAACAAAAATGGAACAGACAAAAAAAGAAATAAAACAAAAAAAATTACACACATTGTTCCCTTACAGAAAAACAAGAGCTGGACGAACCATTAACCCTCCAAAACGTTTCGCTTAATCCTAAGTATACGCTGGCGGGGGAGTAATGTGGGGACATATCATCATTCATATTTCGGTTCTAATTTTTACTAAAAAAAACATTTATAACGTTTTTAAATTAGGTTGCGTTTGATAATTTACGTTCATGATATACTTGTTGATTTGGTTAACCGAGTAGGTCTACACAATTTTGTTTTGTATTTCATTACTATATAAGTCAGAAAATTTGTAAAACGAGTTCAGTTGAGTTTTTTTAAAATCGAAATTTTTCTTCGACAATCACCTCGATTATCTTAAATATAAAAGACCTTTGAGAAAAGGCAAAATTTTAAAGTCCTTGGGAGCTTGCTGCTCTTAAGGCAATTACAGATCCTGTAGGCCCGCAGAAGACTATGACCAGACCTAAATGGTTAAGAAGCTGTTTTCAATTCTTGGCCATTAACGTAAGAAGTACTCTCGAGAAGACTGCTACCTTGAAGAAGCTGTTAAGCAATTCCTGTATATTGGCGTAGGAAGTACTGACAACATACTTCTACACTATCATCAAATATTCCGGGCCGGACTAAAGAGTTTGAGGCTACCGTATCAACCAGGAATTTATGGTTATGGAGTACTACATAGGGTAATCGGTTGGGGCCAGATGTGGAAAATTTCCAATTTCAACAGAGTTTTGGTTGTTGATGTCTACATCCATTGGCTCAACATCGTTATTTCTATTGTTTTTGGGTCTTGAGGTGGATGTTGTTTGTTGGTAATTGTTATTATTGCTTATGTTCCGAGTATTTCGGTAATTGTTGTTGTAACAAATGTTTGAATTGTTGGCTCTATAATTATTGTCATGTGTCATCTCGGCCTCTGGTCGGCGCGGCGGTAGTTTTCCCCTACATCGGGCGTAATACCAAGACTTCGGGGATTTGTCATTCGTTCGTTATGTCCTTATGTATTGTCTGTAGAGTCCTGTCCGTAGTTCAAGAATTTGCGAACCGTTCGGCAAGTGTTAAGAACAACCGCTTTCTGTAGTGTGTGTGTAGTGTTTTTATGTAACTTTAGTGCTTGTATATTTGTGATTAGTGTTTTGGGTACAACGGCTGTGGAAGACAAGATGATTGGCACGATAGTCACTTTGTCCATTTTCCACATCCGCTGAACCTCGTGTGCCAAATCTGTGTATTTCGTAATCTTCTCCCTAAAAGTGTTCTGCACATTGTTGGTGTTGGGTACTGCAATGTCAATGAGGTATGTTGTTTTGCTGTGTTTATCTATGAGAGTAATATCCGGTCTTTTGTGGTGTATTGTCCGATCAGTTATTATTGACCGATCATAATATATTTTATGTGTGGAGTTTTCAAGAACACTGTCTGGTGTATATTTGTAATATGGTGTGTATGTGTCGGGTGTAATAAGGTTGTGTTTTAGGGCTAACTGTTGGTGTATGACATTGCAGACCTGGTTGTGCCTATGAAAGTAATCTGTCCTTAAGGATGTGTTTCCTATAATTCTTCGTGTTAATGACTTTGTCTTGTATAGCAAGCATGAATCCCTCCGTCTAAGGGAATAAATCACCGGGACTGAGCCAAGCGTTCGACGCATCTTTGTCGACATGATTTTGGTTTAAGTCAGCGTAATGTCTTCCGTGGAGAGACTTCTGTGACCATGCTTGCTGTTTATATGTGTGTGTGGCTATGTTTAGTGTATTATCCAGTATTCTATTGTGCAAATCAAGTGGTGTTTGTTTGTTGTCGGCTTTGATCACTGCTGCATGCAATGGAGAACTATCTTCTTTTCTATAAAAGTATTCTCTGATAGACTTCACTTGTTTATAATGCAGTGACTTTATGTCTATCAGGCCACGACCGCCCTCGCACCTCTGTAACGTTAGTCGTTCTATACAGGAGTTAGGATGGTGTGCCCTTTACCTTGCCAACATCGTTCGCGTTCTTCTGTCTAGTGCTTCTAAGTCCGTCTGTGTCCATTTAATTACCCCAAAGGAATAAGTAAGGACTGGTGTTGCATACGTGTTTATAGCCTTAATGAGATTTTTTTGTCATTATTATTATTATTACGATTAAAGAAGAATTTCGATTCCCAGAATTTATGTTACTGGAAGGTGGGTTAGAACTGCGATTGAAAGCGCTATTTTATAAGTACTAGTTGGGATGTAATTCCTTGAACCTTGCGATTGAACTGAGCCGTTATTTTGGTATGGATTCACCGTTTGTATACTAGGATTGAAAGGTGAGCGGAAATTTTGGTATCCGTTTCTGGTTTGTGGATTAAAACTGAGAGAATTTCTATCTTGGTGACGTCCGTTATTACGTCCTCTGTTCATTCTTCCCCTGGTATTATTTTAATTTCTGTCTTCACGGAAATATTTTCCATAACAATTTATTTCTAAGAATGCGTAGATAGCTTCGTGTAGTATGAGAATGGCTTCTTCCAGATTTGAGGGATTATTTTCATTTCATTGTAAAATTCGGTTGCGTTGGTCTTGAAAGTCTGGGGTGGTAGCATGTAATTCGTTTCGACTTGATTGTGCCAAGCAAGAATAAAACAAATCGATACGAGTTGGCATTGGTAGCATGTAACTCATACGAGTTCAGGAAAATTATTGCCATAGAACAGCTACACAAGAATCCTGCTTTTTCGACTTTTAAAGCTGTCAAAACAAATATTTAAGTTTGTTTCAAACTAAGGTGTTTCAAATTATTTAAAATAATTTAGAGTTCGGTTGTGTCAGCTGTAGGTTGTATAGTTTTTAAGATCTGTGAAGTTTCTGCAACTAAATAACTCGTTACTCTACTGATAGGTTTTTTGAGCCAAACAATTTAGCTTATACCTTAGATATAATTATAACAGAAAGATTGTATAAAATTGGAAATTTCGTGTAGTATAATAAAAACAATCTTGAATCTCTAAGATGTTTTTTGTTGAAAGCAGCAGTGAAGAGGAAACTTTACATGAATTAAGGATTAAAAGGCGATAACGAGATCTTAGCAATCCATTAGAACTTGGTGAAAAGCAGTTGAGCACATCCACGTAGTTATTTTTGAGATCTTAAATCAAAACTGTATCTGTACATAGGTTTCGAAAAGACTTCAGGTTGAGCAGGGAGGCATTCAAAATGATTTTGGAGACATGTAATTTAGCTGAGGGGAAGCGAAATACATGTGTTCCACCTGTTTTAAAATTACCAGCCACAATTTATTTTTTAGTATTTCAGTAAAATTTTTTCTAATCAAGAAGTTCAGAAATTTTTTAAAACCCTCCTGGGGGGGTCATATCGAAATTACACGCTACCGTTTTATCATTAAGAGTCAATTCGACTGCTCGAAACGAATTTCATGCCACCACCCCAGTCTTCTTAACTCGTCAAAGAGTTGGCTGGCAGTAAATCTGTCGCCAAAATTATGTTGAGAACTTCCTTAATGTCTTTCCAGCTGGTGACTTGATTATTAATTTCCTTTAATTTCGACTTAATTATATCAGAAAAGATTTTCTTCGAAGTATCGTCGTATTTAAGAAGTAAGGGGTGAATTCGGTCTGTTAAATCTAAGAATCTTTGTAACTCCCTATAATCGCCATAAAATTCTGGTAGTCTCCCTAGATTTTTGAGTGGGTCGATGATTGAAGATAGTGTATCGGGCATTTTGGTTTCGATATTTAAAACTTTTAATTGTTCTATCAAATTATCGAGTTCTGCACTAATGTGAATTTCTTCAGCGTTAACTTCGTTTTCTTGCATACGGGTTCTTTAACTTTTTTTTCTTTTTCAAAGCAAAATTATATATTTTTTCTAAGTAATCGATTAGAAATGTTAAATTGATTTCTATAAAAAACTTTTATATGTACGCACACAAAAAAAGGAAACAAATTTTCTCGTACCGAAACGTTAACAAATTTTTTTTTTATTCACTCAATTGTTTCAACTTTTATATTTTATAATTATTTGTGATAACATTTAATATATTTTTTCGTAATTGCACTCAATATTCACAATATTCAATCAATTAATAAAAATATTTCTACTTGTTCGTAGAACAAGAACGATATTAAAAGGTTACAAGAGAAGAATGATATGAAATTTTCGCTTTCAAATAATAACTAAAATATAATTTCTATATGATTAATTATGATGTGAAATTTTCTCTTTCAAATAATAATTATAATATGCTATATATATATATATATATATATATATATATATATATATATATATATATATATATATATATATAATTAACCAAATATTGGAAATATTGCCAAATTACAGACTTACAGGTGACATCACTACGAATTGTCCTGTCTGTTGTTAAAGATGAGTCCTATTGAAAGTAAGTTTTCAATTCCTGATGTTAAATAGTTCCTTTGCGGTCTTCCTTTGTTATTTGCGGTCTTTAATTTGCAGACGGATCCTCTTAATTCCCTTACGGTTTCCAGTCGTGTCATAGATAAATTTTTAGTTTCCGGAGACATACAAACAGTTTGAAAAAGGATTTGTCACTACAAAACTGTAAGCAAAAGTTTCACTTTGACTAAAAATTTGTCACTATTTTTTCTTTTCTTCGCGGTATATTGAATGTGAATGCGCACTGGCAATAACTTTCAATGTTATTCCGTAGTGTTTTACGTACACTTAGCGCATCCTACCGACTGCGCCACTTAAAGTTCCGTTCCCGCGAATTGACAAAAAAAAGGGAAAAATATTTGGGAAAAATAGAAAAACACTTCCTAACTGAAGAAACTGCTTTTATTATTTATTCAAAACCGTAAAACTACCTTTTGACAAATTTCGGTGACCACGTCGGAACCTTAGATCAGATCCCGAGAGACTGACTTTTTCGTAATTAAGTAATTATCGACTTCGCTGGAGTTATTTACCGGATCAACGTGACTGAATGCAAAAATGCTGACGTAAGGTCTGCATTTTTAACCGACTTCCCAAAAACAAAGAGGTTCTAAGTTCGACGCGTATTTTTTTTTTATTTTATTTTTTTTTATGTCTGACCGGGCATAACTTTGTAACGCGTCGACCGATTTTGATGATTCTTTTTTTGTTGGGTAGAGTATGTTCACCGATTGGTACCATGTCAAAAAAATTTTTGGTAGGGTGGGGGTGGGGGGTGGGGGGTGGGGGGTGGGGGGTGGGGGTGAAACCTAACTTTGTAACGCGTTGTCCGATTTAGCTGGTTCTTCTTTTGTTAAACAGAGTATGATCCCCCATTGCTAATATGAGAAAAAATTTGGAATAAGCTGTGGGGAGGGGGGGGGGGGAGGGGTAGTCTAACTTTGTAACGCGTAGACCGATTTGGATAATTCTTTTTCTGTTGGGTAGAGTATGTTCCGTAATTGATACCACGAGAAAAAAATTTTGGTGGGATGGGGGGTGGGGGGTGGGGGTGGAACCTAACTTTGTAACGCGTGGTCCGATTTCAATAGTTCTTTTTCTATTGTATAGAGTATGATCCCCCATTGCTAATAGGAGAATAATTTGGTCCTATGGTGAATGGTGGGGTGGGGGGGAGGGGTAGTCTAACTTCGTAACGCGTAAACCGATTTGGATAATTCTTTTTCTATTGGGTAGAGCACGCTCCCTATTTGATACCACGAGAAAAAAATTGTTGGTTTGGTTGGGGTGGGAGAAGGGGGGTGAAACCTAACTTTGTAACGCGTGAATCGATTTGGATGGTTCTTTTGCTGTTGTATAGAGTGTGATCCCCAATTGCTAATAGGAGAATAATTTGGTCCTATAGTGGGGGTGGGGGTGGGGGAGGGGTAGTAACTTCGTAACGCGTGAACCAATTTCGATGATTCCTTTTCTGTTGGATAGAGTATGTTCCTTGATTGATACCATGAGAAAAAAATTTTAGTGGAATCGGGGTGGGGTAGGGGGTTAAAACTAAATTTTAATGCGTGGACCGATTTGGATGGTTCTTTCTTCGTTGTTTAGAGTAGAAGACACTAAAAAGTGAAAAATAAAATAGTTTTTAAAAAAAAGTTGAACCGACTTCACAAAAAGCGCTAAAAAGCATAAAATAATTTTTAATTTTATATCTATTACGACATTTTCAAGTCGGTGCAAATTAAACAAATAAAACAACTACATAACTACAATTGACAATAATACATAATACTACCTGAACGTTTCAGCTTACGGGATCATAAGAAATAACGATTAAATATTTTTGTTGTAGTTGTTTGGTTTGTTTGATTTGCACCGACTTCAAAATGTCGTAATAGATATAAAATTAAAAATTATTTTATGCTTTTTAGCGCTTTTTGTGAAGTCGGTTCAACTTTTTTTTAAAAACTATTTTATGTGAGAAAAGAATTGGGAAACTTTTCGCGTGAGATAATTTAAATATATCAAGTTACTTTAGCTTCGGTTTCGATATTCACTTTACTTTTCGCGTGAGAAAATGAAATAGTGTAATTTGTATATCAAATTATATTACTTTGCGAAGTTATAGCGTCGGTTGCTATATCTCTCAACCTCATACAAAGTAAATTAGAGTGAGGGGTACATCGTTAAAGCATTAAAAGAAACTGTGATTATAATTGTCCTCCTTGATCGGTAGTGTTTGATCAAGGTGGGTGTAAACTAAAATACAATTGTGTAGACATAATGAAAGTGTGGAAGTTTAGCCTCATGCAAGTAAATTGGGGTGAGGGGTCCCTCGTTAAGGCATTAAAAGAAAGTGTTATCTGAATTATCCCCCTTGATTGCGGGGTGGAGAAATTAAGTAGGGTGTAACAACAATTCAGTTAACCATCAGCAGTAATTTCTTGAAATAGCATGAAAGAGATGTACTTTAGGTGGTCCAGTCTCTTACTAAATTTCACAAGAGCTGTTTCGAGTTAGTACTACCCAAACGCAAAAAGGTACGTCTATCCAAGATTTCAGTTCGAAAATAAAAATAAATTCTTAATAATAAAGTCTTCTGGCAGAGTTATATAGAAGGAATTGTGGCAAATATATTTCAGGATATAAGGAATTCTAATAGAACTTGCACAATCAATATAGGACTACAGGTTCTTTCAATAATGCGACTTTTTTTATGGCATCAACCTGCAAAAATCTTCGTCTGTCATAAAACTTGCGGCAAAAAGGTTCGCCTACCTTGTACAAATTACAATTTTGGAGCAACATTCTTTTGTAAAGAAACTACGAACGATCGAGTAACAATTTGAATGTTTTGAAATTGTATTATGAGTATATTTTGCTTACTATAGTGCATTTTGCTGTGCGTTATTTAAAGGCAGATGCGCACAGAAGAAGGACGTTCAAATTTTTAAAAATAAAATATTACCTAATGTAATAAAATTAATTTGCAAATTAATTGAAGTTGCAAAATATAAAAAACAACAATTAAATAACAGGTTAATTTATTAATTATTATTTATGTAAAAATCCATCAAATGTTTTAACATAATTCACTAAAAAAGAAAAGAAATCCGAATCCTATTCATAGAGAATTAAGCCTGCTAAACATTAAATTAACTTACAGGAATTCCGTAAACTTTTCTCTACCATTTAGTAGCGTCACCATTTCGTCGGATAACATCCTTCATACGGCTAGGCATAGTGATTACTAATTCTTTACACTCAGCTGGTGTTATTGAATCCACGATGCTTTGTATTTCCCTATGAAGAACATCCACTAGGGCATCGGGACATTGAGGTATTGTCTTTTTAATTTTTCCTAACATGGTCTCAATGGGAGAAAGGTCCGTGCTTTGGTTTCAAGAACATGAAGTTCCACTAATGCAATGGCCTTTAAACCATTGCATTAGTGGAAATTCATGTTCCTGAAACCATTGCTTTGTTAATTTTGCCGTATAATAACTGGCCCCGTCCTGCTGGACAATATATTCGCCTACTGGTCTTTCCAAAGCAGTTATTGATGGAAGAGTATAATTTTGCAGAATAGTCTGGTACGTAGTGCTATTTATTTTAGTATTAGTGAAGCACAGTTGTCCAACTCCCAAATCATTACAGAGCTTGGGAATTTTACTTTTTGACTTAGGCCGTCATTTTGAAATGCTTCAGTTTGTTTTCGAATGACGCGTTTTTTATGGAATTGCATGTCCAACTCAAAGCGTGCTTCATCACTCTGATTAAGTGTCCAATTTTTGTGGCCTTTAGCAGAAGCGAAGCGTTTCTTTTTTTTGGATACTGGTCAAAAATGGTTTCTCCTTAGCCTTAAAATTTAGAGATCATTGCGGGATTCCATAACAGAATATCAGAAAATTTACCTTATAAGATTCAACACCCATGTCTCTCAACCTTTTCCTACAGGTATCCACAGAAACACTTTTTCCTATGCTTTCTGTACAAATTCCAGACTCTGTAGCAGCACGATTTTGCTGAATTGTTTTCTTTAAAATTCGACTTTCGCTTGAAGTAGTCAGTCTTGGTTGTTCTGGTATCGGTTTTTTCTTCATACTTACAATTGTTTCGAAAAGTAGAATCTTGAAAGTATTTTTTTTGCAATTCGATAAGAAGATTTCTTATTTTTATATCTTCAGTTACTAACTTTCTCAGATGAGAATGATGTCGTTTTAACTCAAGAAGTTACAGCAAATTGCCGTCTAGCCAAAAAATTAGCTTACAACTACAATTTCAGATTATTTGAATACAATTATTTACAGTTACTCGATTGTTTGTAGTTTTTTTAAAAACAATTTTCTTCGAAATTATAATTTCTTCAGGGTAGACGAACCGTTTTGCGGTAAGTTTTATGATAGACGAAGATTTTTGCAGGTTGACGCACATAAAACAAGTTGCATTTCTGAAAAGACCTTTAGTCGCATTTTGATTGTGTAAGTTGTATTAGAATTACTTACACTCTGAAATGTATTTGCCACCAATATTTCATTACAACTTTGCCAATATACTGAATTATTAAAAAAATTACTTTTATTTTCGAACTAAAATTTTGGGTAGACGAACCTTTTTGCGTTTGGGTAGTATTTTGGGGGTTCGATTTTTTGCAAGAGTCGTTCTTTTCTTCCTTCCTTTGTTGTTTCAATTATGGGGTACTGTGCAGAATGTCGTGCAGTCCTGTTGTTTGGTACTTCGTAGGTTTAAGCACCAAAAACGCAACGTGTTATCTTTCTTTCGCACTAACACCATGGGAGAGCTCCATGGACTGGACGACGGACGGATGACCCCTTGATCCTTCATGGCTTGTAGTAGGCTTTCCACTTCCTGCCTACTTGCGATTGGTAACCGTCGAGGCGGCTGTTTGATTGTTCGATTGGGTAACTTTCCCCAACATCTATGCGATGCTGAATCAGTGATGTACGACCTAGATCTTTTTTTGAAGATGCAAAAAACTGTGTATTTTGAATCAAAAACTTTCTTAGCATCCGGCTCTGGCTTTTCGTAAGTTCAGTAGTATTTTGACAAAACAGGTCTACAAGATGCGTTGGGAGCTCTGAGTCCGACATTAGGTCTTCAACGATAATTGATCTAGGTTCGATGTCGGCGAGATGCGTTCCGGCTTTCAACTCCACTGCATGTTCTCTTAGTTTAATTATCTGTCCTGTAAACACTCCATTTTTAGCATTACTTATCGTAGGTGGGATGATTCTGGGAGATTATTAACCAAAACTTCACCTTCTATTTTGCAACTAGAGAAGTAAACAAGGTTCGTTGATGCTACAAGTAAAGTGCAGTCCGTCAGAATTCTAACAGGCTTTGTATTTGAATGCGATACATCCATTAAAGATTGGTGCAATATAGAAGGCGTGTGGTGTACTAAATTTTCCAATCTGAAGAGAAAGAGTCGCGTGTCCTTCCACTGGATTGTATTCGCCGGTGACACTTCGTAGCAACGTCAAGCATGGATCGAGGGTCGGTTTTGGAGATTTCTTCTCGAATATATGTGTACTTACTATGGATTGTGTTGCTCCTGTGTCGATTACTACTTTGCAAGGAATACTGTTTACGCATGCGTCGAGGTCGATGGTGTCACAGAAAATGTAGCGACTTACAGTGATAATAGAAGGTGTAGGTAAGTTGTTTACACAGTTTGCTGTGTTTGAATACGAAATTACTTATAGTGTATCTAAAATGCTATGTTCTGACATGGAACTTGAAGTAGATTCCTGTGAACATGTCCTCGGTTGCCTAACAGGTTAGGATATCGAAGCCTGACTTTTGTTCGAAGGTGCTCTTGTAGATTTTAGATGGCACGGAATTAGTTCGGATTGTGTTTGGTACGACTGTGCTTGGTTTGAAATGGTTGGAGCTTCCTTGAAAGGCGCTGATCTGTGCTCCTCTAGAGCAGCGCACCGCAGTTTAACTAAGACTTATCTGCAGTTTGGTTCAGCTGCTGATGATCGTAGAAAACTGGGAGTATTGGAGATTGTGGTTCTGGTTGATTATGGTGTGGCTTAAGTGGTGGCTGTGGTTATTGAGATTGTTGCTGAATCTGCGTAGATTGGTCCATTTTTTGTGGTTGGTTGGAATGTTGTGATGTATGAGGTTGGTGAAGTGAATGTGAAAATTTGGATGGTTGCGATATTGCTTTATGGTTGGTACTATCAGTTAAGTGGTGATGACAAGGTATTTGAGAATGACCTGATTGAAGTGAGATTCCTTGCAAGAGGGAGGGATGTACGGCTGTTGAGTCATGCCGAGAAGATTTCTGCAAAACTGGCAGTGACCGTGACTGAACTAAATGAACATTTTCCATAATGAAAGTATCAGCAATGTCTTCTGCTAAGCGCATTCTTGTCTCTGAGTCCGTGGATGATGGTGAGAGCAAATTGATGCTGACCGCCTTCATCGTTGGCAGGCCTGGAATAATTTGAAAAGACACGCGAGCATCCTGTTGAATGTTGTCCATGCTTTCAAGATGACTAAGCTGAGATATATGCAGGAACACATCCTCGCCATTGTCATCACGAGTAATAAAGCCATAACCTCGTTCAGGATTAAACCAACGAATAGTACCGATGAAACATTTTTCTGGTGCTGGAGCCTCTGGACTTTGTTGAGCTTCCTGTGGCTCTATGACTAGCCTCCACACGACCAGCTGATTGAAGTGCGGCATGAAGCGACTGTGGATCTGATTCTCGTACTTGTGATCGGTACAGACGGGGTGCATGATGTGGGTACCTTGGTTCCATCAATTGATATTTTTTTATATATATATATGATGTTGCCTTGGTAGGAGAGGAATTAAGGATGAGGGAAATGGGTTACGAGGTTGAGTGAAGGAGGTGTCGATGTACGTTTAAAAGTTTCAGGCTCATAAGACGAGGGAAAAACAGAAGATGGTAAGCTGTTCCATATTCGTGTTGTTCTGCTTAGAAAAGATTCCCGAAATTTGACGGTACGTCCAAATTTGACCTGGAGAGTATAGAGGTGGGAGCGACTTTTAGATCTTGTATCGCGTGTTGTCATTGGTCTACAAGGAATCAGGCGAGCAATTTCGTTAGAACAATGGCCATGGAAATAGCGATAAAAAAGTGAGAGACAACCGACATTCCGTCGATGCTCCGAAGGCCCTCAGAGATTGAGGAATCGCCAATAAGTTTAATAGCCTTACGCTGGACTTTGTCTAACGCGGATAATGCAGTGTGTCCTGCCACTGCCCTAATATGGGAATTATATTCAAGTCCAGGCCTAATGTGGGACTTGTAGATCAGCGCTAAGTCAGGTGAAATATATTGTATAATAGCTGGTGGTTCTGCTTGTGTTTGTTGTAAATTCCGTTTCATTAAAAACTCGTTCTGCGAACGTAGAAGCCCCTATTACGCTTGAACGCAACGTTCCCATTTCCTCGTGTATCTTTCGCAGTTCAGTTGTAAATTGCAACCTCATTTCTTGTCGCACTTTCTCTTGAGATTTGGTAACCGCCGATAATAGTTGTGCTAATTCCTCATTTCTCTGTACTTTGTCTTCTTCCCGAAAATTTTGTATAGCCGCTAATAGGCTATGTAAGGTAAGTGGGTGCTGAGGTGACCCTTCTGTCATGCTTTATAAATTTATTAAAGGACTTGGAACCTATAGAAAAATTAGCAATGGTATATGCTAGTTTCGTATAAAGTCTTTAAAGTTGATTTCTTGAAACACTTCAGGTGCGGATGCTAGGCCAAAAGGAAGTCGTGTGTAGGAAAAGCGGCCCCATGGTGTGGACATTGTTAAATATTGCTGCGTACGTTCCGACACTTTAACCTGCCAAAATCCTTTTTTGCAATCCAATAATGTAAAGAATTGTGAACTTTTAATTTTAGCAGCAATTTCCTCAACTGTACGCAAGGGGTGATACCTTCTGATTTTATTTTTATTTAAATCTGAAGGATCCAGACATACCCTTATTTTACCATTTCTGCGCACAATGACCATAGGTGAAACTACTGGAGTAGCGGCTGTAGTCTTGACTAGAACACCTAATTGGATCATTCTATCAATTTCGACTTTAACATGATCTCTAATAGCGTACGGAATTTTCCTAGCCGGATATGTTTGAAATGTTGGATTTTTTATTAAGTCTATTTCATAAATATAATTTTTCACACAACCTAGTCCATTAAAAATGTCATTATCTATTTTAAATTCAGCGACACGTAAGATTAAGTTCAAATCTTCACATGCATTTTTACCTAGCAATGATGTCACGTCTTCACTTACTACCTTAAAATTTAACAATCTTTTTTTGTTTCTGACAATGCACCGTTATTAGCTTCACCTATGACAACTATTTTATTGTTTCCGAATCCCACTAGCCTTTTTATTTTGGTAGGATACAAGTCCACTTTCAATTCATCAACAATTTTTTGCGGCAGAACATTGAATTGGGCTCCAGTGTCTAATTTCATTTTGATCTTTCTGTTGGATAAGAATATTTCCTCATACCAGTTTTATTCGTCATCTTTGTTAGTCTTACTCATCACTATAGTCTCGCAAAGTAAAAAGTCATCACTGTCACTGGACTCAGCTGTGTAATTTTTCTCCGTTACGTTGTCCACTGTATAAACATTTTTCTTATTCTGTTTAGTTTTATGCTTATTTGAAAGGCAACACTTCGCAAGATGTCCCTTTCTATTGCACCGTCTGCATATAATGTTATAGGCTAAACATTCCTTCCTACCATGACGCGTGCCACAACGATTATATTGAAAATTGTCATTTGTTGTCTGTTCGTTTTTACATACACATTTTTGTTAGTACGATATTTGTTCGTACATTGATGAAAGGTTCATTGCAATGCATTTCTTTTAGTTGTTTATTAGCTATTTCACTAACGCGGCAAATTTTGACTGCTTGTAATAGTGTTAACGGATCTTCTGACAGTAATTTTTCCCGTAATGCATCTGATCGAATACCGACTACAATTTTATCACGAATTAAGTCATCTCTTAACGTATCGAAGTCACATTTTTGAGTTTGATTTTTTATTTTGGTATAAAAATCATCGAAGCATTCACTTTCTGACTGTGTAATTTTATTGAATGTATAACGTTCAAATGTGAGGCTTACCTTAGGATCGAATACGAAAGCACATCTTTCTTCAATTAAATTTACATTCTTTTGCTCTGTATTTGTAAGTGAAAATGAATTGAATATGTCACTTACATCTGGTCCAAGCGCCAACATAAATTGTGCTACCTGTTGCTCTGATGATTTTTTATCCATCTCAGCGGCTACAGCGTACCAGTTATACCTTTGCAGCCAATTTCTCCATTTCGTCGACATGTTGGCCCCACTTACTTCTAGATAACCTGGTGGCTTCACTAGACTTCCCATATTGGATGTACTTGCCGACATGCGTTGACTCTGGTGATCCGCAGCACCTCCCTCAGCTTGATTAGGCATTCTTATGTATTTTTGTAATTTTTTTTTTAAATTCTTGACTACTATTAAGAACCACTTCTGACACCATGTTACGGAGATGATGTTAACAAACAACGAGTCTGAGTAATACTGATTTATTTGGTACTGGCGTATGCACGAATACCGAGTATGTATGTACAGTTTTACAGTATGAATGTACTTATACGTAAAGCGTCTATGTATTGCATATTCTTACATGACACTCACCAGCTGTCTTTTAGATTCTGATTAGATTCTAGCTGAGAAGTTCTTTATTTGATTCAAGCTGCAAATTCTTCCAAATAATAAAGTGAGCTCTCGAAATCGCACTGTTTACGTTATCACTGAAAGTTTGTTTTGGTTCCTTTCTTGTCACTTTAGTTTTCACAAATAAAGTTGAAATCGCGCGGACAACTCCGATTAAAAAGTGATCGAAACATTAGTTATACCCCACACCTGACACCAATTGTTATAAAACGCACTGGGGTATTGTTTTGAGGTGAAATTAATTAAAAAAAAACACGTCAATTGAGTTCAAGGGAAGTTCAATTTTATTATAAATTTGGTTTTGTAGTTAGCACAATTCTTAACAATTTCTTTAGAGAACTCAAAAATTACTTCAATTTAACAACTTTTGCAAATTTAACTAACTTAAAAATTGAAAACGATATAATTTTTACAATTGAAAACTATAGGCTTGTCGTTGGCGTATTGTAGGATCTCGAACTCCCCTCTTGCGGTGTTTGACGCTTCTTTTGTTATCTCCGGGCTGGTATCGAAGTTTCTTTCCAAAATTGGAAAAGTTTGGTCGTTTTCCGTGCGCTGACAAATGTAGTGATCTCTCGTGGAAATTAAAGTCGATAATTTGTGTTAAAAATAGTGGAAAATTTTATGTTGCATTGGTGTAGAAAATTATGTGCTTCGTGTATCGTTTTGTCCTGCGCTGAATTTATGTTTTGTGTGAAATTTCGGCAAAAGATGGTTGAGGTTATGTATGCTTATCAAATATATAATTTATTCATGCAACCTTTATTTAGTAAAATTTTCTTTTGTTTTAGGTAAAACGAAGTACGGGGTCTCTTTTTACTTTGTAGGGTCATCAGGGACAATGAAGTTCAGTGTGGGACTTCCAAATTACGGATGACAGGAGAACCAGCATGGCAGTATCATCAAATCCTTAGGTGGATCGAAACGGGAAGTATTATTGTTGTTCATTAGTAACCCTTTATTGTTAACTTATTTTATTTCAGGTTCGTGATTAGCCAAGAGGACTGCTTGAAGATGCGATGAACTTCCTTATGAGGTAAGACACGTTTGTGTAATTTTTTGTGGTTTTAAGCTTTAGGTGTTATTTGTGCAATGTGTACGTGGGAATGTAATGTAGTTATTGTTATGTACCGTGATGAGTGCCGTTTTGCAACAACACTAACCTCAGCGCCAGTATCTACTACAAGTTTGGTATTGCCGATACGGGGTCTTTTCGGTCGACTGCTCGTTGTTTCCCTGGCTCTTAGCGTCCCATTTTTGTTTCCGGCGGCATTCCTCTATGAAACGGCCACGATGGTTGCTGAATTTGCACTTGACTTTTATATAAAAAACTGGAAGACCAGCGGAAGGTTGCTGATCCTGAATCCGCCGTTTGGGGAGCCTTGCCTCGTTGCTCGGGCCCGGAACCTGGCGATTGTTCCTGTAATCGCGAATATCATGTTAATATATCTTGCAGTTAGAGCAGAAGGGCATGTTTTTACGCTTCAAACAATCGGCTTAAGTATGACCTCTTTGTTAGCAAAAATTGCATGTAATGAGTAATGACCTTAACTGGTCGGGGTTCTGGCGGCGGTCAACATATCAGAAGTCGATTCGTGGAGGAGACGAACGTTGAGGAGGAGTCGTATATGGCGGTGGCCTGTGAAACGTTTGCGGTGAAAAGTTTCGAGCAGGCGTATATGGGGTTCTATGGAATGCCCGTATCCCGGCAGTTGGGTCCATAGCGACCGGGGAGGGTGTGCCTTGTTCTATAACAACCGGGGAAGGAAAGCCTTGGGTTGCTGTGGTTTGCGTGAGCTGGTGGTGATGATATACTAGCATAGCTGCGGGTTCATATCCCCGCTGCGGACTGAGTTCTTTGCGAAGTCCTCTAGCTGCGTTGTGACAGCTGGGGTAGCCGAAGCTCCGTATTTTGTTTGTTCGGCCTCTTTACAGAGAGCCAGCAGCTCTAGCCGTGAAGGCGGGGGTTTTAGTGAGCTGTTACGAGCCTATTTACCGGTTCCTGGTACGTTTTTCTGGAAAGATAGGCCGCGTTTAACCTGGCCTCGACTTCTTGAAATGTTATCGGAACATCTGAGGCCAACAGTTGGTAGGCTCGGCTCCTTCACGGAGTCGTGGGGGGAGGATGTTAAGGAAAGCTTCTTGCTCCTCGTCGGGAAAACGCTGGTTGGCCTGATGGAAACAGCCCAGGAATGTTTGCAACTCTGAACCGAGATGGGGGCCTAGCTCACCTGATGTTCAGTCCATTGAAAATTATTTCCTAAAAAGAAAAATATTTACTGGAAACTCAATTTCATGTAAATAATACTTAGTAAACAATCCCCCGTTGTCCAAATGTTGTCCTGATACTTCCTTTATATTCCTTTTTTTCATCTTCCGAATTGGCAATCTGCAAATAAATAAACCACAAAGTAAACAAACTTTTGGTTAAAATTTGAGAAAAACTTATCTAAATGCACGGGAAGTGCATATTATTCTCCTAATCTGCTCCGACCATCCCTCCAACAAAAACTATCAAGCTGAAATAAACAAGAAGTTGATAAATTAATAATTATTTTACAAAATAAAAACTTACCAGAATTTCTGCCACCAAAACAGCTGTCATCTTGTCAACTTTGCAAATGTCACTTTACATTTTCATTGTGAATGACATTAACATTAAAGTAAAATAGTACTACCAGGCGAACTAATGAATGAAAAGAGTTTAAATCCGCTAACCTGGAGCTATATAAACCGGCGAGATTTTCAGTATGGCGCCTCATTCCTTGTTCAGTATTCAAACTGAAACAATCCCACCCGTGAAACTTACTTCTGCAAATACTACCACAGAAACTTACTTCTGTAAATATTATCACAGAAACTTACTTCTGTAATTTTTCCAGCAGAAACTTAATTCTGCATTTCTGTATCTTTCCTGCAGAAACTTAATTCTGCATTTTATTAAAATAGAAAATTAATTCTATTTTTCAATTCAAAAACTTAATTTTGAATTGCAATTTATAAATCTCTCTCTTCTTCTTCTTTCAGGAAGGCACCAAACCAGCACCGAATTAGCTGAGGATTTATTTGAATTTCTTTATTTACTTTTGAATTTAATTTGAATTTATATATTGAAATATTTATATTTATTGAATTATTATTGACTGTGATAATTAGGATTAAGTGTTATATTGAACTATTTATTTGAATTTTTGAATTTTGTAATAAACATTTTGAACTTAAAATTTTGATTGGGAATTTTTTAATTCCGGCACCTCCTCCTTATTTGCGCACAGCCCGCACATTGGTCCTTCGAGCCGGATTTGCTCTAAGTTCAAAATGTCCTCACTCGAAAAACTCGAAAAAATCCTTACTAAGCAATATGCTTTAAAGGAACAAATAAATAAAGCCGCCATCAACCATAAAAAGTTCGGTAAAAGCAGACGAAACCAGGGCTATTTTGAAGCTCGTCTCGCCTTTATTAAAGAGTTGTGGGAACAGTTCTCTGCAAACCATATCGATATATGGGCATACACGGATGCAAAGGAGAACAAATACAACTCCAAAAATATATACGAAATCACTGAAGAGGCATATTTCGATCTCTTAACTGACCTTAATGATGGGCTTAAAGAGTACATTAAGAGCAATAGTTCTCCCGAAACTAATCCATCAAATAATCCATCACAGTCAAATTCAATCAGGCTACCACCTATTGCCATTCCCAAGTTCGATGGCAACTACAAAACATGGAGATCTTTCCATGATTTATTCTCCGCCCTAATACATGTGGATAAAAATCTGAGCAAGGTCCAAAAATTACATTATTTAAAAGCAAATGTCTCTGGGGAAGCAGAAAGACTTCTGCGACAATTTGACATAATTGAGAGCAATTATGACAAGGCATGGGAACTTCTCACGAAGAGATATAATAATAAACGATCTCTCGTAAATCAGCAATTGAAGGATCTCCTGAGCCAGTCTCAAATTAAAACTGAGACATCAACCAGTATTAAATCATTTTTAGATAAAACTGAGGAATGTATTCACGAGTTACAAGCTCTCGAATTAGCCGTGGACAAATGGGATGCCATCTTGATCCACATACTAATCCAGAAATTACTACAAGAGACTCATTATCATTGGGAACAAGAGTTACGAAACAATACTAAACTCCCAACTTATACAGAATTCACTACATTTCTCGAAACGAGATTTAGAATGCTTGAAGCTCTAACCGAAGGAAAGAAAAACCTTCCCCCTAAACCAACGTATGGACTCTTAAACAAAAGCAAGAAATCAGCTCCAATTAAAAAACCATATTCGCCTAAGAATATAAAAACCTCGTGCTGCCATTGCAGAGGAAACCACATAATTTTCCATGGTCCCACATTTAGAAATTTAAGCGACATGAAATTGTTACTAACAAACACTTGTTCAAAAATTGTCTCTCGTCCAACCATACAACTTCACAATGCCCTAGTAACAAAAAATGTTACAACTTTTCAAATACAAATTCAACCACCGAATCTACTCCTAACTCAAAGTCTCCATCTACTATCGAAGCTAATGAACAACAAGTTCAAAATTTTTTCACTTCGAATACTAAAAGAGCTTTACTCTCTACAGCTCTAATAAATATTACTGCCCCATCTGGAATTACAATGACCTTTCGAGCATTAATAGACTCTGGATCACAAGTATCCATTATAACAGAAAGAGCCTGTAAACGATTACAGTATAAAGGATTACCAACAAATCACCAACTAATTGGACTTGGCACAACTCCTACTAATACAAGCTCAAAACAAACGACAGTCAGCATCAATTCACTACACTCGAATTTTAAAATGAAGGTTAACATGTTGATAATCGAAAAATTCACCGACTTACTACCAGCTCAAACAATTAAAGTCTCAAATTGGAGACACATACATAACCTTCCTCTGGCTGACCCCACTTTTTCAACTCCAGCAGAGATCGACATTCTTCTCGGAGCTGACATTTATGCCAACATTATAATAAATGGAATCGAAAGGGGAACTTTTAACACACCTACAGCTCAAAATACAAAGTTAGGATGGATTTTAATGGGAGCAATCCCAGAAACAAAGAATATCCTGACGACAATATTAACCACTCATACAACAATTCATTTGCCCTGCGGAAAATACGAAGTGCAATTACCATGCAAGGAACAAAGTGCACCGCAGCTCGGTCAATCAAGAAATATAGCAGTCAGGCAATTTCTACAAATAGAGAAAAAACTCTCATCTAATCCAGAGCTATATAAACTATATAGAACTTGTATTAATGAATACGCGGAGCTTGGACACATGAAATTAATTCCCCCTACACAATTACAAACAGAAAACAACTACCATTCCAATTTCCCTTTTTACTACTTACCACACCACGCAGTACTCAAAGAGAGTACAACAACAAAACTACGAATTGTGTTCAACGCTTCAGCACGCACGTCAAATGGAAGGTCTCTAAATGAGCAATTGCTAATTGGACCAACTATACAACCAACTCTCTGGACTACCCTATTAAGATGGCGATTATATAAATACGCATTCACAGCTGACATTGAAAAAATGTATAGGATGATCCAAATGGCACCTAAACACCAAAATTTCCAAAGAATAATCTGGAGAAATACTCCAAATGAAGAATTAAAGGACTACGCTCTGACAACAGTCAAATTCGGAACCGCACCAGCTCCATACCTCGCCATTAAAACTTTGCAGCAATTATCAAAGGATGAAGCTCACAACTACCCACTCGCAGCAGAGAGTATAATGAAAGATTTTTACGTCGACGATTTGGTTACCGGTGCCCATTACCTCAATGAAGCTCAACGATTTCAACAGGAGCTTATCGAGGCTTTAAATAAAGGAAATTTTAATTTGAGAAAATGGACTGCCAACCATCCCGATCTGCTAGACAGAATACCCCTTGAACACCGAGAGCTAAAAACGAACTTAGAATTCTCAGAACACGAGTCCATTAAAATTTTAATACAAAAACTCTGGCTTACAAAATGTGATTGGGATGCCATAGTACTTTTGTAAAATAGATTGTTAAAAATTAACAAATATTTATTTTATTTTGGTTGCTCTGACTCAGGAATTAATATACAAAAATCTGATTGACATTTATATTGAAACTCTTTTATCACGTCGGGGTCACCAATTTGGGGTATGATATTGATTACATGTTGTACCATGTTGTTGATTTGTTGATACCTGCATAGAGAAGTTATTATCCCCTCATGACGTTCCTTGTTGCGTTAAAGGTCAAGTCATGAAGGTTGCTGTTCCTTTTTTCCGCAGGTGGATGTTGGGTTATTGTTATCAGCCCAATGCTGTCTTCGCTTCTTTCAAAATCTTTAAATCTTGTTGCTGTTGTTTAATTTATTTTATTTAAACTTTTGAACATTGGATATTTTATATTAATTTAATTTAATTATTAACAATAAAGAAACATCAAGTTGAATGTCTCAACTTGAGTCCAAAAATAAAACTGGGTAGGAATTCTCACGAAATTTGATGTTTCAGACAACCTGGTTGCCTTGTAATTACGCAAAATTGTAAAAATGTGTAGAGCGTGAATTTAACAAGTGTGTGTTCAATCGGTTGAAGGAAATACCAACCGTTTTACAAAATTTTTACTCATGGCAGTCCAAACGCTATGAAGTGTCAAAATCACACGCCAGCTCCCAGCCAGGCGACTGAGTATTTAGATGCAAGCTCCGGGGAACGGCATGGGAGAATTACAGATCATGCGCACAGACCTGACATATTTATTCGTTGCTATGAAATATTTTTCTGTTGCCACAACATTTTTTGGGCATGCGCTTAATTTATTGAAACGGTTAGGCAACCAAATTGTGTGAGAATCGCTACCCTGAACTATTTACAAAAATTCTTCTGTTTATATATAAAAAAACAAAAGAATATATTTCAACTGGATTGCTACAATTTGTGTAGATGTTAGGGAAATCCAGTGGAAATGAAATTGCTGCTAACTTCACTAGTTGCATCTCCACTGAACAGGCTAGTGTGGACGTCGCCACTGTACCTAATGAAATTACAAGAGAATGGAGTAATTTCAAAGCTCAACTGAATACATTGCAAGATATTCAAATTCCAAGATGGCTGGGATATGAGCCCAGTATAAAAGAGATAGAGCTATACGGTTTTTGCGATGCTTCCAATAACGCTTACTCAGCTGTACTATATTTAAAAAGACATGAAAACAACAATTTCAAGGTTCAACTAATTACAGCAAAAACCAAAGTCGCTCCTATCAAACCAGTTTCGTTGCCTCGTCTAGAGTTATGTGGCGCTGTTTTACTCTCTCGACTGATAAAACAAGTCACAATCGATTTAGAGCTCAAAGAAATCAAAGTGACAGCCTGGACAGACTCTAACATAGCTCTGGCATGGCTGCGGAAACATCCATCAACTTGGAAAACATTCGTAGCCAATCGTGTCTCCGAAATACACGAGAACATACCAAATGCAATTTGGAAACACGTTCCATCAAAACAAAATCCTGCAGACATAGCCTCACGAGGAATTCTACCAAAAGCACTATTAACGACTTCAATATGGTGGAACGGACCAGACTGGTTACATAAAGATGAGGAATTTTGGTCTCAACAAAACACAGATATCCAAACTGCATTGGAATCTAAAAAATCGAAAACACTCACTAATTTAATCAACGAACACATAGTTTTACTTACCAAATACTCATCATTCCAGAAAACTATTCGTATAACCGCATACTGCCTTAGATTTATAAACAGCATGCGCAAACAACACCCAACTACTCAGTATTTATCAGTCTACGAACTCAAAAAGGCAGAACGATGCCTAATAAAAACTCTCCAACACATAATTTTTTCTACCGAAATTACATGTTTGCAAAAAAATCTGCCCCTTCCTAAAAAAAGTCGAATTCTGTCACTCAATCCGATACTAGACTCTGAGAATATCCTACGTGTAGGAGGTCGGCTGACAGAAGCACATTTAAATTATAATCTAAAACATGCTATAATCCTTCCAAATAAACATCATGTTACTCATATCCTTATCGATCATATTCACAACTACACTCTGCACGGAGGCACTCAAGTTGTATCAAACACACTACGTAATTTTTATTGGCTACTTAATGCCCGCAATACAATTAGATATCGCATACATAAATGTATCACGTGTTTTCGATTCAATGCTAAACCCTCCTCTTAATTAATGAGTTCTCTCCCAGCTACTAGAGTCAACACTTCCTTACCCTTCCAACACACTGGCGTCCATTATGCAGGCCCAATAGACATGAAAACCTCATCAATAAGAGGGGCAAAAATTACAAAAGCATATATTTGTTTATTCATTTGTTTAGTTACTAAAGCGATACATATTGAGCTGGTCTCTGACTTATCTACTCCAGCCTTTATAGCCGCTCTAAAACGACTTATAGGCCGGAGAGGTTTTTGCGCTCACGTCTATTCGGACCGAGGCACAAATTTCGTAGGAGCTAATCGACTTCTACAAACTAACCTAGAAAAAACTATTAAAGCAATTAAAGTCGATCTAGCTACCGAACTTGCTAACCAAGGCATAACTTGGCACTTTAACCCTCCTGCAGCACCTCACTTCGGAGGATTGTGGGAATCTGGAGTTAAATCCACAAAACGCCATCTGTATAAAACTATCAGAAACACAAAGCTCACATACGAAGAATTATATACAGTATTAGTTCAAATAGAAGCATGCTTAAATGCTAGACCACCCTCTCCGCTCTCTAATGATGCCACAGACTACAATGTCCTTACCCCTGGCCACTTCCTGACAGGCAGACATAACCTATTTGTATTAGAACCTCCCCCACTAAATCACAACCAACATCCTTTAAAGAGATGGCAATATATCCAGTGGCTCTCTCACAATTTTTGGAAACAGTGGTCAAGAGATTACCTTCACACCCTACAACAACGACAAAAATGGCAAACCCAAAAGGAGAATTTAAAAATAGACACTCTCGTATTAATAAGAGAAGATCAAGTACCAATAGGACATTGGCCATTAGGACGAATAATTGAAATTCATACTGGTCATAACAATTTAGTACGAGCAGTAACAATTAAAACGTCAAAAAATATTTTAACTCGCCCTATTGCCAAGGTCTGTCCTCTCCCTTTCTCCGACATATCCCAACAATAATAAACCACTCACCCTTACACATTGACTCTCTTGGCAACACAAAATTTTTGAAAATTTCCGTTTATTTTGAATATAAACGAATCCAAAACCCGCCAAAATTCACTTCAGTTTTGAAAGTTGAAGAAAGTGCGCGGCAAAAGTGTTTTTTTGAGTTTATTTTTATTTTTATTATTTTGTATTATTTTTTTTGAAATGGAAGAGTTGTTAGAATTGTTCAATTCGGATTCTTTGGATTCTTTAACAACTCCACCAAATACACCGAAAAGGGAATTATGGGATCTGCTGGACGAAATGACAGACATTCCTGCACCAGTTTCCCCGATAAAAGGGACTCCGACTAAACCAGGTGTCTCGTCAAAGGAAAAGGTGACAAAAAGGATGACAACTGCCATTATATGTCATTATAAAACCTCATTCGTCACCAATCAGGACGAAAATAGACCATTTGAAAGTCATAAATTGTCATCCCCAATACAAAAATTGCGAAAAACATTGGCGTCAAGTAAAAAGGATCTCATCTTTAAGCCGAGACCGATCCAGCCCCTCCCAGGAATCCGCATTCCAACCAGGCCAAGACCAATGTCTACAAATTTGAAATGTCCTGACACTAACAACAACACTGTCAGTACACTGCCCTCAGGACCTTTGGTTAGCACATTACCAAAGGCACCAAAACCATTATCAGCGCCAAACATCCCAACACAACCAGCCATTCCAGCAGTAAGACACTCAGGTCCTTCTGACATCATCGATCCACCAATGGGTGACACAGGAATCCCACAAGATTTGGAATCTCTCATTGAGGCAACTCACATAGTACTACAATTGCTGAAGCAAACCAAAACACCATGGGAATGCATCAGAAATTCTAAAAAAATTTTCCGATGGGATCTTCCTGGAAAAGTTTCCATGAATATGGTAAGGAAAAAGGGAAAATATCACATCTTCCACCAAAAAACCGTAAGTTTATTTAAGCCAATACATTACAAATACATATCATACAAAAATATACATTTAAAATATTTAATTTTATTGGAGGCGGGAGGATGTTCATTCAAAATTATTTCCTAAAAAGAAAAATATTTACTGGAAACTCAATTTCATGTAAATAATACTTAGTAAACAATCCCCCGTTGTCCAAATGTTGTCCTGATACTTCCTTCATACTCCTTTTTTTCATCTTCCGAATTGGCAATCTGCAAATAAATAAACCACAAAGTAAACAAACTTTTGGTTAAAATTTGAGAAAAACTTATCTAAATGCACGGGAAGTGCATATTATTCTGGAGCTATATAAACCGGCGAGATTTTCAGTATGGCAGCTCATTCCTTGTTCAGTATTCAAACTGAAACAATCCCACCCGTGATTTTCAAAACTTAATTTGAAAATTTCCTGTCGCAGAAACTTAATTCTGCAAATCCTACCACAGAAACTTACTTCTGTAAAAATCCTGTCGCAGAAACTTACTTCTGCAAATCCTACCACAGAAACTTACTTCTGTAAATATTGTCGCAGAAACTTACTTCTGTAATTTTTCCCGCAGAAACTTAATTCTGCATTTCTGTATTTTTCCTGCAGAAACTTAATTCTGCATTTTATTAAAATAGAAAATTAATTCTATTTTTCAATTCAAAAACTTAATTTTGAATTGCAATTTATAAATCTCTCTCTTCTTCTTCTTTCAGGAAGGCACCAAACCAGCACCGAATTAGCTGAGGATTTATTTGAATTTCTTTATTTACTTTTGAATTTAATTTGAATTTATATATTGAACTATTTATATTTATTGAATTATTATTGACTGTGATAATTAGGATTAAGTGTTATATTGAACTATTTATTTGAATTTTTGAATTTTGTAATAAACATTTTGAACTTAAAATTTTGATTGGGCATTTTTTAATTCCGGCACCTCCCCCTTATTTACGCACAGCCTGCACAGGCACCATTTGCGCTGTCAGTTTCACTACTTTTGAGAAGTCAGCCATTGTAGACGGCGTTGTTACTTGTTTTTGTGAAAGTGAACAACTAGAATTTCCTCCTGAGCTGCCTTCCGTAAGGGAAGTTTCCAGCCAATCGAGCACTAAATTTTCCGCAGAGGTCTGATCGTCGGTGGGTTGGTCCGCTTGGTCGGCGGTGGAGTCTGTGTTTACATTTAAGTCTCTTACATTAACATTGGCCATGTTTTGTTTATTACTAACACTTGTAATATTTTGGTCAGGGTCGCGCGAGCGCGAGAATTCGGCAATTTGAACAAGCTCTTCCTTAAGTTTGTTGGCATCCTCTTTTAATCTTTCTATTTATGCGAGACTTTCCTCGCACTGTTTGTTTAAACCTTTATTGAGAGCGTCGCAATAAGACACGGAGAGCTTGTTTGATTCTCGAACTTTTTCTTAAATATTAGTTAAAAACTTATCTAAACTCACTTGTTCTTTTGGTCCTGGAAGGACCGTACCACTTTTCAACATGGTTCCTTGACGTTGGGAGCCGGACAAAGAGCCGACGTTTGCTCTTTGTAGATTCGTATAGGATCAGGGGTTTTAAAGCGATTACGGTTTTGAAGGCTTCAACCAAGCTTCCCTTATCCTACCGGCTGCGCCAATTTTTTGTTACGTATTGTAACGTAAATCGGGCTATTCGGACTCGACGGATTAATTAAGACAATTATATTTAATCACAAATGTTCACAAGTTTATTCACTTCACTTCATTAGTTCGTTTAACAATTTTCTTGACACCATTCCTTCACAATATTACGTTGCAGTTTAATGATTAATACCGATCACTTCACTGGTTAAAATGCAACTGACTGACTGGAGTCAAGTCAAGTCAAGTCATGTCCGCGCGTTTTTAAAATATTGTTAAATTTTTAATCTTTTCCGATTTCGGTTTGTTAATTCCCACGTAGAGGCTTATCTTCGGCCTTCTGTTCGATTTGTTGTCGTCCTTCGTTGTCCTTCTTCGATGTTTGTTTCCTGGTTAAACTTCTCGTTGATTTGTCTTCCTTCGGTACGGCTGCTGCGCTACATCAGCCGTAGGTTTGTCTTTCACTTTAAGTGTTATGACTGACTGGACTGCTACTCAGCGCTATTTATACTACTTAGCTTAATTCTAGAAAGTTCAGCAAGTTAGTTCTAGCAATTTCCGTTATTCATTTCCACCACACTAAGTCACCACAGGTTCGAGTCGGCCTTGACTTTAAACGGCATCTGGCGTTTTTCTGGTTTCCGAAATTCGGTACATTCGCATTGTACAACTTGATTTCGTTTTCATCACGTAGCCTATGCCAGACTACAGTGCATGTTACACTGCCCCCCCCCCCCCCCCCCCGCCCCCCTCTTAGAACTGTTCGTCCCGAAGAGTTGTATCTCCTTGGTATGCCTTTAAGCGGTCAATGTGCACGATCTTCTTTTTGTCTTTCGGTCCCCACTGTATCCTGTACACTACATCGTTGATGCGCGTAAGGATCTTGTATGGTCCTTCCCACTGCTGTTGTAGCTTCGGTGATTTTCCTTTTCGTCGCCGTAGGTTAAATAGCCAGACGAGGTCTTCTTCCCTGAATCCGCTAGAATAAGCGCTGATTTCGTATCGTGTTTTCATTATGTCGCTTTAAGACTTGAGGTTCTTTCTTGCCCGTTGATGGATTTCTGCGAGACGCTATCGCAGTATGGTTATGTATTCTTCAGTGGATTCAGCATCCTTTGCAAGTGTTCCGAACTTCAAATCACTGAGCAGTCGAATCTGTCTTCCAAGCACAATTTTAGATGGTGTCTATCCTGTTGAGTTATGAATGGCAGTTCGATAAGCTAGCAGAAATATCGGAATGAAGCTATCCCAATCCCGTTGATGCTCATCTACTGCTTTTCTTTCGGCCTTGGTCGGAATGAAGCTCATTGGTGACGCCAAATATCCAGTTTGTTACTAACTTCTTTGCCACTATTTTTACTTCTTGATTTGGGATCACATATAATTCTGGCCATTTACTGAAGTAATCCATTACCACTAAAATGTACCGGTTGCCCCAATTTGACTCTGGGAATGGTCCCGCAGCGTCAATCGCGATTCTCTCAAAAGGCGCTCCAACGTTGTATTGCTGCATCGCTCCCCTTGTTTTAATGTAAGATCCTTTGCTACAGGCACAAGCGGTACATTTTCGTTACCAGTCCTCCACATCCTCCCGCATATGTAACCAGTAGAATTGTTCTCTTAATTCCTCCAAAGTCTTATTGACACCAAGATTTCCTCCCGGAGCACCGTTATGGAATTCTTGCAGCACATCCCTTATTTGATTCCTGGGAACCAATACTTGCATCCGGCATGATGACTCGTTGGGTGTTTCCCATTTTCGTTTTAATATTCCATCTTCAACACACAGCGAATTCCATTGCGCCCAGTAGCTCTTTAATGCTGTACTTTTGTCGGAAATATCTTTTCATTGGGGCCTTTTGTCGTTATCCTTCCAAGTCAAAATTGAAGAAATATTCTCTTCTGTTTTTTGTGCTGCTTGAAATTCTTCCTTGTTCCATCCTGCCAAGGGAATTACGGTTGTTCTTTTTACAATCACATGGTCGCATTTCTCTTCCAGACGGGAACAGTATTTACACTCAGGCTTACATGGTCGTCGTGAAAGTGCATCTTCATTTCCATGGCATCTACCCTTCCTATAGATAATTTCGAAATCATAGGATTGCAGTCTTTCTGGCCATCTTGCCACCTGTCCTTCAGGGTTTTTCAATTGCATCAACTACTTTAGAGCCACATGATCAGATCGAAGAGTGAATTGTTGTCCATAGAGGAATTTACGGAAATACTTCATTGCATCAACAATAGCCAGCAGTTCTTTCCTCGTAACACAGTAATTTCTTTCTTGTTTTGATAGAGCTCTGCTATATAGTAGTATGCCACCACCTTTTCATGCCCCTTTATTTTTTGTGACAGCACAGCGCCAATCCCAACATTACTTGCATCGGTATCAAATATAAATGTCTCACCCACCTTTGGATAAGTAAGTACAGGTGCATTGCAAAGCGCCCACTTAAGTGCTTGAAAGCTGTTTTCTGCTTTTCCTGTCCAAACGAATGCCTTATCTTTCTCCGTTAGCTTATGTAACTTCTGTAAATACTGGCTAGTCCAAGAAAGCTCCGTAGGTCATGTTTATCTTTTGCAGGGGGCCAGTTCTCCACTGAAGTTATTTTTTTAGGATCGGTGCTCACACCTTCTGTTGATACCACATGTCCTAGGTATTTGACCTGGTCTGCAAAGAGCGTACACTTTTTAGGGCTTAGTTTTAGTTTGGCTGACTTCAGTTTCTCGAACACTTCCCGTAGATTTCCTAGATGTTCTTCAAAACTTCGTCCAATTACAATGATGTCATCCAAATATACCTGGCTGGTTTTCCAAGTTAAACCTCGCAGCACACATTTATTAGATTTATTAGACGGAAGTATCATTTTGGTTAGCTTTGCAACATCCTTCTTTCGCTGTCTAGTTTCATTTACGTCTAAATATTGCGCTAACACAATCTCTTTGGCTGGTTCCCCATGACCTAAGACTTTACCATTCTTTAATTTGATACCTTTTTCACGAGAATTTAGGACTCGTACCAAAACTCCTTTCTTTTCATAGATAGTTACTAAACATTTTCCCACTGTGACATTTATTATTTGTTCTGTTCGATCTGATTCTACTAGATAGAATCGATGCTGCCGGGATCACCAAGAACTTTTGCTGGTACCAAGGTTTCTGCACAAGAAGGGAGCTCAACGTCTTCATATACCACGATGTTCAGCTTCGAATAATAATTTGATCCCAGAGCCATATGAATCTCTCTGTTGTCGTATTTCATGATTTCTCTTCCAATATCCAGTTGAATGTTGTGTACTCTCATGAAATGGAGGCCAAGTATGCACTCATCCGTTATATCTACGACAAGAAATCTGTGTGAAAATCGACTGTAGCCAAGGGATATTATCTTAATATTTCCCCATACACTTCAACGGATTCTCCTGTAGCTGTTCTCAAAATGTATCGATTTTTGTTGCTAAGCATAATCGCACAGAAGAATAGACCTGGCAGCACCTGTGTCTACTGTAATCGTTGTACTAAGCTGCTATCGTTCTGCTGCAATTTCTTAATGTTGATGATGATTCCGGGGGCTTCGATTCTATTGGCCAACTCCTGCCCCGCAGAGTTGGTCTTTACTCGTTTCCCTGCTGCGAGCGTAGAGTAGGTATGGGGCTTACAGCTCCATTCCTGTTTTGTTCCACTTGTTGTCTTTTTCTACATTTTTCACAGCCAAACTCGGATTTCCTTTTGTCAGTTTGATCTTCGTCTCTTTCTGCAATCTCCTTGGAGGTGGGATTCTTCGTTGAAGTTCCAGCATTTAAATCGACTCCGTGTTTCCGATGTATTGACCTGCCAACAGGTATCTTCTATTTCGGTTACTTCTCTTAGGCGAATATTACTCTTTGAGGCTTGGTTTGCTGCCTGATATGCCAGAGCGTAAGCGTAAACCGCAGCGTTTGTGTTCTTTCCAGCCAGTCGTACTGCTGCTGCAGGTCACGATCTGCAAGTGAATTAATAAGTGCTTCTCTGGTTACCTCAATGATATAATCTTGGCTAAACGTGGGATAAGTCAAATGTGTCAGCCTTTCTATATCAGCACATAACTGAACGAATCTCCATACTTCTGTGTTCGACTGCGTAGCTGTAGACGGTAGACCTCCTGCATGTGCTGGTTTCCATACCGCAATTTTAAGGCTTGTATTAGAGATGAATAATTATACCTTTGTTCTGCCGGTATGGTCTGTAGCAGTTCTGCTGATGCGCCTCATCAACAGAGACCTTAAGTTCAACTACTATTTATGACTTCAACTCGGCCGTCGACAATTTCTGTTCTTCAATAGATGCCCTTAACTTAGCTGTCGACGATTTCTGTTCTTCCATTGCCGCTTTCAATTCGCCCATCGACGATTTCACCTCTGCCGTTGATGATTTCTGTTCAGCAATTGATGCCTTCAATTGGGCTGATGATGTTTTCTGTTCTTCCTTGGAAGATTTCATCTCACACATCAGAGCATTGAGAAGATCTGTCATGCTTGAGTATTTGCTTCTTTTTCTTCATCTTCTGGCCCTTCTTCAAAAACTAAGGCTTCTGGATCCTTTCCTTCCTTGTCCGTAGCTTTTTGTAGCAATGCCAGCAGGGCACATTTATTACCAACTGTAGGTAGGGAACGTTAATTTAATTCCCCCCTCAAATCTTGAACACGTAAGTCCTTCAATTTGCGACCCATATTTAGATTATTCACTGCACTATTCCACTTTAATTTCACAGTCACACTTTTTTTTCAAGTTCACTTTTTCTATAGTCTTTCTTAATTAATCCCACATCTGACACCAATTGTAACGTAAATGGGGCTCTTCAAACTCGACGGATTAATTAAGACAATTATTTTTAATCACAAATGTTCACAAGTTTATGCACTTCACTTCATTAGTTCGTTTAATAATTTCCTTGACAATATTCCTTCACAATATTACGTTTCACTTTAATGATTAATACCGATCACTTCACTGGTTAAAATACAACTGACTGACTAGTCTGCTACTCAGCCCTATTTATACTACTTAGCTTAATTCTAAAAAGTTCAGCAACTTAGTTCTAGTAATTTCCTTTATTCATTTCCATCACACTAAGTCATACCAGGTTCGCGTCGGCCTTGACTTTATCCGACATTTGACGTTTTTCTGATTTCCATGACATGACATGCGCATTGTACAACTTGATTTCGTTTTCATCACGTAGCCTATACCAGACTACAGTGCATGTTACAGTATCAATGGAACCTGAACCCTTCACGGGAGTTTCCCTTAGCACCATAGACAATGAAGTATATAAAGTCATTCATTTAGGAATTACAATTTCGCACCCTTTTATTAAGGAGTTGATTATTGACACTTCAGTTTGAATTACAGTTTCTTTTTACTTAACCAAAACAAATTAATTTGGATTGCCATTTACACAAAATTAAACTAAGAAGTTGACTAATAACATGTCCATTAAAAGTCACTTATTTTTGTATTTACAGCTTTACACACTAAAGTTAAGGAGTTGATCATTGACACTTCAAGCCAAACTACAGTTTCTCTTTACTTAACTAAAACAAATTAATTCGGAATGCCAATCTCACAAAATTAAACACAGAAATTGACTACTAACTTGTCCATTAAAATTATGGTTCCTTTTAATATAAACTAAAGTCACTTATTTTTGTTATTACAGCTTTACACACTTAAATTAAGGAGTTGACTATTGACACTTCAGTTTAGATTACCGTTTTTTACGTAACGAAATCAAATTAATTTGGTATGCTAATTTCACAAAATTACAAGACACCTGTGAGACCGTTTTAGACCGTTATAAACCAACCCGACCCCTGCGTAGCAAAATAAAAACTTCTTTACGTCTCGTGACTTTTCTGTTTGAACACCGCGATTAGACTCACTCTTCGATTTTATTTTCATAGAATCATGAACAGCCGATCTACATGAAGAAAAGAGCTTCGCGCTTTTTCTTCGTTTTTGGCTGGTTGGTTTCTGTAGACCGTTTTCGTTCGCGCTGATTAAGCAAGCTTCTCACGCTTATCGTATGTTGGGGTATCGTGTGAAGGGAATGTCGACGGTAACCCGAACGCGTTGTTTAGCATGAGTTGGTTTTGAATATATTGCAACTTTGTTGCAGCATAATTCGATATATCGAATCCAACTTATTAAATATTGATCGGTTTTTATTTTTTCATGAGTTGGATTTGAATGTGTTGCAACTTAATTCGATATATGAAATCCAACTCATTGAATTTTAACGACTTTTGTTTATCAACGACAGATTGGATTCTATGGAATTTGGCTTATCTTAGAATAAGCGAATTCAATCTGTAACACAGGCATTTTTTCGAAAAACGAGAGTTTATGGTATTTAAGGAACATGAACTATTAATTACAGTTATTTGGTCAAGAACAGAAAAGAGTTCAAGGCAAACTTGAAATTTGGATTATATACAATACAATACAATACTTTATTCAAGGAAAAAGTACACAAGATTTACAAATCTTTTATAAGTACTATCATAAAAACGTTGGAGCTAGAGATAATATCGTATCGATGAAAAGGTCACAAAATTTCAAGCATCAAAAGAGAAAAGGATAACAATCATAGATAAACAAAAATAATAGAAAATTAATTAATTGATATCTAAAAACGAGGCTATAAAAGCATGTACATACTGCAAAGATGATAACGCGTCAAAAAAAAAAGAAATTTAACATCAAAATATTTGATCAACAATAAGCGTCTTGAATGCATTGACCGTACAAGCATTCTGGATGTGAGTAGGAAGACTATTCCATAGTCTGGCAGCCTGGACAGTGAAAGAACCCTTCATAATTGACCTATTGAATCGAGGAATCAAAATATCACGGTTGCGTGTCATAAACGTGAAAAATTCTCTGAGATACTCCGGCGTATTACTACTCAGTCTCCGAAAAAGAAAAATCATTAATCTGCGCTTTATGTATGTATCCAGAGAACAGCCTAACAACACCGAACTGTATTGGGAAACATGGTCAAATCGGCGAAGTCCAAAAATGAAATGTGTGCAGTCGTTGAAGGCCACGTGCACCTTACGAGCACATGAACTATCTAATCTGGGATAAATAGACAACCCAAAATTGAAAAGGGTATTATCAACGCCTTTACCAGCCTCAATCTAATTCCAGTTCTCAGAATACTCGGCGACAGCCACAAGCTTCTTAGCCCAGCATACACCTTACCAAGCATTAAGCTGACATTATCACAGCACTTCATTTCGGAGTTCAGCACGATTCCCAGACTAGTAACATTTCTAAAAACAGGAAGGATAAAGCCATTCAGAGAAACAGGAGGAATTTCAATACCTTCCAGTGTGCCATTATAAAAGGAAATGCACTGCGATTTAACAGGATTAAGCAATAAACAGTTACCCACAGACCACTCACATATTTTGTTCAGGTCGTCATTATCAATCAAGCAGTACTAGGGTACAAAAGTTGTAATCATTCAATGCAGTCCTTATGTTAGTGGAGACTTTCAATATTGCTGTCTCACAGCTGCAGCAAGGACGAAAGCCGGACTGCCAGGGTGTCACAAAGTCATTTGATCCCACTCAATCCAATATTTGCCTATACAGGAGCTTCTCAAGAACCTTAGATAAGAACGAAAAAATACTTGTTGGGCGAAAGTCGCTAGGATCAGTTGCTTTGGCTTTCTTGGGGATTGGCAGGACGGTAGCAGTTTTCCAAGTATTAGGGAAGTTGGATGTGGTCAAACAAGTGTTCATGATATGCAGTACGTACCTGTTAATTAGAGGAAATAACAGCTTGATAAAGCGAGGCGGCAAAGAGTCGGGGCCAATAGCCTCGGACTTTACAGACATAATTGCAAGTACCAGCTCCTCAAGACAGATACCCCGAAAGTACAACAGGTCCATAGCGCTGTTTTGTACAATCGAGTCTGTACTCCACTCCACTCATTGACGGAATACCTGCGGATAAAATGTGTGAATTGAGCTGGTCTGGGTTCAAGTCACAGGAAGCATCATCGGACCCGTATACACCAGCACGTTTCAAATTACGCCAAGGATCTTTATTTTTAAGTTTGGTGTTAAATTTAATACTGTAGTATTGTTTTTTGGCAGACCTAATTGCAATCAGTGTACTCAGTGGGAACTCAGTGGGAACTCTGATGTAGCTTAAAATCATAACTCAAAAAAATCAAATCGTGATCCAGAGAGCTAAAAGGACTAATTTCATCAAAAAACAATACTCGGTTCGAGTTCGCAGTCAGAAATAGATCAAGTACTGAGGGATTAGACGAGTTAAAGAAGGTTGGCTGAGAGTTGATTGCATTAGGTGTAAAAATCGTTCGGCCAAAAGATTGGGCCGGATAATGTTGAAATCCCCACCAACAATCACAGTCTCGTAGTGCTGTGTAGCGTTATATAGGCAATATTCAAATTCAGATGCACTTTCGCAGTGGATAGCACACACTTATCAAAACCTGCGGAGACCTCAACACCCAAAAACTCCACTTCACTGCCATTCTGAGAGAAAAATAAGTGGTTCGTTTTGATAGTATACCTAATGTATATCGCTACTTCCCCTCCTGTACGTGATACTTGATCATTCCCAAACATATTTTAACCGGGAATGGAAACCATTGGTAAAGAAATATCGCTGTTTAGCCAGGTTTCACTAATAAGAATTACGTGAACATTCATCCCAGAGAAGATCTCACGAAACTCATCAATCTTGCCGCGCATACTTCTCGCGTTCAATGCACAAACATTAGGTCTTTTTGTCTGATTGCAAAAGATTTTTAATAGGATTCTCACTCTATCCAGGCCCATAATGTTATTTAGACTCATAAACAGGCACCCGACTGTCACTGAATTCACACTCAAGGATCACCCCAAACACCAAAAGAAAAAATACACAAGGCAGTAACCATCTTTGCAGTAGTAACTTTAAAATAAATTCATTATGAACTTCAATATATTATATTACGCAATTTACGTCAGATATTCGACATATTGAAAGGAAAGCAAATTCGGTAGACGACACTCTTTCACGAATTTCAAAAGATTTCGATAGTTGTAGAAATAATCAAGTAAAATTCGAGAATATACTATCATCAACTGTTGTAAGAACTTTATACGATCAATATTTTTCTCGTTTCGGCATTCCGGTTGAATCAAGGAACGCAATTCAAATCAGAATTATTAGAAGAGCCCTCTAAATTACTAGCAGCTCATAGAATTGGAACAACACCATACCATCCACAATCAAATTCCAATATTGAACGTAAACACAGACAAATCAAAACAGCAATACGTGCCCACACTGCTCAAATCGATAGGGTATTACAATTACCAGCAATTACTCTATGTTTACGAACCCCAGTCAAAGAAGATCTGCAATGTTCTGCAGCTGAACTAGTTTATGGACAACCTCTTCGTGTTCCTAGAGAATTTTTCATTAATATAAATACAAAAATTACCGATCCTTTAATTCTTATTGATAAACTAAAATCATGTGTAAATAATTTCAAACCAACTGATTCTAGACAACAAAATTATGATATTCATTTTCCAAAAGAATTAGATGATACAGAATTCATATTCGTTAGAATCGAAAAAACTAAACCATCGTTGCAAAACCCTTACGAAGGACTTTTTAAGGTATTAAGTAAAGAAGAGAAATATTTCTTGATGAACCATTACGGCAAAGAAAGCAAAATTTCTATCGACAGATTAAAACCAGCTTTCATAGAACATAAAATCAACCACAAAACACACAACAAAAAAAGTTCCATTTCAGTTATATTTAAAAAAAAATATTTTCACGTTTTACAAGATATACGTTTTCACTGAGGGCGGGAGTAATGTAGCAGTTGCTACAAATTAATTAATTAAAATAATTTATAATAATTAAATTTAGACAAACAAAAATAATTTTCTATCTCAGCATTTTCTTAATTAAAGTACTTTAATCATTAATAACATTGATTGCGATTCTGACCGTATGCTATAACGGATAGTCAAAATATACGTAACCAAAATATCAGAATTTTGTTAAGTATTGAATACAAAATACTTTAATAAATAATAAATATTTTCAGTACAATCACACTTCATTGAATTTATATTTTAGTTTATTGTCAGGGACATAGGATTGTAAAAGTTCAGTTTTGCCTTTATATTGAACGAGCAAGGTTCAATACTTGATTAATCAAGTGTCTAAAAAATTACAAAAATAATTGTTTCCATTAAAATAAATTGAAATAAAAAAAATTCTATTGATTGTACTTAAAAGATAAGTTTTCATTAATTTAAATAGGTAGACAATAATTGTGAGTCATAGTCTAAGAAGTTTTTATAGGTTTGAAGACAAACTTCACTGTCATCAACACTATAGGGCTCTACTATGAGTGACCTCCCCTACCATACAATATCTTTAGACCATGAGTACCACCTTGACGCGAAAATGTTCGATCAAGAAATAATATTATGAACAAAGAACGCCCGGACTCGGATAAAACCGAGCAAACTTTGTCTATCCGAATAGGGGCACAACCCGGCGTTAACACAGACCCAGCCAACGGGCCAAGTGGAAAATCTTCTGAATCGCTCACTCCTCCTATCTAACCAACACGGCCAACACGGTGGCTCCCCCTTAGGAGTACTGTAAACTCCCTTCTTCGAGGAAGGAACACGCTGTTGCCAAGGCGTTCTAAACCCGGTAGCAGCAGTTCAGTTTCTCTTCTCTCCGGAAAACCTGCCCGTGGTAGTGCGTCTCTCTCCCAGGTTAATACACCCGGATAAACATCCATCAGCGCGCCAATCAGGACATCTCAGTCCAACCCAGCGACCACCAAGCAGAAGGAAAATGCCTAAACTGTGGCCTATACAGAGAGGCAGATGGCACTCAGAATACTCCGTAGAATGATTCCGTTATCACAAGAGAACTTCGCAGAGAAGGACAAAGCAAAATCATTGCCCTCAAAAATGCTTCGACCACTAAAGGCCCTCCCCCCCTCCCTAACTCCCAAAAGGTTGCGCTCTCCTAACGAGCCTCAGCCATCCTCTAAGAAATCAAAGACGACTGGTCTCATTTTCTCCACTGCTAAATATTTCATCGAGATAGCGAAAGATAGTTTGATAAGGGCGATCATAGATCGGAACAACGCAGACTTCTCCATCACGCCAGATAGATGGAAGATGGTGAAGTTCGCCTTGCTGAAGGTCTATATGGAGGCTCTTTCACTTAACCCTGGCCGTCCCCCATGTTGTCAGGATGCTAGCTGGCTGGCATCAAGGACACATCAAACTACTCGGTCGGTGAAATCTCTCAACCAGGCGATTTGCCGTCTCGGCGAAGTCTGGCCTGGTGCAAAGGTCGCGGCTGTTTCCAGGGATAAAATTCCTTGTAGACGACAGTTTCTGGCGTTGTCACCCCGTCACCGAAGGATGGTGATGCGCAGTTCAACTCCACTATCGAAGTTAACATGCTTCCTGATCCCGAACTAGAGTTGGAGGACCTACTTCTGTGCTCCACCACTGACGAAGATGCTAGCAACGATGGGGAAGCTGCTGACATTACTATAATAGAGGTATCCTCACCCAAACACAGTGATGTTAAAGGCAGTACAGATTAACCTTTACCACTCGAAGGCGGCGTCTGCGGCTCTTTTTCATCTAGCAGAGAAATAAGAGCTCATCCTTGTCCGATAACCTTGGGTAGTCAGAAACAAGGTTTGCGGACTCAACCTGAAGGGATTTAAGCTCCTATACATACAAGGCACAGGTAAACCAAGGACGTGTATCCTCATTAAATATGATATTAATGCCCTTATCCTTCTTCATATCAGTGATAAGGACACCTTTACGGCCACACTGGAGCTTAAGGCTCACAATATTTGGATAATCTCCAGCTACATGGCGCACGATGAGACTGATGCTCCTGTTCCGATACTTAGAAATACGGTCAGGGAAGCCACTAACCAAAAGACCAACACACTACACACAGTCTGGGGTAGCTCAGATATCAGTGAAACAGGTGAATTACTTTTTATTTTATTCTTGGAACTAACCTCCAGATTTGTAAAGTGGGTGTGGAACCCACCTTTACAGGTACGTTCTCCTTACACAAAGAGGTTAAAAACAAACTGGGGCCTCTATAAGGCGGTCCTTAGTAATTGTCTACCTGCCACAGGTCCACCTTTAATAGGAAATAGGCAAACCCTCAACAAGGTGGAGGACACCCTGACGCTTGCATGTAATGTGGCGACGGAAATTTCTTGCCCCAGCAGGCTTCTCAGAGGCAAGCTCAAACTTCCGTGGTGCTCGAGGGAAACCATGACGCTAAGGATGGAGTGTCGTAAGCTTTTTTACCAAGCGAAAAGAACCAATGTTTGGACTTATTATAAGGAATGCCTCAGAAAATTAAAAAAAAATGATCAGGAAAGCAAAACGATCCTTGCGGAAAATCCTCTCAACAACGCCCATCACCCCAAGCCTCTTAGCCAAAAGTGGTGGGAGTTGAAGTTCATCTAGTCTTGAGTCGCTGGTGTCAAGCCCTGAAAATCACCGGGATTAGACGACATCATCCCAGCTTAACTTCAATTAGTTTCCAAGATACTGATTCCGTGGCTTATGGTCATTTAACTTGACCTATATTCCAGCCTCATGGACGAAGGTAAAGGCGGTCTTTATTTCTAAAAGAGGTGTCTCTTTCGCAATATGCTTACACTAAAGGTAAGTCCGTAGAGACAGCCCTGCATGAACTTACCACAATCATAAAGCGTTTGCTACTGCAGAAATAATACTCACTTGCAGCTTTCCTTGATGTGCTTTCAATAACATCAGGTCCAAAGCGATAATGGCATCCTTGAGGAGGCTAGAACTTGACGATCCTCTCATCAAACTTACTGACCTCATGCTAAAAAGCATGTCATCGTCTCCAGTATGGGAGGATCTTATGTTCAGAGAGTAGTCACTAGGCGTAAACCTTACGGAAGTATCCTTTTACCATTTCACGGAACGTAACTTTGGATGAGTAACTCATAGACCTAGAGTACTCTGGTTACAAGGTTATCGCTTACGCCCTGATTTGTCCAGGAAAGTACTCAAACACACAGGTTGAAGTGTTACAACACGCCCTCTCCAAGGTAATTATCACGGAATGATGGGTGTGGTCTGGGCGTAAACCCAGACAAGACATAGTTAATACTCTTCTCTCGCCGCTGGCCACTTAAAAACTGGAGCTTTCAGAGACATCTCTCAGGATTGTAAATGTTAGATGGCTTGATCACCCGATAGATTGTTACGCAATAATTCCTTTGTGCAATATTTACCCCGGCGAGCGTTGGAGAAAGGGGTGAGCTAGCACTTGACCTAAACACCTGATGGGCGCCACGTGGTTTGAGAGTCCACGAACTCCATAAACAAAAATTATTTACCAAATCCAAAACATTTCTGTTCATTCAAATTCCTTTAATTCAATTCAGATCAATTTATCTTTCCAAATTATTCAATCTAATTTAACTGAGACAAAAAGGGGCAGAGCAAAGTAGCGCACAAACTCAAAACTAATAAACTATAAAACTAAACTCTAAAATAAAAATGTTTTCAAAAATAATTCGCAGTACTTATCTTTGTTTTTGTAGTTTTATGATGATCCAATAATTTGATAAATTGATCCAATCTCCTCCGAAATCTTCGTTCGTTCGTCATTAACGTCAAACGTCATCGTCGTCTTGACTATTCCGCTGTCATATTTTCCCGATCCTTACTTTTCCTTTTTCTTTCTATATATTGTCTTTAGTTTTCTTCTGCTAATTTCTTGCTTTTGTCTTATGTCTTTGACCTTTTTCTCACACCACTTAGCTTTTCACAAGGTTTTATACTGCAACATCACTACTGGAACTTCGAACGAAAAGTGAGAAAGCCGCTTCACCTACTAAAGCTTTTATTGAAAAAGCGCCCCTATTGACGTTGCCGCCCCCTATTTTGGCAATTTTTCCTCAATCGGTTAGGATTCGGATTCATAATTTTTTTTCGATTTACATTTTATTATTTTAAAATGTCCCTTATAATTTGTGTTTAATGTTTTCATTAACAGAAAAATTCTCCTTTCTTTCTTTTGTGTATATCCGGGCAGCATTTACCAATTTGACAGGTACGTTCACATGTTTGTTTATTTTTATGTTGCTATTAATTTGCAGGTGGGCTTATTTCCAATATTTGCTTTGGGTTACGGCAGTCTCGGTACCATTTATATTCTTCTCGGGAAATTAAAGTTTTTCGAGATAATCGGTAATGTCGATGTCGGTGTCAAGGTTAGGTTGTGTTTTGCGTGATATTTTGGAATTTTTGAGAAGATTGGACCAGGTAAGTAGTAAGTTTGCTCTAAAGTAATGTTTTCTTTGTTTTCAGGAAGGGACAAGTATTACGATTTTGTATTTTACGCTATTTCAACATTCGGCTTCGTGCGTTACTTTACCTACCTTACATCATCATTACAGAGGTAAGTTATTTTGAAATTAAAGTGAATAATTTAAATGAAACTTAATCTAACTTAGTCTAACTTAATTCTAATTCCAGAAATACTGAGATCCCGCGACGATTTATGTATGTATAGTGAATATATAAGCGAAGAAACGTGTCAGCGTCTTGTGCATTCTGGGAAGGATTTCATCACCAAAAACAACAAGATACAGCAAATCTCCAGCGTTTTTAAGAAAAATGTCATCTAAATGTCATCTTGGAGGCACCTTCAGTATATCTTGACTACAGCATCAGAGTACTCATGAAGGAGGGAAGAAGGATTTTAACACTCCGTACGTGACAAGGAGTAAGATCGGCACCATGTCTGATTGAACGTGTCTGGCCCATTGCGGTAAGTATATTTCTCCTGTATCTCCGCTATTGCATTTAGGCTCTGAAAATAAAACAGAATTCTTTGCAGAATCATTCAAATTTCGAAATGGAGGACAAAGATGGAGACGACCAGTACAAAGGTAATTTTGTTTTACTATATAAAAATTTATTAATAATTTCTTTTTGTTTAAGGTCACCACATCCCTTACACTGCGGAATTATCTCATAACATACCTCCCCTTCCTCCGTGAGATTTCGAAGAAATCTCATATCCAAAGTTCCTCTATGCCAATGAAACCCTTTGGGTAGCCTAATCTATTTATTCATGCTATCCTACTTAACCACAATATGTTCTCCCTACTCAATGAGTGCCTATCACTTACGATTCTTCTACGTCTTATTTGAGCAACCTTTATTTACGTTCGCCAGGGAAACCTCTGGTGACCGAACATCTTAAGAATACTTATATCAATACATAATTTCAAGAACTTCCCAGGGTATCTTGGGACAATCGATCGACAACCCTTTATTAAGAATGAAACTGAAAATCTTAACACTTTGTACAAATGAACTCAACAGAGTAACAACCGCAGGGGGCTTAAGCGGCCAATGTGTACTCCATATTTATTCAGAGAAGCTGAGTGGATGCCTTCTTAAGGCGACCTATAGTGCTTTATTCGATATCTGAAGAAAACGGTTTTAAATCCTTGGCATGCCAGATACCAGCGTCCTTACCACTTTTATCTTGCAATTGGTATGTCCAGGGGGACACAACCCTAACTATCTTAAAGGGTCCGATGTATTTCGGTGCAAGTTTTGCGTTGAAATATTTCACCGCATCGGATAAAACATAATTCTTTCTCAAAACCATATCGTTTACCAGGAATTTCAGATCTCGCCGAAGGAGATCGTACCCATGTTTTGAGGATTCCGCGGCTTTGACTAGTCTCCTTCGTACATCTTTTATGACCTCTTCTAGGGCCAGAGATCTTAATTCGGGGTCATAAACATCACTAGTATAAAGTTTTCCGTGTGATTTCCCATGCGTTATCATTTCGCGACCAAAATTAATAAAATACGGCGTCAGCTTCGTAGCCTCTTGAGTAGATGTGCGGATAGCACAGGCAATCTTCGCCAGGTGCTGATCCCAAATGCGATGGTTCTCCGACACATACGCTCGAAGCATGGATTTGATTATCTGATTGATCCTTTCAGGCGGGTTTGCTTGAGGGTGATAAAGAGCAGTATACCTAATTTCAACTCCGTAGTTATCGCAGAGCTTCTTAAAATCGCGGCCCCTGAACTGAACCCCATTGTCAGTAATCAAGATTCTAGGTACGCCAAAAACTAGAAATACGTGATCTTCTAAAGCCTGAATAATAGGGTTCACCGACGCGTTACGCAATGAAAATAGCATCGGGAATTTAGTGAGCTGATCTACAATCGTCAGAATATAAACGAATCCGCGATTTGACCGAGGAAGGGGTCCGATTAGGTCCATGCTTAGACATTCCCAAGGCTTACTAGCTATTTTGCGCTTAGTCATCAATCCTATGGGTTTTTTGCGCTCTGGTTTAGTAACCTGACAAGTTCTGCATTTTTTTATATAAGAGGAAACATCCGATCTCATTTTAGGCCAATAATAGCGCTGTGAAAGTCGCTCAAAAGTTTTCTGTACACCACCATGGCCGGATGTTGGAACGTCATGAGCTTTGAACAGCAATTCCTTTCTGTTATATTTGGGGATCACCTGCTTCCAGAATTCAGACTCCATTGCCAGCGATGGATACTTGGGCTGGTGGTGCCGGAATAAAATACCGTCTTCCACCTTCCAATCAGGAAATTTAGCTGGAATTCTATGGATATTTTCAATCATTTTATTGTACCACTTGTCTGACTCGCTGTTGGCTCCTCTTACGCAATCTAAAATCGGAACTGAACGTGAAAGCCAGTCTGGCAAAAGATGTTCCTTGCCTTTACGGTGGACGATCTCAAAATCAAATTGCTGGAGTTTCATAGCCCACCTAGCCAACCTTCCAGTGGGGTCTTTCAAGTTGTGTAGCCAGATAAGCGATGCGTGGTCCGTGACTACGGTGAATTTTGAGCCTTCGAAGTATGGCCTCAATTTATCTATAGCCCATAGAACCGCCAAACACTCCCTCTCCGTGGTGGAGTAATTTCGTTTGCACCTGTTCAACGAGCGGCTTAAATAGGCGATAACTCTGTCTTCGCCGCCTGCATTCTGTGTAAGCACAGCACCCAATCCGTACCCTGATGCGTCGGTGTGTATTAGGAACGGGTAATCGAAATCTGGGCAATTTAGGATCGGAGCAGAAACTAAGCCTTGCTTAATGGAGCGGAAGGCTTCCTCGCACTCCTGAGACCAAACGAACTTCCTCTTCTTTTTCAAGAGATCTGTTATGGGAGCTAAAATGGTGGAGAAATTCGGCACAAATCTGCGGTACCAAGCTACTGTACCGATGAATTTTCTAACTTCAGAGACTGTTGAAGGATGGGGAATATCTAGAATACACTTAACTTTATCAGGGTCCACCCGTAACCCTTGTTCTCCCACGCCATAGCCTAAATATTTAAGTTCGGAGCGGCAAAATTCACATTTTTCATAGTTGATTACTAATCCAGCTCGGTGTAGCTTGTCTAGAACTTCTTCTAAAACTTGCTTGTGTTCCTCAAAACTTTGGGTGACGATAATAACATCGTCAAGGTACACAAATACACGACTTTCCAAGTTCCCCGAAAGAACCCTATCGATTAGGCGTTGCCATGTCGCCGGAGAATTACTCAATCCGAAAGGCATTCTCCGAAATTGGAATAGGCCACGATTAGGTACAGTGAAGGCCGTGTATTGCTTTGATTCTTCTTGTAGCGGTACCTGCCAAAAAGCAGACTTAACGTCAAGGGAAGACATATACTTCGCATCCCGCAGCTTGTCTAATGTTGAGGTAACGTAGGGTAGTGGAAAGGCATCCTTTTTGGTAACCTTATTTAGTCGCCGATAATCGACGCAGAACCGATAAGTGCCGTCTTTCTTTTTGGCCATCACCACAGGTGAGGACCAGGCACTATTGGATGGCTCTACGACTCCTGCCTCTAACATTTTGTCTAGTTCAATATTAATAATTCTCTGGATTGCCGGTGAGACGGGGTAGTACCGCTGCTTTATTGGGGTTGCGTCGGTTTCGATGACGTGTTGTACTTGATTGGTACAACCTAGCCCCTTTCCCATTTTATCCTCTGCTTTCTTAACGACCTCTCTTAGTTCCTGTTGCTGCACAGCAGTTAATTTGGACTGGCTTTGTCGTGCGTCTACACGTATACTGTCCTCAACACCATCAAACTGCCATGAATTCTTTTTTAAATTTGCCGAAATTCCCGTTGCTTGCCAAAAATCTGCTCCTAGGATTAGCGAGTGGGGTACCTCCGGTGTCACTAAAGCATCAATAACTGCAACCCGTCCTTCCAGTACTATAGGCAAGCTCGGTTCACCTAAGTAGTATAAATATGGGGTTTCTGGACCAAATGAGCAGGAGCACCTAAAAATTGGTTAAATTGTGAGGGAAATCGAGGTCTGACGTCACATTTTTGCTCATTTTCAATGGTCCAGAAACCTCATAGCAATTTTTGGAGGAGCAGTTTCGGTCTTGTAGGCTACAATTGAGAGATAAGGAAAAGAGATAAGGATTTTCGGTCTTATAGGCTACAATTGAGAGATAAGGATGTCGGCCATCTTGGATCTTGGGTTTTCGGTCTTATAGGCTACAATTGAGAGATAAGGAAGAGAGATAAGGATTGTCGGCCATCTTGGATTTTGGGTTTTCGGTGTTATAGGCTACAATTGAGAGATAAGGATGTCGGCCCTCTTGGATCTTGGGTATTCGGTCTTATAGGCTATAATTGAGAGATAAGGATTGTCGGCCATCTTGGATTTTCGGTATTCGGTCTTGGAGGCTACAATTGGTCTTCTTCTTCTTTGGGGATAAGGGAATGGGGTTTCGAAGGTCAAAGGTCAAGGTCGGTGATTGTTTAGTAAGATAAGGCACCTGTCGGCCATCTTGGTTTTTGGGTATTCGGTCTTGGAGGCTACAATTGGGCACACGTGATGTTTGCATTGTTTCGATGACGTCATCAGTGTGTTTGGGTTTAGGATGGAACTCATAGTCGATTATCAGTAAAGTGCTCACCGATCCCATTGATTTTTGGGGAGTAATGATTAAGTCATTGCTATGGATGTGAAATTGTGAGAGGTTGGATCGAGTGCTGATTGAGCGTGTGGAAATAATTAATTATTAATTTTCGATTAGTAATTTTCAATTATCGATTTAATAGAATATTTATAGATAGTTGAGTGTTATTAATAAATAACCGCATGCACACACATACGCATGTACGCGCCAATGTTAAGTATAATTAGTAATACAGGGGTATTTAAATTTTGACTACCAGGCGATCATGAATTTAAGTACAAGAAAGCATTTTCTCGCAACCCCAAAACTTTTGTTATGATCAAGACGATGTGATCGCACATGTAGCTAATCATTAGACAGCGGCATAATATTCTTACTATGACCAAAGCATGGCTCGCTAGAGTGAACAGCGTTATCAGTAAATTTTGCCCCGAAAAACTTATGAGGAACATAAAATTCTGTTGGTTTATATGCTTTAAACATGGCTTGATTACGAAACATTTTGCACAGCTGATTGTGTTGCATGTGTTTATGACTGCCTGGTATTAGCCATCGAATAAAATGTGCTAATCGTGGGGTTATGAATATGCGAAAAAACCCTCTATGTGCTGAGTTTAATGAATTTGTGGTTTTGGTTCAATTTTGAGGTCTGGGTTTTCGGTCTTGGAGGCTACAATTGATTTTGTTCTTCTTTGGTTTGCACCTGGACCTGGTTCTGAACCTGGACTTAAAAATACCATCAATTAGCATCAATATTAATAAATATCTGGTTAAATTTCTTTTAACATAAAAAATCCGCTGATAAGTAGTAGTAAACATTTGGATTCAATTCGTTTGCGTAAAAAATGTGCCGATAAGAGTTGAATGGCCCAGAATGTTTTGGGGTGATAAGAAAAAAAAACGATTCGCTGTAGTAACCTCGAACTTTAAAAGATTGTCATGCAATTTCTTTTCAAGATCTAAATATAGACATTAATGCGAGGTCATATTATTAAATAATTTCGTGTTTATGCAACTAGCAAGTAAGTCATTCTACCGATTACGTCATCTTGACCTTGATTACTAGTTAAAGTAACATCATTGAGGAATAGCCAAAAGAATTTCTGTAATTAATGGAAAAAATCTGATGTTTAAAAATAATCCGTTAATAAGTAATAAACGTCTAGTCAAGGTAGCTAGAATGGCTTCTTTCGGTACTTTGGAGAGGCTTATCATGTGAAGAACTTGCAAAGAAAATAAATATCTTTTCATAGCCTTAAACTTCGTTTCTTTATGGTTATGCCGTAATAATCTTAATAAGAGAAACCATTCATTCGTAATTATGCTTTAAATTTATACCAAACTAGCAGCTAACAAACCCATATAGCAACCTTGAACTTCAGATAGGAAGAAGAAATTAACATGATCATTGCGATCGTTTTAGCACTTTCTAAAAATAGCCTCAAAACTATGAATTTAGACTAGGACAAACAAAATCGAGGTAGCTGAAATGTCCTCTTTCGATGCTTTAAAGAGATTTATCATGTGAAGAACTTAAGAAAATAAATAGACCCAAATTGTGATCTCACCGAGTTCAGTTTACTTTGAGTTTGTCATATAATTTTGGCAAATGTCAGCTTCCGGGTTTGTTGCCGTTGCAGCACTTTCTAAAAATACCCTCAAAAACTTTGAATTGGGACGATAGAACAAACAAAATCGAGGTAGCTGGAATGGCTTCTTTTGGTAATTTAGAGAGATTTATCATGTCAAGAACTTAAGAAAATAAAATAATCTTTTCATAGCCATAAACTTCGTTTCTTCTTTTTTCAATCGTGATAATCTTAATAAGGGAAACCATTTTTTTTTTTGAATCGTAATAATGTTTTAAATTTATATCAAACTGACAGATAACAAACCCATATGACATTTAAAATTAAATTTTTGTATACGTCATGTAACAATAGACCCAAATTGTGAGCTCACCGGGATAAACGAACGAAAAACTACTATCCTAATGACATTTTCAAATTTTATAGAGAAATGCAGCTGAACCAATGAAAGAAATTTAAAGCGCATTAAACGGAGGCTTTAATATTCGTATTAAAAGCTTTCTATTGGAAAAGGATGATGAAGGAATTTTGGATCCAAAACAATTTTTCTACAAAATCAAACCTCAAGTTATAAATCTTCTTGAAGCAAGTTTACAGAAAATCCTCTGAGTTAGGCTCAAGGAAATTGATATGTTACTTAGAAGATACATTTCATTATATAATCCATTATTTATATATATAAATCTCCAAAAAGTAGTTTAAAGTATGAATTGAAGTTTTCATACATTCATAGAGCTCTTGATTCAGACAATGGAATTGATTAAAACAATATATTGATCTTAGTACTTTGCATAGATCAAAAGCTGTTAACACTTTCCGATCTTAAGTTCTTATAATGGAATTTGTATTTATCACGATGAATGACACTAATTTTGTGTTCTTAAGCATATTCAAATGTTCAACAGATGCTTACTATTGTCAAGACTTATTCTAATATCGCCATTAAATCTTTTGATTGGAGCACAGTTCAGATTACTAAAATTATCACAGTTTAAAAAATGGTTTGTCTTTTACTTTGTTTGCATTTTTAGATTCATATAGATTAGATTTCTCTAGCGAAGAAAAATTAGCGAATAATTCATCTGATGAAAACTTAATATTAACCAGATCCTTTTATAAAAATGACGATTTATTTAATTTAATGAATACCTTAATTGCTTTGAAAAATTTAGGGAAAATTCATTGCCTATGCAAAAGTAGTTTGATAATAAATTTACAGATACGAAGTGTTCTGATAATGATTATGCGCATTCAACAAACGTTTGGAAAGCATTTGAATGTAAAATATTTGTAGACTAAGTGAAAATATATTTAAAATGTGAGGTTTTGTTATTAGGGAATATCTTTGAAAATTTTAGACAAATATGTAAAAAAAATATGCTTGACCCTTGTCATTATTAAACAGCAACAGGATTATTTTGGGATGCTATGCTTAAATATACATAGATTGAATTACAATTATTAACTGGCGTAAATATGTATAACTTTATAAATAAAAGAATGAGAAGGGGGCTAACACAATGTTCTCGCAGGAATTCTACTGCTAATAATAAGTATATGGAAAATTTTAATCAATCACAAAGCTCAACATATTTAATTTACCTCGATTCCAATAATTTATATGGGTGGGACATGTCTGAATTCTTACCATATGGAGGAATTTCAATGGTTAGAAAATAAGGATATTGATATAACGAGCATTCCTCAAAATTCATATATATTTGAAGTAGATTTAGCTTATCCAGAATCACTTTATGACTTACCATTTGGCGCAAATAACATAAGAAGCCCTGAATTAGGCTCAAAGAAATTGATAGCTGACTTAGAAGATAAATTTCATTACATAATTCATTATAGAAATCTCCAACAATGTTTAAAGAATGGATTGAAGTTTTCATGCATTCATAGAGCTCTTCGATTTAGACAATCGAACTGGTTAAAACAATATATTGATCTAAATACTTTGCATAGACCAAAAGCTGTCAACACTTTCCGAAAAGATTTTTCAAATTAGGTAATAATGCTGTCTACGGCAAAATAAGGGAAAATGTTGATAAGAGTAGGGATATTATGATAGATACGGAATGGGCAAGTCGAGGTAAACATTAGGTCTTGTGCTTTAATTGCAAAGCCCAATTTTCATAGTATTGCGCAATTTACAGTAAATATGGCAGTAGTAGAATTAAGCAAAGTAAAATTGACTTATAACAAACCAGTTTATTTAGGTTTTGTACTTCTTGAAATATTGAAATTAAAAATGTATAAATTCCACTACGAATTCAGTATGAGGATAGAGTTATGTTAAATTATACGGATACAGATTCCTTTATTTATACGATTAAAACTATTGATTATTATAGTGATATTTCAGATGAGAGAAATGAAAGATTTGATACTTTAGAATACAGTTCAAACAATCCTTTCAGTCTTACACTAAAATATAAAAAGAAATTAGGTTACATGAAATATGAGCTTAATAATAACATAATCTTAGAATTTATAGGTTTAAAGTCTAACATGTATTCTTTATCTAAACGAAATGTTAGAAGAATAATTTTAATGGTGATATGCTTATATTTAGATCTAAGTTGCAGCAGCTTTATACACAATATATAAATAACGTAGTTTTGAGCTCATCAGATGGCAAAAGATATTTAAGAGAGGATAGAATTGAAACGTATGCTTGGGGGCATTATATAAAAGTATAACTTTATAAATAAAGGAATCAGAGGGTGGTTAACACAATGTTCTCGCAATGTTCTTAAAATTAACATCCCATTTATCTTCTTACGAGTAGACAACAGGAAAAAAAGAAAGATATTAACTTGAGTGTTAATTACACTGACTATTCAGAAGTTGGAATAAATGATTAATTTTTAAATTGTAATTAGTTTTATTTTCAAACATTTTTATACAATGACATCGAGCATTCTTAACTGTTTTAGAATTTCTAAAGCTCTTCTTCCTGACCTCCTGCTTGATGTTAATTTTAATTCATCCACCAGTATATTGGGGTCTGTAATATCTTGAATTTCATCATCGCCATTGGAGTCTTCATCACAACTTTGGGCATCATCCTCAACCGCGGAATCACAACTTCGGTTATCATCATCAAACGCGGCGTTGTCATGTTTAACTGAATTTGGGTTCACATCTTCATTTACTCTTCTATCAGCGATGCTAAAATATCCATTATTCTCACCCTTTAAAGATCCTTGAGAATGTCCCCGATTTTTTCTAAGCGGTATAATTTTATTTCTAATAGTATTGCTAACGGGATCAAAACCGGCTTCATTGATGGGTGTTAATAAATGGGTATTTTCATCTGATAAAATTTCTTCTTCACGATTTTTATCTTTCAATAAATGTGTTGACCGTCTCTTATATCTTAGAAGACTATCTTTCCGGCTAAAGAATTTGTTGCATTCTATGCATTTAAACGTATTGGTGGTTATCTAAACACTAAAAATGATCTGTTGAAATCGATATTTATAACTTATCACTCCCACCAACGCCAACAACAACACCAACGCCAACATCAACACCAACGCTAACACCAACATCAACACCAACTTTATTTAGTTCTGGCGGAGATTCAACCAACGGGGCGACATGGGTGAGCACGTTTGGTTTTAATTGAGTCAGCAACAGGTGGTATTTCGTGATGTCGGACGTAATCCGGTACAGGGCGAACTGGGCTTCGACTTGTTGGAACCACACTCTAATATTTTGAGGCCAAAATTCGGGCATAGAAATTTTTGCGTTTACCGCTTGTAACTCATTATTATTAACTAGTGCATGTGGCGTGGGCTGCGGATAGAAAATATTCACTGGCTCGTCGTTGTTGGCTGGGGGTTGAATAATATCCTCAGGTGATGCTTGAGATGCAGGAAACTCCGGTCCGGCTGCCTTCTTATTGTCTGGTGTCGACATCCTGGGAAGCTTGACGGTTTGCGTATAATACTACTGAAAAAATGAAAAATCGAATAATGTTAAAATTTCCGTCGCTAGGCGCGTTAATTTGTTCGATGACGCCGAGTACAGAAATCACGTGGGATAAAAAAATTTCCTTTTTGCCGTTCAAATAAACTGAAATTATTTCTTCGCGGCCGTCACAAAAAATCACGTCGGCTCACCACTTTAGCGTTTGTCTGCTAAATACCGACAATTGGAAAAAAAGCAAATGAAACAAGAATCTCAATAATAAAACTTAACTTCTTTATTTCACAAAATGTACAGCCGGACTGGTTAACTACGACGATCTCCTCACTTCTTCTCGTTGCCTCGTTAATATTTTCGAGACTAACTGCCTTGCTCGTGTTTGCGTGTGTGAGCACTTTTGTCGTTTACAGTTGTGGCTCTGGAGCGCAATGGATATCCATTTGAAAGTTTCGATGTGCGACTGTTATTGTTCGGTAAAATTTACATTGGCGTACAAATTTATGTGACAGAATGATTATCCACATATTTAATTAAAAACTGTTTTATTGAAAATTGGAATAAGAGATAGCTTGGTTTGGTGAAAGCTAATTTTGTAACGCGTGGACCAATTTGGATGGTTCTTTTTTTGTTGTACAGAGGATGATCCCCTATTGCTAATAGGAGAAACAAATTTGGCCTGGGGGGAGGGGGATGGATTATCTAACTTCGTAACGCCTGGACCGATTTAGATGGTTCCCTTGCTGTTGTATAGAGTATGATCCCCCATTGCTTATAGGAGGATAATTTGTTTCTATGGTGGGGGAGGGGGAAGGGGAGGGAGTGTTCTGGGATTATTTCCCAAGGACTGCGAGTGCTTTCTTTTGGCAAGAGAAGGTGCACCAGCCCTGAATTTATTTCACAAGATCTTTTAAAAGAATTTAAAACACACTTTTATTTAGTTTAAAAATACACAACTTTTATCAGTAATTAACTTAACAACAACTTTTCTTTTAATGATGCGACTCAGGAGGCCTTACCTCTGGTGGGGGGATCACTCCTGGTCAGATTTAGAAAAATAACTATGTAATAGTAAACTTCGTTAAATCTTTTCCAGGGAGGATTGTAAATGCAGCATTTATTGTAAATAGGATCTTTGAATGCAATTGGTCAATGGGTCAATTGCGTTGGGTCGAAACATAAGAACGAAGTTGTTTATGTTTGCTACTGACCTAAAATTTCTCATGACCAAATGATGTAAACAACACCTGGTCAATTGCCTTGCGTTTATGCATTACCAGGAAATGTGCTTGAGTTGCATTATCGATAATCGCTAAGAAATTCTGGTGACAGAATTTCTGTGTTGAAATTTGAGCTTGTTCGAAAAGGGGAATGAAATTTGTGGTTTGTTTATGATGTAATGTCATGAAATTGGATAAGAGAAATTTGGGTATCACACTTATCACAAATCAGGAGAAAAACAATTCTATATTTTTTTACAAAATTATATCTATCACTTATTATTGATTAAGTTTAAAATAAATCAATTTCTGCTTTTCAAAAACAAAAAAATACATATCTTTTTCTTTTAAAGTGTTTACTCATTGTTTGCAAGAAATTTGAGGCTTTACTTGTTCCACTGAGTTTTTATTCGTTTTTTCTTGCAAGGTGAGATTATATACCTGACTTGAACGAGGTACAGGTTCGAGTTTCGTTTCTAATGAATTATCAGTTGTGTCAATGCGATTGCATGTAAGATTGTTTCGAAGTATAAATAGCATGAATGCTACTAGTGTAGTTATAATGACGTAGCTTACGACATAATGATGTATATCATGTTTAGTGGGCTTGGGGAATCCCTGGTTCTCGCGTTGTTTTTGTTTCTCAAGTGCTTCACTAATTGCTTTGATCTCGTCGTTGTTATGATACTTGAGTACTTGAGTTGGGAACTCTTCTGCAATGTGTTGTTGGCTTAGGTAAGTGACGGTAGGTATATCATTTGTTATATTTATGGATGTTAAATAAACATTGTTAGTGTAGGACGATTTATGAGACCCCAACGTTAGTTCCTTTGATCGGATATAACATCCGGGCTTTAGCTTTATAATTCCGGTTCCGTTCATGTGGAAAGGAGTTATTACATTTCCGCATACGGTATCCAGGGAATTTTGTTCGTATAGGACGAAAAGCCAATGGTTGGGCTGTGATAACTGTATCCAGTAATTAGTCGCAGGTACAGTACGGATTTCGCAGTCTGGAGGTGTTTGTGTGACATGCTGATGTAATTTGATCTCGCATAAATTATGTGATGATCTTAAATTGAATATGGGATGTGTTATGCGACAAAGGTAATGGATGAGGTTATTTGTCATGCAGTTGCTGAAATCAACTTTGTTAAGAGGATAGTAATGCTCGCGATTGCGATCTACAACTAGGTACTCCAATGAGGGTTGTATATAAGAAAAGTATTTTGCAGTTGGAATGGGTAGGGGTATAAGTTTGAAAAGTTGGTATTGCGTAGTAAAGGGAAGTGGTATTTTGATTTCGAAAATGATTTTGTCGTTTATACTAGCAGTACTTATGTGACTGATTTGATACAATTTCATTACTGTATTTTCAGTTTGGGTTAATGGGAGTAGGATATTTGATGGTAAATTACTTTGGATATCTTTTAATAGTTGTTTAATTTGATCTGGTGTAATTAATGTTGGGTGTGGTTTTCCATGTTTAACATCGATCAATAGATCGACAAGGTGACCTAAAGTTTATTGATGACGCATTAATATAAGCGTAATGTGAGAAACCAATGTTTCCCATTCTATTACTACTCTGTGTGAGTTAACTTCTTTATTCAAATAATTTAGGGAGTTGCTGACTCTTTTTAACTTATCTTCAATATTGTCGACTTGGTTTTCTATGTCGAGTCTAGTTTTGTTAAAAACTTTTGTTGTACTTTCTAATATGACAGTTTGGCTTTTTATGAGATCTAATACATAGTTGTTATCACTAATTAGCTTATTAATTTTTTCATCATAATATTTTGCATCATTTTCATCTAGTGTGCCAAATAATGTTTTACTAATTGTCCCTATAGCATTAAATAACCCTCGTTTAACCCGAGTGTTACCTGCTTTTAACAGTTGCGCTCTAAGCTCGATATCGGACAAGGTGGTGTTGATGATTTGGCATATTCCTTGGCAATATTTAAGTTCCGGAATTTCTGATTATAGGATATTGCAAAGTGTGGTAACACGCTCTGCACATTTACGTAGGATGGATGTCTCGTAATGTAAGTTGCCCAGGTTGAAATAAGTGATGGCCTTCCATTCGTTGCTGTAAAGTCCGACATGTCCGATTTCCTCGAAGTATATGTCGGCCTTGGTCTTCAGGTTTGTAATCGATACGGGATCTTCTCCATTTACCGTCGTTATAGTTGCTATGAAAAATATGACAAGGATCAACCTGTAATGAGGTTGTCTCTGTTCTTACTTAGTCGAAAAATAACTTAAGGTTGTTGTTGTGGACTGTCTTACTTCTATTTCTTACCTTGATGGTTGTGTTTTCACTTGAGTTTATTTTTATTACTTCGTATGGTCCTGACCAGAGGGGGTCGAATTTTTTTTTTCGAGAGAAGTTTTTTAAGAGAACCTTTTCGCCAATATTAAAAGTTTTGGGCAATGAATTCTTGTCGTAGTACGACTTTGATGTCTCCTTTTTTTGAAGGAGTGCTTCTTTGGCTATTTTGTACCCGTGCTGTAACCGTGATCTAAGCTCGTTGTCGTAGTTGTCGTAATTATAACAAATCTTTGGTTCGGATCGTATTATTGTTGGGAGGTTGGCTGGAAATCCATAGAGAAGCTCATAAGGAGTATGATTGGTACTCGAGTGGGGTGTTGTATTGTATACAAACATAGAGTACGGGATCCAAGTATCCCAAGTCGCAGTATCTCTGTAGACGTAATGACGTAGATATTCAGCTAGTGTTCTATGAGATCGTTCTAATGCTCCATTTGATTGGGGATGATATGGTGTAGTTCTAAGTTTACTAAATTTTAATAACTTACATACCTTCGAGAACATTTCGCTCATAAAATTTGAGCCTTGCTCTGTGAGAAGTGAGTTAGGTATTCAGACTATATGCTTTACGAAAGCTTCTGCAACGACACGTGCCTCGGTATTTTCTAAAGGAATAGCACATGAATATTTAGTGGGATCATCTTGGAATGTGAGTAGATATTTATTGCCGGTATGGCTAACAGGAAGGGGGCCAACTATATCCAAAAATATCTTTTCGAACGGCTTTGAACTAGTAGTTGTTATTTTCATTGGTATTTTTGAGTTTCGAACCAACTTGTTTGCTTGGCATGAAGGACATTTCTTTATATATTCCCTCACGTCTTTGCTCAGTGTGGGCCAATTATAAAACTTACGTAACCGTTTTATAGTTCTTTCTACTCCCTGATGTCCGCCAAGTGGGGACTCATGGAAAGTTTTGAGAACGTTCTTTATATCATCATGCTCCGTCAGTATTATTACTTCGGCTGAATATATTCATATAATTTTAGTAGTCGGAAACGTATAATTTAACACTTGTTTTATTTCTCCAAGTGTTTTGTCATCTACTTGTGGGAGAGATATATGAAGCTCAGTAATCTTTTTTGTATAAGAACATCATGCATTTTCTGGCAGGCTTGGAGCAGTAATACGAAATCAGACTTTGTTTTTAGTGGTAGTCTTACCTTCGCGACAGCATACGTACATTTCGGAGTGGCTTGAATAATGAATTCCTTTCCTGATAATTTCTTGTTTATTTCAGAAATTTTATCACAAGAAGTATTGTTTTCCATAACTTTGTCGCTAGATATAATATAGAATATGTATGGAACGCCTTTGACTTGAGCTAAATCATTTTGATTTGTCGTAAATACGGTGCTCGCATCAGAGTGAACTGATGACACGTAATTATTATACAATTCTTCAACGGACTTTGCCTGTTGGCGGGTTACTACATTGACCTTTTTATTTTTGTCATATCTGTAGTTTTTGGAATAATTCTGCTTAGTGCATCGGCAATTGCGTTAAGCTTTCCTGCTTTGTGGACGATTTTGTAATCGTACTCTTCTAACCGAATCCTCCAACGCATCAATCTCGAAGAACAGTCTTTTATACTCATTAACCATACTAGTGGCTTATGACCTGTCACTATTGTGAAAGTCCTGCCATAAACATATGGTTTGAATTGCTCACAAGCATATACGACGGCAAGCAACTCTTTCTCTATGGTTGAGTATCGAGTTTCAGCTGGGTTTAGCGTCCTGCTTGCGTAACATATTGGATGCTCTCCATCTGTGTGATGTTGCGACAAGACGGCTCCTAAAGCTTTATGACTTGCGTCAGTAGTAACTACGAACTCTTTGTCGAATTGTGGGTATGCGAGAATTGGTGCGGTTAGGAGATTCGTCTTGAGAGTTTTGAACGATTCTTCACAAAAAGCATCCTTTGGGGTTGGATACGTATTCACTGTACTGATTTTGGATGGATCTGGATTTATACCGTCAGCACTGACTACATATCCTAAATACGCTATTTCCTTTTGAAGAAAATGGAATTTTTCGGGCTGTAATTTAAGGTTATTTTCTTTAAGTCGTTCAAAGACTTCGATCAACTTTTCATCATGGTCTTTCAAGTTATAGCCATAAATCTCTATGTCATTTATTTATTTAAATAAAAAATAAATACTACAAACTAAAATAAACAATAATTCATAACAGATAATGTTAGCTACAATGTAAGCTATGATTATGATAACTATAAACTGAGAGGAAGGAGAATTAGGAAACGCGATCAAGATGGGCGGGATAAAGATATAAGGCTTTGTGAAGGGATGATTTACTCAGATGGAAGTCAAAGGAGGGAAGGTCGTTGACTTTTCGAAGCATCCTGGTAATTGGTTCGCGTTGACCGTAGTTCGTGCGATGGCGGTCGAGTTGGAAAAGGGGAGTGGACCTAAGGTTGCGGGGGTTGGTATAGATGGGTAGTCTATGGCACCAGCTAGTAGCTGATGAATGAAGAGAACGTCGGAAACATCACGACGTTTACTTAGGAGTTGTAAGTCGATCAGTTTCAGACAGTTTTCATAAGGTGGAAGGTTGAATCTATCTACCCATGGAAGATCACGTAGAGCAAAGCGAATGAACCTACGCTGGACAGATTCAATCCTGTTAATGTGGGTTGTTTGCGTGGGTGAACAAACCTGGCTGGCATATTCAAGGAGAGGTCTAATGAAGGAAATATAGAGAGATTTGGAAACATAAGGATTGGAGAACTCTCTAGACCAGCGCTTCACAAACCCTAGCGCGGAGTTAGCTCTGTTAATTATGCTATCAATATGGGAACGGAAATTTAGTTCACTATCACAGATTATTCCTAGGTCACACAAAGAGGTAACGATAGGGACTGGTACGTTGGTTAACATGTATGTTCTCGGGGTGGGTGTAAGACGCTTGCGGGAATAAGAGATGGACTGGCATTTGGAGACATTGAGCTCAAGAAAGTTATTCATGCACCATGTGGTGAACGAATCGAGGTCATTTTGGAGAAGAAGAGAGTCGGTTGTGGAGGATATTTGTTTAATTATTTTCATGTCATCAGCATAAATGGACAGCTCTGAGTATTTTATGACACAATCAACATCATTAATTGTAGGGATGAAAATTAATGGACCGAGGTGGCTGCCCTGAGGGACGCCGGAACGAGCGAAAATGGGGTTAGAAATGGATGAGCTGAAAGGAACATTTTATTGACGGTTGTTGAGGTAGGATTGAATCCAGGAGATGAATCTGGGGGGGGGGGGGGGGAAGCCTAGGCGGTCAAGTTTAAACAGGATAACGCTATGGGAGATCTTGTCAAAGGCTTTACTAAAATCGGTGGCGATAACATCAACATCTTTACCGTTTTCCAGGGCACAAAGTGTTTTGGAGACGAATTCGGTAAGGTTGGTGGTTGTAGATCTACCTTTAAGGAAGCCATGCTGGGAGAGGGAGAAAATAGACTTACAGTGGAAGAACATGGAATCATAGACCAATTTTTCGAATAGTTTGGGTATTGATGATAATTTAGCAATGGGTCTGTAGTTGGATACACCGTTCTTGCAGCCTTTTTTGAATATGGGAATAATATAAGAGTTTTTCCATAATTGAGGGAAAACCCCTTGAGTGACCGAGAGGCGGAAAAGCAAAGTAAGGGGTTGAACTAGATGCATGGCACACTTTTTCAGAACTATGGCCGGAATGCCGTCAGGACCGGGGTGACAGTCATCCGCAAGCCCGTTGATACTGGCGGCGATTTGTTCGGGGTCAGGGTCAAAAGATGTAAACGACGTTTGGGTGCATTTGTCCAAGAATGAAAAGTAGCTAAGGTCAGGTTGGAGCGAATTGTCGCTGAAAGATTTACTGAAGAAGTGTGCAAAGAGGTTGGCGATAACCTGAGGATCTGATGAAGAGGTATTCTCGAGCTTTAGGGTGGAAGGGTAACCATTGGATTTCTTCTTAGAATTAATAAAGCTATAAAAGCACTTTGGGTCGGATATGAGGCTTGTTTCCATCCGTTGGAGGTACTCATGGTAGAGGGTATCACAACGTGACAAGCTGCTGGGCAGAGGTACTTGATCGGAGACCGCAGGTGCATTAGGGGGGCGGTCAGAAATAGAGAAAGCGAGGGGGTTAGGAACGAAAGTAGTTCAAGGAGTCGTTGCGACTTTTTTGGAGATGGGAAATGCGACGAGAACTGACGTACGCAGCATAGGTGGATAGATCTTCTGAAACCTTATGGGAAGGGATATTGAATGATTCGTGGTACTTAGTGAAAAGTTGATGTAAGACTGTTGTATCTGTGGGCAGGCCTTCTTGATGTATACTTAACATGACGTTGGTGCTGGTTTTACCATCAATGCAGACGGAATTCGGTTTGTCGTGCAGATAGGCAAGAAATAGACGTACGTTTTCGTACATGCGACGGTCCCGAAAACGGGACAACAGGCATCGTCCATTGTTGGAATCCGCAGAGCGTAAAGTCAACTTAACTGTAGGTGGGATTAGGGGGTCGATAAATGAGTTATGTTCGGATGTAGGAGTTTTGGTGGGCTGAAGGGGCGGATTAGCGGAGGTAGGAGAAGTTTGAGAAGGGGCGATAGTGAAAGAAGAAGATGACTTGCAATTAGGTGGGCATGCGGAGGAAGTAGCAGGTGCGAGGTTAGGTGTATGCAGAGGAGGGGTGGGACAGATGGAAATCGAAGTAGAGGTGGTGGGGTGGTCGGAAGATGATGGCTTGTGGCTAGGTGGGCACTCGGAAGAAGTTGGGAGTGCGTGGTTGGGTGGATGCGCTGGATATACAGAATTCGAGACAGTGGTGATAGGGTTGTCGGCTGGGATGGATGTGTTCGAGGGCTTTGCTGTAAGTGGATCAGAGGGGTTAAGGGTGTGAGAATAAATAAAGTTAGGATAATTGATTCGGGTACTTAGTTTAAAGTCAGGAAATGCACCCATTTTGAATTGCCAATTGGAGTTTGGATCACTAGGTGCGGAAGAGTGATGAGAGATTATGTTCTTACTAGTGCTAATGTTCTTACGATTAGGCTGAATACTAAATTTAGGTATGGAAGAAGGACGTTTGGAATTACCTTTGGGATAGTTAGTAGGATTTGGTTTATTAGAATTTAATTTAGGGCTAGATGCAGAGGGCTTAGGGTTAAACTTAACATACTTCCTGGACCACTTGGATATTTCGATAGTCCCCAGAGTGACGATTTTGCTGGTGGGGTTACTGATGAGCCACACCTACTTGTTCGGGATGGAGATCTTGAAGTTGCTGAATTTCCTTGCGTCCAAGGGTAACTTCAGGCAGCTAACTGGGATGAATGCAAAATTCCGGGAAAAAAAGCTACGTACCCAGGAAACGGTGGTGTTGTGAGGGGCACCCTTAAGGAGGAAAGAAGTATGGTCGTTTGATGAAGATGAGTATTTGCTGCCTAGTTTCTTTAGTCTCTGTTCCCATTCCAATACCAGGTGGTGCCAAATTTGTTAATCGTAGGTGCGGTGGAAATGTATTGGGATGAAAATGGCGGAGAGACATTGATGACGACACCAGTACCCGTCGCCATCTGGGGCACGATCGAACCAACAGTAGCATCAACATCTGGAGCAGGCTGCGCCAAGGAGGAAATCGAGTTTGTGGGAACCACTTTCTCGGTTGATTGAGGTGAAGCTACAGGAATCACATTCTCGGTTGATTGAGGTGGAGCTGCAGGAACCACTACCTCGGTTGATTGAGGTGGAGCTGCAGGAACCACTTTCTCGGTTGATTGAGGTGGAGCAGATGTTGATTCCCGGCGAGTGGGGCAGTTCCTATTCGGTGATGTAGTTCCTGAAGAAGCAGAATCCGAACCAGATGCAGCAATGGCGTCGGATGGATGAAAAGAAGAGCCCAGAGACCCTTTTGAAGTAAAACACCTGAGATCAGAGGAAACTGAGCCAATGAGTTTAAAGTTTCTTTCAATGGCCGTAGAGCACGAATCTAGATCCTGCTTGACGTGCCGGACACCGCGCCGAATGTTGTCTATGAGTGGCATAATTAACCCAGCAGGCTGGCCGATGGAGGGCGATGGTGAACCAGACGTAGTCATCGAGATATACGAAGCAGTGTAAGCCTTGTAATCCCGTTAATACCGAATTCATCAGCCGCTGAAACGTGGCTGGGGCTCCTTTCAATCCAAAAGAATGAGTCGCTCTGTTTTTGTGTATAGACTTCAACAATATTTTGAGATCGTGGTGGTAAAATTATAATTTTTAATTTTGCATTTTTAGCAATTTTTTGAACTTGATTCTCGGACTGTGTGCGATTACTATTCACATAGGCACCGGAATTACCTAGTTGGGTTGAGGTGCTTGAATGACCTTTATTCCTGATTACCGAATTAGTTTTCATATTGTCTGGATTTATTTTGGATGTAGTTGTTTCAATTTTGCCGCTTTGGGTCTTTACTTTGTGCGATGCCATGGGCTTAAATTTGCTGAATGCCAAGGGCTTTAATTTATCGCTTCGGGTCTTTAATTGTTTTTTCTTAAGTTTGAGTGTCGTAGCGTCGTGTATCCTCATCACAATTTTCTTTTACCACCTCATTATCGTTGTATCGTGAGCCTGTATTAAGATTGTATGTATTTCCCATTTCTAATGGGTTTTGTTGCAAGCTGGGTCCCCATGGCTGGTGAATGCATTTGACATCTCGTTATGATCAAGTCTTAGGCGGAGCCCTTTTACTTGCCAATGAATTGAAGTTACCATCGACGGTATAATTCGATTTTTCATCAAATCTGTTCGCGTGCTTTGAATTATTACGTACCCAACCTCGTTTGCTAGAAGCATTTTGTGAATGATTTACTTGCGGGTTACATTTTTCACCATTTAATTCAATAAAATTGTCTGGATCATTTATTGTTAAAATTATATACCTTTCAGCATAATGTATTATACACTGATACTTTGTTAAAAAATCGTTCCCAATCAATCCATCGTAGGTTATTAAGAGATTTTATCTTATTAACTGGAATTGATGTTCGATAAGAGTACACCCTAGATTAAGTTTACAATAGGAGGATCCTACTGAAGTGATGCTATTTCCGGTAAGTGTAGTGATTTCACACTTGCGGTTTTCATGAACTAGCGTGATATCTGTTACCGAACTTAGTTTAAAAAGACTGACTTCGGCGCCAGTATCTATTAAAAGAGTTGATAATTTATTGTTTGAATTAATTATGGGAAGGGTTAAAGTAATTGCATTTGGAGTTATTTTTATTGGAACTCGGATTGACAGTGCTCCGGGTTTTGATGAACTACGGCTTTTGTTACACGGGTGAAGTCGCCGTTGTACTTCATCCGCGGTTGGTCGTTTTCCGATTGCTGATTAGCAAGTGCGTTCCATCTAATTTGTCTAGCTGGAACTGTCTGAGGAGGTAAGAAAGCTCTGGTTTGGCGATAATTTGCATTACTAGTGCTTTGCCTTTTCACGTCGTAAAGACGTGTTCGGCACTCATTCCTATTATGATTAGGCTTGTTGCAGTAAGCACATTTTATTCGATGTACTTCTCGCTTTATTTGGGGATTTTGATGGAAAGAGGGTATTACTTTATTTCGGAAACAGTTAATTTTTGTATGTCCCCGTTTTCCACATGTTAGTATCGGTTTACCTGGTTCACTGGGTCTTGCATAGGTTTCCAACCGCAGTGAATGCTCTAAATCATATTGAATAAGCTTGCATAGGTTGGTTTCACCTCTTGATTTCACGATGACACGTAGCTGTTCACTTTTTATCCCGTCCTCAAACGCTCTGATTGCGTTTACCTCGTTTTCTTCGAGCAAGAATCTCTTTGCTGCTGAATCTGTAACCTTCTGACATGTAACATCATTTGATTTAGAAAGTGTTTTGTTGATTTTTTGTGAGAACTCCTCTAGAGTTTCTCGGGCTTTGTTTCAAGTGAAGGAGTTCGGCTTGAACCGCTACTCTGGGGCGTTTATCTAGAAATTGTTCTTCTAGAGTAATTTTAAGACTTTCCCAGGTTTCGATATGGCGGTGTTTTATCACTTCGTAAGCAAGACCTGTAATTCTTGTTTTTTAGACATTGAGGAAGAGCTTCTTTTCGGCTTCTCCCTCAGTGCTATCAAAACGGATTTTGCAACACGAAATAAAACGGTCTAGCTCGTTAGGGCTACCGTCGAAATCGGGAACCATATTTCGTGCGTCTGACAAGGAAATTTTTATTTCAGACATTTTTGTTGGGGTTTTAACGAAAGATAAAGATGCAATTTCCGACTTCACAACCAGGAATGGGAAACTACTTCGCCTTTGTAATAGTCTCGCTCTACCGGTAACCTCCGATGGCGGAGAAGGATAACATTGGAGTCGAGTCCTTATCTTGACGGAATTGCACTAATAAACTCACGTGTTTTGAAACTGAACTTGCACTTGATATCACTTTTAACAAAAAGGTAATCGATTTTATAACACGATAGAGAAAATTTTTTTTCTTGCTCACAAGTAAAGACTTTTTACAATTAGTAAAGGGCAAAAGTTGTTGACAAGGGGAAGGTTATAATTTTTTTTTTTTACAAATATTTTCTTTCAGAAATTATAAAATTTTTTTTATTCATATCTTTAACAAAATGTATATATCTTTAACACAATATTGTTACACCCCAACCTGGCGGGGGATATGCAAAATTATCGAGAGGGAGTCTTTTTAATATCTAAAGGTGTGAAGCTTTGACGCTCTGGTATTTAATTATCGGAACAGGTAAAGGAGATTGCGAAACAATGCGGCAGCGGCAGCAGCAGCGATGAGTTTTTGTCTTTGCGTCAAGCAGCAAGCACAATGCTTAGTGACGATGTTCAAAACAGCAGCAGCGATCACACACGGCAGCATATACGGCAGCTGCAGCAACAGTTGCGCGAGTGAAGAGAACAACTGCTGATACAATTCCGGGAAAGGAAGTCAGAATTACCTCGCAACGTAAGACGACGGTAACGTGGTTGCTAAATAAATTGCAGACGTCGTTTATCCGCGCTACGATATGGTCTTGGCCTCGGTAATGCGCCCTAATTGTTCAGTTCGTCATCGGAATCGGGAGTGTGTGTGTAGTGAAGTGTTCTAGTAGGCGAGTGGCAAAAAAGTGTAAAGTTCCTGTACGAAAAAGGGTACAAAGTGACCAGTGATCCAAGTTCTTAAGGTTTGCCAGGGGGGACCTAGTTGAAGACACGAGTTTAAACAAGTTCTCTCGCTGGGTGCTTCCAAGTAAGCCGGGTTCAACAACCGAATCACCAAATTTCCGTATTTGCAGATGTAGTGTATACGGTGTGAAAATGTGGTGGCCGTGGAGAGAATGGAGACGTCGTGTACAGCTTATGAAGAAAGTGTATGTGTTAATCGGCTTCGTTTAGTTGAATGTCAAAGGCAGTCAACCTACCGAAAGCTTCAACCGTGATCAACTTTTGTTTACGATTTCGATTAGCGAGTTTATTTATAGTGCCGTGCGGGAAATATTAAGCCAAAAAGATACTCGAGTGAAACAATTTTGTGTAATGGGCCATTCAGGTCAGGAAGTGTAAAATTTGTCTGCTTTCTGCCTGAATGTCTTCTTATACGCCTCCGAATGCCTCAGACTCCAGACCAGAAAGTTGGGTTATGCCGTCGGCCTGGAATAATTTGTGAACTGTTTGTGTCTGTTTTCAGGTGGTTTAGGGAGACCTGCAGAGTTTTCTATTGCATAAATTATGGAAACTTCTGCAAACACGCAATCTGGAGAACTCAGTTGGGAGGACAGCTCTAGATGCACGAATCTTTTAGGCTAGTTTTCTGTGCTCACTTTAAGACTAAAATAACTCAATCGATTTCTAATGCAATTTTTCTCAAGCACTTTTAATTCTAGGTAGTTACCTTACTTCGGACAGCGAACCAGTGACCATGCACGTGGAACGAGTTTGATGATCGAAATTCCAGAGGATCCAGGGCAATTGTGTGGAAACTAAGTTGTCTATGAATCAGCACTATTTCATACAGGTTTATTTCAAATACTAATAATTGAATCGTAGCCTTGCTTTAACAAAAACTTTTTTTTACATTTTTCTTTTCTCTTAACCTTTAGCTAAACTTATCACATTCGGAGATCAACCGGAAGAGAGAGAGAAAACCATCAAGACCATCCAATCCCCTCGTCTATCTGGCTCGCTGAATCCCTCGCAGGATCGAGTATCGTCTTTTCCACCAGCTTTAGGAGGCATTGGGAAGATGACTTCGTGAAAGCGCCTATGATGCTGCTACATGCACCTACGTAAGTTCCTTGATGTTTTCATTTTGAAAGTCGAGTTGATTTTTCGCTTTTTAGGATGACTTGCAACAATATATTGAAATTTAAAATAATAACGCAAATTAAATCTTAGACTTACATTTGTTTTAACTCTAACAGCTTCTTCTTTAGATTGATGTATTCGCTGAAATCTTGAGTATCATCGTTCTCTCCGGCTGGTACTTCAAATTTACGGATCTGCTCCTCGATGTGGCGTATCTCTCTTCTTCTCTTTTCTCTTGTCGAGAGCAAATTTTCTTTTGGGGAGTCTGTAATGACGAGACAATCCCACCGCTGCCACCAATTGTTCTGGGATTATTTCCCAAAGACTGGGAGTGCTTTCTTTTGGCAAGAGATGGTGCACCAGCCCTGAATTTATTTCACAAGATCTTTTAAAAGAATTTAAAACACACTTTTCTTTTTTATTGGCTTTTAACTTTTATTTCATCACTTTTATTTAGTTTAAAAAAACACAATTTTTATCAGTAATTAACTTAACAACAACTTTTCTTTTAATGATGCGACTCAGGAGGGCTTATCTCTGGTGGGGGGATCACTCCTGGTCGAATTTAGAAAAATAACTGTGTCTAACTATTTTCCACAGATTAGTTTTATCAGAATTCTCCCACCTTCGATTTATCGATGGAAGAATTCTTCCACTTTCACTGACCAATAGTAAACTTCGTTAAATCTTTTCCAGGGAGGATTGTACATGCAGCATTTATTGTAAATAGGAACTTTGGATGCAATTGGTCAATGGGTCAATTGCGTTGGGTCGAAACATAACAACGAAGTTGTTTATTTTCTAATGACCTAAAATTTCTCATGACCAAATGATGTAAACAACAGCTGGTCAATTGCCTTGCGTTTATGCATTACCAGGAAATGTGCTTTAGTTGCATTATCGATAATCGCTAAGAAATTCTGGTGACAGAATTTCTGTGTTGAAATTTGAGCTTGTTCGAAAAGGGGAATGTTGTGGTTTGTTTATGATGTAATGTCATGAAATTGGATAAGAGAAATTTGGGTATTGGATTTTAATGCTTTTTGAGCAATAACGTATTAAGATATCGTGTGAAATGCAACACACATATGGTATGCATTAAGAAGGAATGTTAAGAATGTTTTACAAAGCAGTGAATGCAGTCAATGCAGTAAATGCGTAATGCAGTGAATAAACGATGTGGAGCTGCGTAATTAGGGTGTAAGGGGATCGCTTAAGGCGGCCGCTTACAACACGAGAGGGGAAGTCTAATTTCGTAACGCTTGGACCAATTTCGATGATTCTATGTCTGTTGGGTAGAGTGTGTGCCCCGATTGATACATCGAGAAAAAAATTTGGAGGGTTGAGGGTTAGGGGGTTGAACCTAACTTTTTAACGCGTGAACCGATTTGGATGGTTCTTTTTTTGTTGTACGGAGTAGAAGACACTAAAAAGTGAAAAATAAAATAGTTTAATAAAAAATTTTACCGACTTTACAAAAAGCATAAAATAATGTTTAATTTTATATCTATAACGAAATATTGAAGTCGGTGCAAATTAAAGAAACAAAACAACTACCCAACCATAATCTAAGATACTACATAAATTTACCTAAATATTTCAGCTCAAGCGATCATAAAGAAGGACGATTAAATACTTTTGTTGTAGTTTCGTTTGTTTGATTTGCACCGACTTCAATATGTCGTAATAGATATAAAATTAAACATTATTTTATTCTTTTTAGCGCTTTTTGTGAAGTCGGTTTAACTTTTTTAAGAACTATTTTATTATAAAAAGTTTCTCACTAGATGTAACTAATAGGGTGAGAGGGTTATTCAATAGATTTTTCTTACAATTCATGTACTTTATAGCTTCACAAACACATTTTGGAAGTGGTAACACTTTTCCATAATTTCGTGCATTTTTGTTACTATTTTAAGAAGATTTAGTTACAGAATTTATTTGGCAAGTGGCAGCACTGTTTCCTGGATATAACTTAGTGCCGCTCTTTTCTCCTTAGATGGGAATCGCGGTTTATCTAAGAAATGATGTGCTCTTCTCCCATCTCCCTCAATTCTCTTCTACTAATCCAGAATTTTATTACGTCTGGATTAGATTTAAACTTTATCGGCACATCATTCACTTCTGCTTTAAATACCGCAGCCCGAATATATCTAACACTGATACTGTGTGCTTCTTCGATAAGTTGTCTTCCGATATCAATAAGACTTTAGAAATATTCCCTTTTTCTAAAATCTTTCTTGATGGCGATTTTATTCTGGGCTCAGGCATTCTTCTACCACAAACCCGTCTGGAAGACACGTCGAGTTATTTAGTGAGTCCTTTAATTTACAACAACTGGTTAAGTGTCCGACTCGTGTTCCTGATACTTTGGGGCACAATGCGTATCTTTTGGATCTATTTTTAACATCGAATCCAAACAAGCACTCGGTTTTGGTAACTTCTCCCTTGGGCAATTCGGATCATTGTCTTATCTCCACCCAATGCTCCACTTCCTCTCTGACAAACACTAACCTAAATTCCACCAAAAGGCTAGTGTGACATTTTAAAAGTGCTGATTGGGCGGGACTTAATAAATATCTCAGAGAGCTGGATTGGTCTGCTTGCTTTTCTATGAGAGACCGTAACAAAAGCACGGATTATATTTTGAACATCCTATGGTTTGGAATGCATCGCTTTATTCCTCATAGCTTCAAATACATCAAACCAACTAACTCCAATTGGTTCCATAGGGACTGTTTCACAGCCATTAAAAACAAGGAAGCAGCCTTCCAGACATATCAATTGTGACCTTCAGAGGAATTGAGACGTATTTATAGAGATGCGCGAAATATTTTCAATTCACTAATTAGTCGGGCAAAGTTCAATTTCGACCAGAGCGTTAGACAGAAGGTATTTTCTACTCAAAAGGGTAGTAAGGGTAATTCATTTATAATGGGAAAGTTTCTACTGACTAATTGAACAAGGCCAACCTGTTTGCTGCTTATTCGTTCTTATCACCTTCATTGCAGCCACTTCCATCTCTATCACAGTACACTAATAGACAAAAGCCGCTGCACTTTCGCACTAGGGAAGTATTTAGAGTACTTTCGAAACTCGATGTGTCCAAAGCTACTGGGCCTGATGATTTATTTCACCTGGTTTTAAAATGCTGCTCTTCTGCTTTGCCTAAACCTCTGCGCAAACTTTTCCACCTGTCATATTCAAGAGAAATGTTTCCAAGTGCATGGAAACTTGCTCATGTCCAGCCAATACTTAAAAAAGGAGAAGCGATCCTCTAACTACAGACCAATTGCACTAACTTCGATCATATCTAAAGATTTTTAATCGCTCGTCAACTCTCAGTTGATGAAAAATCTAGAAAACAACTATCTCATTAACGATTGCCAGTACGGTTTCCGCGCTGGCCGCTCAACCGGAGACTTACCAACGACGATGAAAAAAGTAAAAACACTTATTTTACTTCCACATAATAGGAGCAACAAAATTTTTTTGGGATGGTGATCGCTCAAAAATATAAGCGCTGATATTTTTGAGACATCACCATCCCAACAACAATTTTTTGATCCTATTATGTGGAAGTAAAACAAGTGTTTTTTTTCATCTTTAAATGACTTCCACCAAGAGTTTATCGAAAGGAAACTTTCTTACTAAAGTAGAGTAGCTAAGCCGGTTCTAGCCCAAAATACCATGTATTTTCTTATAGGTGTTGCAAAACGCATTGTCGGGCATATTGGATTTTGGTAGATGGCTCCTTCCGGTTTGGGAAGGGGTCTATTCTTTTGTCTCGCAGAAGGGTATAGACAAGTTTGAAATAGTATGGTCTTGTAGGCTACACTTGTGGATTGTGATGATGCCACATCCGGTTGGGTGAGGGTACTTGGGTGTGTGTGTGTGTGCGCGTGTGTGGTCGCGTGTGTGAGCAGATTTCATTTTTGGGGTCATTATCATTGCAGACTTAAAGAAGTTGTTCACATTAACTATGGCTAAAAACAGATGGGGGGATATTGCGTGTATATCAATTCGGAGGTATATTTCAGTATGTTATTTTCGTTGAACGCAGAGCCTCTTATCTTGAAATGTTTTGCTTTGGAGCTGGAGGTCATGTTATTTTCGTTGACCGCAGAACTTCTTATCTTGAGATGTTTTGCTTTGGGCCGTGAGCTCGTGTTATTTTCTTTGACCGCAGAGCCTCTTATCTTGAGATGTTTTACTTTGGGGCTTGAGCTCTCGTGCTCGATCGAAGATAAGATTTGTTAAGTCAGCATATTTTATTAAGGTGTTGGCTTTAGGAATTTGTTTTAGATAATATGTATTGAGCAATGTTACGAATAGAATTTTATGCGAATTGAAATCCTAAGACATGTTTAATCATGGTATTTTCGTTGGATCTTACCTTTACTTTGTGGCTTGAGTTTTATAGAGTATGAAATTTAATATTTTTCGTTGGGTCTTTTCTTGAGGTATTTAGCTTGTGTTTTAACCTTTCATGCTTAGTAGACAAGAAACAATTTCAGGACAAGATTAATAGGACAGACCAAATAATGAAAACCATTTTACATCATCAATATAGAGAGATTGTGTGTAAGGACAGATTTTGTGATGCTGATTGTTAAATAAAACTTAGTACTTTTAATGTAAAATATATTTATATAACATTATTATTATATATAATTTATATATATCCAAGAATTATGTGTTGATGAAAATCCCAACCATTTATGTAGACCTTATCACCACTTCTTTTCGGAATTTTTTCAACCAAGTAGAGTTGCGGATGTTTAACTTTTAACAGTTCTGGCTCATAAAATCCTCCTTTGATTGGATTCTCCTGATAATCTTCAAGTAGATAAAGGACGGGGACTTTTGTTATCTTAAAGATTTCCGCTGTCCAGTTTAGAGTATAACCCTTCTCAAATATATGTTTATATTTACTTACACGTTCATAATCTCCAACCTTATATTTTGTTTCGCAGGCAACTTTTAGGTGACTTTAAATTGACGTCAATCGGTTTCATTCCAATGGTACGATGTTTGTTTTTGTTGTATTTGTTAATCAGCACTTTAATCATATCAATCCAACGATAAGAACTGTTCATGCTAAACTCCTTCCACATCATACTCTTCAGAGTTCGACTATGGACGCCTTCATTGAACTATACGTAGAATAATGATTTATTTCGTGAAGAGACATTAATTTTTGGAATTGACTGTTGTAAAACTCTTTTCCATCATCACTTTGCATATTCTTAGGTACCCATCCTTCATTTAATATAGATGTCATAGCCTCAGTAATTTGAATATCAGTTTTAGCTTTGACTGGAACTGTCTATGCGTATTTGATACCTTATCAATATAACTGTTAGGAGGAAGCGATATCCGTTGTTTATGCCTTTGATGATGACGCGTCTCCGTTTAAAATTTCTTCGAGCTGGTTTATGTAATTCATCAACAACATGTTTTTTAGTTATTCTTGGCATCTTTTTCAATTATAAGCGCTTCAGCTTTTACTAATGCTTGAAATTCCTCTATAAATTCACCAAATTTAAAATCAATGTAACTCATTAATTGCTCATTTAAAGCCTCATCGGATTTATCTGTATATAGTTCACTTTCGGTTTTTATCTTTTCCCACGCTTTATTTATTATGTCATGTATTTCTCTGACTTCATCTTTTAGATTGGTAGTGAGCATTTGTACACTCTTAGAGAGATCAACGTTGACCGACTGAGTTTTCAGACTTGTATAGGAATTACTTAACGCTACTGATTGTTCATATAGTTCATCACTAGATCCCTTAGTAACAGCATCATAATTTTCACTGGGGCGATCAACTCGTTTGAGTCGTTTAAAGTTCAAGTCATAGTTTCCATTTGATGTTAAGGTAAATCCTTCACCAGGTGCTCCTTGAGATCCAGGTGGTCCAATAGGTCCACGTTAAACAGGGCGACCAAGAACTTCTTGCCTAAAGAATCGTCCAAACTTGTCGACACTCATTGTAAGATTAGCGAGGTTAAAGGTTATGTTGAAATACTTATACTATAATGTCAGCTTCCCTCAGTTCCTCAATTATTGACATGATTTCATTATTATAGCTGTTATAACCAGCCTCTTTTCATGCAATTAAAAGATGAAGTCGATCCACAACCTCATTAGGATCATCCCAGTAAGTATAGTCAATATTAGTCTTTGGTATTTGCATTAAGCCTCGACTTTCTGGGAAGGTGATCTTCTTAATGATGGTTTTATACTTTTCGCTTCTGTTTGCCTTTATTTGTGCATCATCCTTATAATTGCGTTTATGAAGGTTAGTATCATTCATAATGGTTCTGTAGTTGTTCATATCATTTGATGTGTATAGTTTTTTAGGTGTTTTTATGAACAGCAATTCTAGAAGACCTGGAGTAATGTTAAACGTTTTTTCATTAACAATGATATTGTTTCCATCAACTTGAAGAATCGGGTTGCGAATTTTCCATTTGTTACCATCAAAGTAAACCCCAAAGGATTTATCAATCTTTTTGCTCTTGTTTTCATATAATTTCATATATTTTAAAATTGATGGATTGTTGGGTGAATCATCGTTTATGTTTAGATTGTAGTGTTACAATTTCACTGTTATTGCATTTTCTAATCTCAGGATCCATTTTCAAGAGTTTACGTTTATATGAGATAATTGAAGCATCACTCTTTGGTTTATCCTTTAATTGTGTAACAATTGATGTGTTCAGGCTACCCTAAGTTTTATTCATTGCAGTTCTTAACACTTGCACCTTCTATATTTCACTTTAAATTCACTTCAAATTCTTAATTTAACACATAACTCACTTGTTTTTACACTTATAATTAATTGCTGAAAGAATTTGAAACGTTTATTAGCTTATCTATTTAAAGAGTTATCTTAAAATAATTCGAACAGCCAGGTTCTGAATTATTTCTTGACAAGTGTTTAATTAATATGATATAATTGCGAACAGCCAGGTCCTGCAATTATATTGCCAATCTATTGGGAATAATACTTATTCGAGCAGTCGGGCTCTGAATAAGTATTGGGAAAATATTAGTGGGAACACAAAACAAACTTCTGTATTTATTCGAGCAGCCAGGCTCTGAATAAATTGTTACAAAAAGCTTAATTTACACAAAGTAAATATGATAATATTTTTATATTCTTGTAAATAGATAAAATATTCGAACAGCCAGGTTCTGAATATTTTTTAACTTCCCACATATAGGAAGTTATTGTAATGGGCCCGATTTTCAAAATTTTTAGTTTTAATATTTTTTTACATTTCAAAGTCACCATAGTGTTTTACGCATGTTTTTGAACACATGTATGTGTGTGTGTATGTGTGTGTGTGTGTGTGTGTGTGTGTGTGTGTGTGTGTGTGTGTGTGTGTGTGTGTGTGTACGTACGTACGTACGTACGTTCGGACCTACTTTTTTCGACAACGAAATCTCGCGAACGAAAAATGATAACGACTTCGCTATGGTGCCATTCGAAGCGTACTATTGTCAATAAGAGCTGAAAGAAATTTAATCAATTTCGGTTTAGCCGTTTTTTTGTTTAAACAAAAAACTGAAAAAAAAGTTGATTTTAGACTTTCTTGAAAACGATTTCTTCGATATAATTTGTTCTGATGACGATCGCGACATCAAAAAATCGGATAAACAATTTATTATGAACAGAAATTGTTTATAATGATGAAAAATTGTTTATAACAATAAATAATTGTTTATAACAATAATAAATTTATAATCATTAAAAATGGTTTTACCTGGTTGAAAATTGATTTTGAAAATTGGAAATTGAATACAAAATTAAAGATTGTTCAAAAAAAATTCTTATAAACAATTGAAATTTTTGTTACCACAAACAATTTTTTTTATGAATAAACTTTGTCTATATCAATTTAAAATGGTCTATAACAATTAAGAATTGTTTATATCAATTATAAATTGTTTATAACCATTTAAAATTATTAATAACAAATGAATTCCAAACAGAGTGCATTTATTTGGGTTTCATTAAAAAATAGTGCTATAACGGAATAATTTTTTAAAATTTTTTTTGCATCTAATTACAACGAAATTGTCATGATAAATTACATTCATCAATTTATTTATTTATAAATTTAAAATATCAATTTTTTAAGTATTTTTAAATGAGATAAAAGTGGGCGAAAGTTTTTTTTTGAAACAGATTCATCTGATCTAATTGGTTCTGATACAACTCAAGGTGGAATTTTGATTTGTCTACCCACGTACGTCGAGATCTTTTTGCAGGAGAAGAGAGTCGGTTGTGCAGGAGATATGGTTGATTATTTTCATGTCATCAGCAGAAATGGACAGCTCTGAGTGATTGATGACACATTCAACATCATTTATTGTAAGGATGAAAATTAATGGACCGAGGTGGCTGCCCTGAGGGACGCCGGAACGAGCGACAATAGGGTTAGAAATGGATGAGCTGAAAAGAACATTGTACCGATGGTTGTTGAACCGATGGTTGTTGAACAAGATAACATTATGGGAGATCTTGTCGAAGGCTTTACTAAAATCGGTGGCGATAACATCAATATCTTTACCGTTTTCCAGGGCACATAGTGTTTTGGAGACGAAGTCAGTAAGGTTGGTGGTTGTAGATCTTCCTTTGAGGAAGCCATTTTGGGAGAGGGAGAAAATTGACTTACAGTGGAAGAACATGGAATCGTAGACCAATTTTTCGAATAGTTTAGGTATGGATGATAATTTAGCGATGGGTCTGTAGTTGGAGACATCGTTGTTGCAACCTTTTTTGAAGATGGGAATAATATACGAGTTTTTCCATAAATTAGGGAAAATCCCTTGAGTGATTGAGAGGCGGAAAAGCAGGGTAAGGGGTTGAATTAGATGCATGGCACACTTTTTCAGAACGATGGCCGGAATGCCGTCAGGACCTGGGTTGAAGTCGTCCTCAAGCCCGTTGATGCTGGCGGCGATTAGTTCGGGATCAGGGTCGAAAGACGTAAACGACGTTTGAGTGCATTTGTCCAAGAATGAAAAGTAGTTAAGGTCAGGTTGTAGGGAATTGTCGCCGAAGGATTTACTGAAGAAGTGTGCAAAGAGGTTGGCGATAACCTTAGGATCAGACGAAGAGGTATTCTCAAGCTTAAGGGTAGAGGGGTAACTATTGCATTTCTTCTTGGAATTAATAAAGTTACAAAATCGCTTGGGGTCAGATATGAGGCTAGTTTCCATCCGTTGGAGGTACTCATAGTAGAGGATATCACAACGTTCAGAAAAAGAGGTATAAGCAGATAGGTAGGAAGAATAGTCGGACTCGGTCTGGGATAGAAGAAAAGTTTGAAAACTCTCCTGTTGCGGAGAGAGCGTAATTCCTTGTCGTACCATACGGGTGATGAGGAGTAGTTTTTACGAGGAGAAAGGGGGATAGATTGTGTAAGACAAGCGTGTATTTCTGAATAGAACGCCTCTAAAGCAACGTCAACTGGAAGATGTTGAGGGATAGTGGCAATGTTAGAGTTGAGCAGCAAGTGATTTAATTTTTCAAAGTCGCCTTTACGAAAATTGAAGGAAAGAGAAGACTCGGAGGATGAAAGTTCATGAGGGTGTTCGTAGGAGAAAACAACGAGCAGGGGAGGATGGTGACGATCGAGAGAGGAAAGGAGATGGTTGCTTTCCGCGACAGCCGAATTAACTGGGTCTGAAGAAAAGATTAAGTCTAATTGTCTGTCCAGAAAGTTTCTGACTCCACTTACTTGAAAGAGACCAGAAACGGAGAGCTGATCGGTAAAAAAGGCTTCGTTGGCCGAAGATGCATTAAGGGGGACAAGTGAGAACAGTCCTCAGACAATGACCATTGAATACGGGGGAGGCTAAAGTCACCCAATAAAATAAATTCATCGGAGGAGTTAGCGTCCTCAATCATTGTGTCGATCGCTTCAATTATGGGCTCGTTGGCATCTAGAGTTTGAGAGGGACGAATATAACAACAAATAATGTACAGGAAACACTTATTTAGTACTAATTTGATACATACAAATTCTGATATTGTAGATCTTTAGCAAAGTGGCGTCATAACGGTTGTGAGCAGCTATGAGAACCCCGCGACCTGGTGGATCATTGGTGCCTACACAACCGCCGACACGGAAAATGGTATAGTTTGGAGGGAATAGTTCGTTGTCGAGAATTCCTGGTGTTAGATTGGTTTCAGTTAAGGCAAAGATATCGTGCGGGAATTTGTGGGAGTTAAGAAAAATATTGGATGTTTTTGTGCGAAGTCCTCTTACGTTCTGGTAATAGATTGACAAGCTGCTGGGGAGAGGTACTTGATCAGAGACCGCTGGTGCATTAGGGGGGAAGTCAGAAATAGGTAAAGCGGAGGGGTTAGGAACGAAAGTAGTTTAAGGAGTCGTTGCGACTTTTTTGGAGATGGGAAATGCGGCGAGAACTGACGTATGCAGCATAGGCGGATATATCTTCTGAAACCTTATGGGAAGGTATATTGAATGATTCATGGTACTTAGTGAAAAGCTGGTGTAAGACGGTTGGGTCTGTGGGTAGGCCTTCTTAGTGTATACTTAACATGACGTTTGTGCTGGTTTTAGTATGAATTTTATTAAGTTTTTGTTAATAATAATTGAATATTGTTAATAACAATTGAAAATTGTTATTAACTGGGAAGTTGTTCGTGTGGACCTCAAGGGGCGCACCAATGATGCGATACCCAGAATCTGGACCCACCCCACTAGTTTAAGTATATTTTTAATTGTACTCACCAAACTCGCTGAATATTCGATTTCAAAAGAGAAAGAGCCCATGTGCATGCAGCTCTTTTATAGTTTGAATTCAAACGGTGCATACAAAAATATCGAATTTGGTTGAAATCGAGAGATAGTCGCCATGTTAATTAGCATTCGATATTTTTTCGCCATGTTGAATCAAGGAATTCAAATTTTAACTATGATGTTGGCGGGAAACTTTTTATTTTTAAAGACTTATAAATTGACGATAAATTTTAATTTTTTATTATTAATGTATTAAATGAGATCATTTAATATATAATTAGTTCTTGGTCACACGGATTATACACAAAAGCATTAATTCCGATATTTGTTTGCGTCGGTTGTTGAGCACCGTGTAACCAAATTGCTCTTGCCAAATATCAGCTGTTTGGTTGACAGAACTGTCAGGGCTGTTTTGCTAAACAAAGCAGGTAAGGATTTTGATTGTTATTATTTTCAATTTAATTAATTAATTTTTGTTCTAGCACTGCAGGATACGTGAGGAGGTGGAATGGGACGGGAGCGGGCATGATGGTTTTATAAGTATACCATTGCCTTAGTTCATTTTTTAATTGGTTTTATTTTCAGGTTGCATCGCTACAGATGGGTTTAAAAATTTGCTCTAGCTGAGTTTCCGTTTCAATTTGCCCCATCTTAAGAGCTTCAAACTTTTTTCTGATGGTATTTTGCACCCTCATTCTTTGCTTAGTAAGCTTCTCATCCATATTAATCTTAGTTGAACCAAATCTGAAAGAACAAGCCGATCAAAAAAACAGCTGGGGGAACAGCTAGCAGTTTAAAAAACAGCTGGGGGAAGAACTAGCTGTTTACAAAAACAGCTGGGGAAACAGCTCACAGTATAAGGTAAGCAGCTGGCGAAATAGGTAGCTAGTTTACAAAAACAGCTAAGCTATTTAGAAAAACAGTTAACAGTTTACAAAAGCAATAATTACCTATAAGAAGTATCCTCTGAACCGCTTCCACCAAAGTGTTGATATTAACTAATAAATGATTGCTCATCCTTTTCTTTTTGTATTATTACGAATACATCAAAACCCTTTCGGTAGCGAACTTTACACATTGAGCTGTCTTTATCAATCAGCAGAAATTCATACTTATCCTTCCAACATTCAGCACAGACATCACGAAATTTTTCTCCCGCCCGAAATTAAAAAAAAACCATATGTAAAATAAGATTATTATAAATAAAATTCATTTTAAATTGAACAACACTATCTCTAATTTGTTCGAAATTTCATACCTTCCAGGCACCACCTGAAACTCTCGGTTTGACGCCAACGCTTCGGCCGTCTCGCAATCCAATTGATACTAAGATATTCATCAGTTGGAATTTTATATGTGGAGCCTTCCCGCGTTTTTATACATATTTCTGATGAGACCAGCTCGCTTGTGGGTAGCGGTGACGAGGACACGGCCTTATCACGTTGTGGATCGAATCCTACTTCGTCATCTTCCAGCGTTAGGTCGATCGTAAACGGTGGAGAGGCGAGTGCTGCTGCTAGAGTACTGTTGTCAGTCTCGTCTTCTCCATCCTCTATCGTGGAATCGACAGAATCTTGTGGAGAAATGAGTTCCCGCTCTGCTCCGGCGACATCTTCATCATCCTCATCATCATCCATTCATTGTGAGATCAATGGTATAAATTTGAGGAGGAAGGACCTATGCCCAATTTATGCTCCTTCCGGGCGTTGGTGGGGGTGATGTGGTCGAGCACAACGAGAAGATGTCTTCTACATCCATAGTCAGCAAATCTTCAGGTTCTGCTAGCAGTTCCTCCCAGTCGATATATCTTCCAGGAGTTGGTGGGCACTCGGACTCTTGAGACATTTTTTGGTAATTTTGTTCTGTAGAGTGAAAATCTTTATAAGTAAAACATATGATACAATTGTGGACAATTACAAACAGGACGCCACTACGTCACCAAAATTAGTAGGTTGGAAGAATAGATAATTTGGTAATAGGACGTTTAATGATACCATTTGTTGTTTTGATGGTTGTAACCAGTATGTGGTTATCCTTTCCAGGGTGGATTTCCATAATGCGTCCTAGTGCCCATCGAGTTGGAGGAAGTCGCTAATCCTTTATGATGACTAAATCACCAATTCCTATGTCGGTTGTCTGTTTCAGCCATTTGGGTCGCTGCTGCAGGTGCGCTAGATAGTCTGACGACCATTTCTGCCAGAATGACTGAATCAACTGTTGGATGTATTACCATCTAGATAGAAAGGAAAAATTATTATCGGTTAAGTCTCCTTCGGGATGCGAGATTAAAGGTTTTCCAATTAGAAAGTGTCCTGGGGTTAAAGCATTCAAATCTGAGGTGTCTGAAGTGAGTGGACAAAGCGGCCGTGAGTTTAGGCAGGCTTCAATTTGAATTAATGTTGTGCTCAGTTCCTCGTAGGTTAAAGTTGCTGTTCCCAAGATTCTGCGAAGATGATGCTTGATGGATTTGACGCCAGCCTCCCACAGACCTCCAAAGTGGGGTGAAGCTGGTGGATTGAAGTGCCACGTAATACCTTCATTGGCGTAGAGTTCAGCTGTGTCCTTGTTGGCGTTTCGAATGACTTCTTGAAGATTGTTGGCTCCGATGAAGTTAGTTCCGCAGTCCGAGTAGATATGGCTGCAGAGTCCTCGTCGTCCGGTGAATCTTCTGAATGCTGCAACAAAGGCTGTGGAAGTTAAATCAGAAACTGCTTCTATGTGAATTGCCTTGGTTGAAAGGCAGATGAAGATGCAAAAATATCCTTTGTATATCTTTGCTCCGCGATGCTTGGACATTTTCATTTCGATGGGACCAGCAAAATCGACTCCACAATTATTAAATGGATGATCCTGATTAACCCTCGGTGCTGGAAGAGCAGTCATGAGTTGTGTTTGCGTTTTCCCACGATGTCTAATGCATGTGACGCATTTTGATATTCGAAATCTTACTAAATTTCGTCCATCGATGATCCAGTATTTGCTTCGTAACGAGTCTAAAGTTAGCTGTGTACCTCCATGCAAGCTTCGTTTGTGGTGCATATCTATTAAAAGGTTAGATAAATCATTAGATTTAGGTGAAATTATAGGATTCCGTTGATAATACGAAATTGATGCGTTGGTTAAACGGCCTCCAACTCGAAGAATACCATCTGAAGATAAATACGGACTCAAACCTTTTATCCGACTGTTATTAGAAATTTCCAAGAGAGTTGTTTGATGTCATCATGGAAGTCGGCTGATTGAACTATTCTGATGAGTCGAGTCTCTACTTCTTGAATCTCTTCCGCAGTTAGTGGTTAAGTCCTTCTTCTTTTCTTGCAGTTTTGACGAAACCGGAGACACCAGCATAACACTCGAATAAGACGATGATATGATGAAAAGCGTGCGATGATTTCTTGCGAATTAGAGTTGGTTGCTATCAGAGTCTTCGTTCTTGATTCTTCTTCCAGCTGTTCCTTTGGTGCCTCCCATGTAACTGTTGGCCACAAAGACTGGTCGTCGCTTAGCCAGGTTGGTCCGTGAAACCATCATTCGTTATTGACTAGTGCCGTTGGGCTTATTCCTCTGGATGCGCAGTCGGCGGGATTTTCCTTAGATGGGATGTGATGCCATGAATTCAGTTGACCATGGTCTTGGATTTCAGCTACTCTGTTGGCTATAAATGTCTTCCATCTACTGGCGTGTCCTTTAATCCAACTGAGGGTGATTTTGGAATCCGTCCAGGAGTAGCTCGGTATGTTGTTTATGTCCATGTCCCTTCGAACTGAATTTGCTCAAAAGGACTGCAGCACATAGTTCTAACCTAGTCTTAATAGGTGCTACTCTTGATTTTGAAGTTAATAAGTGAGTATGAATTTGACCATCTTCTCCGATGATTCTGATGTAAGCCACTGCTGCGTATGCTTGCACGGAGGCGTCACAGAAAGTTGATAATTTTGATAAGTAGATTTTAAGTTGATCCAGCGGGGAATCCTTATTGTTTGTATGATGGGAATGCTTTCCTTGAAGTATTTCCATTCGCTGACAAGCTCAGATGGAAAAGTTTCATCCCATGTAAGACCAGAAAGCCAAAGTTTCTTAATCATGATTTTTCCTGCTAGGACTGCTGGCGCTAGCCAACCTAGGGGATCAAAGAGTTTTGAGATTTCTGATAATACCTTTCGCTTGGTAAGAATCCCATGCGTCTCTCGAATGTTGGTTTTAAAGATGAATTCATCTGTTGAAGGATGCCAGTGAATTCCTAATGCCTTAATCCTTTCTTCGTCTTCAAAGGAAAGTGGAAAGTTGATTTCGCGGTCTTCGGGTGGTATATTTTCCAGTATTTTCGGATGATTACTAGTCCATTTGCGTAGATTAAAACCGCCGCCTTTGAGTAAGTTGGTAAGCTCTTTTTGAATAAGTGTAGCCTCTTCAATGGTGTCTGCTCCAGTTAGGACGTCGTCTACGTACGAATTTTTCATGATGATTTTAGATGCTCGTGGATACTTATGTTGATCATCTCTTGCGAGCTGTTGTAATGTCCTGAATGCAAGAAATGGTGCAGAAGCTGTTCCAAAGGTGACGGTAGTCATTACGAATTCTTGTAGGGCATTATTCGAATTATCTCTCCAAATAATCCGTTGATACTGCTGATCGTCTTCATGAAGATGTATCATTCTATACAACTTTTCGATGTCGGCTGATAAGGAATAATTGTAGGTCCTCCATTTGAGTAACGTTTCTAATAAAGTTGGTTTGTAATGGGTCTTTTCGGGGTTTCCTCAATAGAGGGGTTGCCGGGAGCTCTGGAGTCGTCCAAGGTTCTTTTATATTGAAAAGACTCAGTTACAAAATAAATTTATTCTTTATTTACTCAGGTATTTGTTTTCTTATTCTCTAAACATCCAATTTTCTCCAATATATTCTTATATTTTATTTTCTATTTCTACGGGGATGATGGCTGGAGGAAAAGATAAGTCGACACTGTTGAAGAGAGAGAGATGATGCTAGCTTGATTAGCTTTATTTGGCTTTTACACGTAGGTCTCACGTTTGTATCGTGGTCGATGATTTATATATAAGCTATAAGCGGGATGACCAACAGGCTACGCCACAGAAGGTCAGTGTATGCGGAAACGACTAACAGGCTACGCCACAGAAAGTCGGTGTAAGCGGAAACGGCTAACAACCTACAGAAGGTTAGTGTGAGTAAGCGGGATGACCGACAGGCTACGCCACAGAAGGTCAGTGTATGCGGTAACGACTAACAGGCTACGCCACAGAAAGTCGGTGTAAGCGGAAACGGCTAACAAACTACAGAAGGTTAGTGTGAGTAAGCGGGATGACCGACAGGCTACGCCACAGAAGGTCAGTGTATGCGGTAACGACTAACAGGCTACGCCACAGAAAGTCGGTGTAAGCGGAAATAGCTAACAAACTACAGGAGGTTAGTGTGAGTAAGCGGAATGACCGACAGGCTACGCCACAGAAGGTCAGTGTATGCGGTAACGACTAACAGGCTACGCCACAGAAAGTCGGTGTAAGCGGAAATAGCTAACAAACTACAGAAGGTTAGTGTGAGTAAGCGGAATGACCGACAGGCTACGCCACAGAAGGTCAGTGTATGCGGTAACGACTAACAGGCTACGCCACAGAAAGTCGGTGTAAGCGAAAACGGCTAACAAACTACAGGAGGTTAGTGTGAGTGAGCGGGATGACCGACAGGCTACGCCACAGAAGGTCTATAGGAACGGATTTAGACTGACAGGCTACGCCACAGAAAGTCTACGGGTTGGGACAGGTAAAACTATCTACTGCTAACTACTGGACTTTATCGTCCGATTTAAGCCACTAGTGCTTCTCGGTGCGGAGCTAGTAGCTTCTTGATCTAAGCGCACTTAGATCTGAACGGGATCCCTTTCGAGATACTACTGCTCGATTTCTGTACTGTGCGGTTTTCTTTTATACTTTCGGCGAGGCCCAGAATTATTCCCCACCACTATTTTCTAGCTTATTCCTTTGAATCAACTTCATGCAACGTAGACGCATACACCCAACTGATTATGGGTTGTTATGCAGGGAAGAATAATGTGTGAATTTTACAAACCTACGCTGCCAGCAGAATATCTGGTTAAATCTGGTTATCGCGCACAAGTTCCCTATGACTTGGCGGATAGATGACGTCACGCACATTTTCATGCCCTTTCACTGAAGCATTTGTGATTGGCATCTTTGTACTGCTTGACCCAATGGTTTGCAACGGAGATGCACACACCCAACTAATTATGGGTTGATGTGCAAAGAACTTGAAATGACAACGTAGCTAGTGGGAATAATCTGGCTTGCATATTTTGTGGATTACGTCATGCCCACCTGCATGCCATGGAGCTTTAGAGTTTTTCATGGACATATATATCACGGAGTTTGGACAAAAGTGCGATGTCTGAAAAAATGACATGGACGATGGCGTAATTTTATGTACGGAGCAAAATGCTTCGTTACAGGTTGAAGAGTTGGACCTGTAAAGAGTTGCTCATTAAGAGACTTACCATTTGAAGAATTGGCGGACGCATCGGAGACCACCTGAAGTTTTGTTGTGTTGCGTTCCTTGAAGACGGCCTGATGAGGCACATAACAGTTTTTCATAGCTTCCGAATATGCTCCATCTGATTTGTTGATTGCTATAGGTTTCATGTGATTGAGAGTATGATATTCCTTGATGACACGTGAGTAGTCTTCTTGTAATTGTGGATTAGTTACGAATTTCTTTTCCAGTTGCATAAATCGTTTGATGGCCATGTTGCGTGAATTTCCCAAGAGTGGCAGTTGTTGTTCCTTAAACGGTAAGCGAAATTCATATGTTCCATCTGGCCTTCTTTTGTGTGTTTGGATGTAAAATTCTTACTACTAATTCTACAAACTACAATAAATAAAAAGCATAAGCTACAATATGAGCTATAAATACAGTAGATATTGGCAGAAGGCGTAAGGAGGAAGAATTAAAGTAGGCGATCAGGATCAAGATAGGCGGGGTCAAGATATAAGGCTTTGTGGAGTGATGATTTACTCAGATGGAAGTCAAAAGAGGAAAGGTCGTTGACTTTTCGTAACATCCTGGTAATTGGCTCGCTTTGACCGTAGTTTGTGCGATGGCGGTCGAGTCGGAAAAGGGGAGTGGACCTAAGGTTACGGGGATTGGTATAGATGGGTAAAGATTGCAGGATTGAGGGGCAGTCTATGGCACCAGTTAATAATTGATAAATGAAAAGAATGTCGGAAACATCACGACGTTTGCTTAGAGGTTGTAAGTCGATCAGTTTCAGACGGTTTTCATAGGGAGGAAGTTTGAATCTGTCAACCCACGGAAGATCACGTAGGGCGAAGCGAATAAACCTATGCTGGACAGATTCAATCCTATTAATGTGAGTTGTTTGTGTAGGGGACCATACCTGGCTGGCATATTCAAGGAGAGGTCTAACGAAGGAGACGTAGAGAGATTTAGAAAGAAGTTAATTATGCTGCCAATGTGGGAACGGAAATTGAGTTCACTATCACAGATTATTCCTAAGTCACACAAAGAGGTAACGATAGGGACTGGTACGTTGGTTAACATATAGACTCTCGGGGTGGTGGTAAGACGCTTGCGGGAATAAGAGATGGACTGGCATTTGGAGACATTGAGCTCTAGAAAGTTTTTCATGCACCATATGATGAATGAATCGAGGTCTTCTTGCAGGAGAAGAGAGTCGGTAGTGGAGGAGATATGTTTGATTATTTTCATGTCATCGGCATAAATGGACAACTCTGAGTGTTTGATGACACATTCAACATCAGGAGAAAACGAGGAACAAAGGAGGATGGTGACAGTCGAGGGAGGAGAGAAGATGGTTGCTTTCTGCGACAGCCGAGTTAACTGGGTCTGAAGAAAAGATTAAGTCTAATTGTCTGTCCAGGAAGTTTCTGACTCCGCTTACTTGAAAGAGACCTGAAACGGAGAGCTGATCGGTAAAGAAGGCTTCTTTGGCCGAAGATGCGTTAAGGGGGACAAAGTGAGAACAGTCCTCGGGCAATGACCATTGGATACGGGGGAGGTTAAAGTCATACAATAATATATATATAATAATAATAAATTCATCGGACGCGTTAGCGTTCTCAAGCAGGGTATCGATCGCTTCGATAATTGGCTCGTAGGCGTCTAGTGGTTGAGAGGGACGAATGTAACAACAGAGGATGTACAGAAGGCACTTATTTAGTGCTATTTTTATACATATAAATTCTGATATTGTAGAGTCGGAGGTCTTTAGCAGGGTGGCATCATAACGGTTGTGAGCAGCTATGATAACCCCGCGACCTGGTGGCTCATTGGTGCCTATACAACCGTCAACACGGAAAATGGTATAGTTTGGAGGGAATAGTTCGTTGTCGAGAATTCCTGGTGTTAGATTGGTTTCAGTTAAGGCAAAGATATCGTGCGGGAATTTGTGAGAGTTAAGGAAAATATTTGTTGTTTTTGTACGAAGTCCTCTTACGTTCTGGTAAAAGACCGACAAGCTGTTGGGGAGAGGATCATGATCGGAAACCGCGGGTGCAATAGAGAGGAAGTCAGAAAAGGGGAAATCAAGGGGGTTAGGAACGAAAGTAGTTTAAGGAGTCGTTACGACTTTTTTGAAGATGGGAAATACGGCGAGAACTGACGTACGCAGCATAGGTGGATAGATCTTCTGAAACCTTATGGGAAGGTATATTGAATGATTCATGGTATTTAGTGAAAAGTTGGAGTAAGACTGATGGGTCTGTGGGCAGGCATTCTTGTTGTATACTTAAAATGACGTTGGTGCTGGTTTTACCTTCAACACATACGGAGTTCGGTTTGTCGTGGAGATAGGCTAGAAATAGACGTACATTGTGATAAATGCGACGGTCCCGTAAACGGGACAAGAGGTATCGTCCATCGCCAGAATCAGCAGAACGCAAAGTCAATTTAACTGTAGGTGGGAGAAGGGGATCGATAAATGAATGATGTTCGGATAAAGGAGTTTTGGCTAGCGGAATGGGCGGGTTAACGGAGGTAGAAGTTGTTTGAGACGGGGCGACAGTGTAGGAGGATGACGGCATGGAATTAGGTGGGCATGCGGAGGAAGTAGCGGGTGCAAGGTTTGGCGTATATAGATGAGAGGTGGCACGGACGGGAATCGGAGCAGAGGTGGTGGAGTGGTTGGAAGAAGTTGGCTTGAGGTTAGGAGGGCACGCGGAAGAAGTTGGGAGTGCATGGTTAGGTGGGTGCCCTGGACATACGGAACTCAAAACAGTATTGGTTGGGTTGATGGTTGGAATGGACGTGTTCGAGGGCTTCGGTGTAACTGGAGCAGGGGGGTTAAGGGTGTGAGAATATATAAAGTTGGGATACTTGACGAAGTTGGGATACGATAAGAAATTACTACCCCTCCCCTTCCCCACAACCACCATAGGACCAAATTATTCTCCTATTAGCAATGGGGGATTACACTCTATACAACAGCAAAAGAAGCATCCAAATCGATCCACGCGTTACAAAGTTAGGTTCCACCACTCTTCTCCCACCCCCTCCCCAGCAACATTTGTTTTCTCGTAGTTTCAACCAAGGAACATATTCTACCCAATAGAAAAAGTATTATCCAAATCGGTCCACGCGTTACGAAGTTAGACTACCCCTCCCCCCCCCCCCCACACACCTTTCACCATAGGACCAAACTATTCTCTTATTAGCAATGGGGGATCATACTCTATACAACAGAAAAAGAACCATCGAAATCGGACCACGCGTTACAAAGTTAGGTTCCACCCCCACCCCCCACCACCAACCCACCAAAATTTGTTCAGTTGGTATCAACCACGGAACATACTCTACCCAACAGAAAAAGAATTATCCAAATCGATCCACGCGTTACAAAGTTAGACTACCCCTCCCCCCTTCCCCCACCCTAGGCCAAATTTTTTTTTCTATTAGCAATGGGGGATCATACTCTGTACAACAAAAAAAAACCATCCAAATCGGACTACGCGTTACAAAGTTAGGTTTCACCCCCACCACCACCCCCACCACCACCCCCACCCTACCAAAAATTTTTTTGACATGGTACCAATCGGTGGACATACTCTACCCAACAAAAAAAGAATCATCAAAATCGGTCGACGCGTTACGAAGTTATGCCCGGTCAGACATAAAAAAAAAGAAAAAATACAAAAAAAAAACAAATATAATAATAATAATATAAATATATATATATATAATAATAATAATGTTTTTGGGAAGTCGGTTAAAAAGCGCCACCGACAGTGCACATCGAGATTTCGTGTGTTCCTCTTGGTCATTATTTTTTTGTCAGAAGACCGTGCTTGTTTAATGATTTTTTCTCTGCCTTGTATCCATTTTGTACATACTAGTGATTAAAAAAATGGCATCTGGGTTGATTCTGGACACAAATAAATTAATCTTAAACCTTTAAAACCTTAAACCTAATTATTTAGGCGGATAAGGATGGTTGGATTTTGAACATATAAACACTAAAAAATATTTTTCGTTTCAATTAAATAAAAAATCACACAATAACTTTATTGTTGTCACTTGTCAACTGCGGCTGAGGTTGACTTTTAACCAGCCCGCCAGGTTTGCGTTTTGGTGTGCTCAATCCGCATGTGCCCTCTATCGGTTGATAATGTCGACCAGTAATTGAGCCACAATTTGAGGTAGATGCTCTGGCGAGAACGAGGAGTTGGCCTCGGGAATATCACGTTCACAATCCAATAGTGACAATTGCGGGCGTGATAATCCCGACACAACTCTCGTTCTTGCCGGCTCACCTAACAGGGCAGGTTCTCTCCTATGCGAATGAGCGAAGTCGGAAGCAGAAAAGTTGAGCGGAATACGGAAGGGGAATGTGAATTTAATGGGAACAGAATCTTGTTTAACTGAAAGAAAACTTTAAGTTACTTGGTTCGAAGCCCAACGTGTGGCTCGACCCATACCCTGAGATAATTTGTCTCATGCCTCACGTCAGGTTAGCCGGGCTTACAGTGTTTATGTGTGTATATATATATGTTAACAAGCAGAGCGTTGTGGTTCAGCGTTCAGTCCTTACCTGTGTCGGTCGGGTATGATTTTGTTACGTATAATCGCGGAGTTTGGCGCGAATCATTTAGATAGGACAGGTGTTTCGTAATCATGAAGGTTAATTTAGGTATAAATACTAAGTCATTCAAACTTCGAGGGGATCAAAACGGTTGTATGCAAGGGGTGTGTGTGAAAACGCTTAAGATAACAATTGAAGAAGAATTTGAAGCCTTTCGTAAATGGAGTCCGACTTAGCTGCGATTACTGAATCACGACTCACACTTATAATTACTATGTTTGATTTTGTTAGGCGAATTTTTGCAGCTTTTGCCAAAGCTGTTACTGTACCGACTTGGTTTAGAATAATTTTCACATTATTGTCAGTCCTCCACGATAGGTTTCGCACAACATCTGCTGTAACTAGATTCTTTGTTTGCACATAGGAAAGCCTTGTTCTGTTCATCACAAAAAGTCCAATTAGTTTAAGGCATTAAAGCGTATCTACATAAAGAGTTGCATCCTGAACGCTTGGTTTTTGGTCCATGTACAACATGATCGAGGGGCAGCTGATCGCAGGGCACCATGCTGGCACATTGCCTGCCTGTGTTCTTCATTGCAGCTAACTTTCATTAGACTAGAAGTAGCAGCGAGAGGATGTCGGTCGGCGTCTATTGAAGTAGTTTCACAACCACTCATTAATAACGTCTAAAAAAAACTGCAGTATTCCATTATTTACTCAATCAACCTAAGGACTTTAGCTTGCCTACATTAACATCATGCTGAGAATGAAGAACATTATTAATGTAATGGCTGCTCTCCCCTGAACTGATGCTTCATACTCAGAATGCATCATATGAACTAGGAGAAAAATACACCCAGACCGTTGTAGTGTAGTAGCTGTTTCAGTAGATGGATACAGTTCCAGCTACTTATTTCACATTCTTACTGACTCGTGAGAACCAAGCGTTGACAGGAGAGAATACCCACATCTACAACATTTGAGGCAAGATTCAATATATTTTCATATCTCCAAACCTTTTGAAAACTTTTTGGCGGCTCTCAGAAGAAAAATAAGTCTCAAAGGAAATTATATAAGAATAACAAAAAATTTACGAAATAATAACAACAAAAAAATATTTGAACGAAAAAAATCATTATTACAAGCAATGATATGGTACGGTATTAATGAGCGAAAGAAGAGAAAAAAAACGAAGGAGACTGGCCCTATTCTACTGCCTAGTTTGAAAGGTCTCTTATTTATTCCTAAGCATTTCCAAACGCTAAAACTACGTTCATAATTCAACCGATTGTTACCACCTTTAGGGGTAACTAGGCTCGCTCAGAGAAGGGCGGGTTATTACCTGAAAAAGGTTAAAGGTTAAAAGGTAAAGGTTAAAAAGGTTAATTATGACTCCACGAACTCTTCAAAAAAACAAATCCATTATCTACTAAAATGGTAAACGTATAACGTTTCAATAAATAACGTATCAATAAATCTAATTTATAAAATTAGATTTATTGATACTTTATGAAATGAAATGGATCAAACTCGGTTCTCAAAGAAAATGTCTCCAAATTCCTTGAAATTCCCAAAATTTAAATAACTAAATTGAAAAATGAATTCAAATAAACTTCTAAGTTAAAATCTGACGTCTTATGAACCGAAATATATCTACCACGGAGATTGCGCACACCACAAAAAAATAAGATTAAGAAATTTTAAACAAAACTTATCTTTTGTATTTGTTTTCCTTGTTCGCGAGCTACAATCAAAAATCCAGTCTACCACTTTCTGGGTTTTCTTCCTTGAACTTCCCACGATTACTTCTTTTCGTTTTATCTTCGGTCGATTGTTTTCCTTCACTTTCCTTCCTTTTTTTTTGAATTTCTTTAACTTTTCGTTTAAAACAGACTTCGGTTTTCACTTCTACTTTGCAGCACGGATCTCACAAAAAACTGTCTGCTTCGCATACCAAAGCGGGTTGATTTATTTAATTTTTGCCACTATTGGAAAGTGGCTTCCACGAATTCCCAATCGGAATATTTTTGAGGATAAATTTCCCAATCGGTTCAAAATTTATAAATTTTTATTCTCAATTTTCATTTTAAAATGATATTCTATTTGAATCCTTGTCCAATTCTTGGAAAAATTCTAAAATCGTTGTAAACAGCGATTTTTGCAATTTGAAAATATTTTGACAGGATGCACCACATGTTGTTAAATTTTATGTTTTCAGGCTTTTTTGGCTTTAATATTAAAATCAACCTTAACTTTAGGTTCCAACAGTTTTTATCCGGCTATTAAATATTGCTGGTAAATGAAGTACTGCATACAATTCATGATTTAATTATCATATAGGTTAGGTTCCTTTTCTTGGAGTTCTTTCTGCTTTTCCCGTTCGGGGGTAGCCTGGATTATACTAATTATATACTATTTTATCTGAAGATAATAAATTCGCGAAGTAAGTGTTGTTTCTTGTTGTAAATTTAGTCAAATAAAGACGTGAAGTATCGTGTGCGATATCTAAGTGGCTACCATAAATCTTTACAATCCCTAATAATTTTGTTTACTTAATAATAATATAAGTGATCCAGTTTAGTCCACGTCCAGGTAAGTATCTGTTAAATGCTCTTCCAAGTATTTTCATTTCCTTTGATCCGTAAGAATTCCAATACACGGGGATGCAAAATTCCGATATTCAGGTAGGTTTAAACAATTTGTCATACTCTTCAAACCGCTTTATCCATTCTTCTTTCAGGAGTTCTAGTACGAGTACTTATGCACCAAAACATTATTGAGGTGGCCCAAGTTCAAGTAAGGGCTCCGAATTCCGTCTTTCTTTTGGGAGGCGTTAAAGGCTTAATAATAAATTGCAACCTTCATTTCCAGGTTTTCAGAATTAACAGGAATCTGCTATATGGAAAGAAACAAGTACAGCATCAAAAGCCCAAGATGAATGACAATTGTACATCACAAAAGGTAACATTTAATTTCTATTTGATATTTATTTCTATTTCTTTAAGTTCAGGTATGCTGCGAATATAGGAACCGTAACACGATATCGATTCAAAACAAGGACCATCGTTGTGTCTAATATACTGAATTATCTGTTTTGGTACGTACTATATATGTCTCTTTCGCACCCTACTCGATGGATTTAGTTCTCTTGGGCGTCGTGTATACAAAAAACTGGTTGGTTTATTAAGCAATCGCACCTGTTACAGTACATATTCGGAAGGGGATGGAACATGATTTGGGATGAGGCGCAAGCAAAGTGTTTTCACCGATAGGAGTGGTTGAGTGCGCAGTACTTATTAGACATTGGTGGGTGAGGGGAAGATATACTTGGAAAAACCCAGATTTCCGTTGGTCTGAATGGCGCGACCGGTTCGACATCTCGGCTTGCCCAGTCAGATCCGCCAGATGTACTCCTAATGAGAGAGTGGCATGTGAATCTGAACTCAACCTCTGTGGTAGTTTCCCCAGGACTGACCCGACGTCCTGATGAGAGACGCGTGCGCCCTAGTGATTCCCCCACAGAGTAGCCGAGATGCTTCTCTACGCAAAAGAATTTGGGACCGCGAGCCTCGCCGTATCGACTGGACCTTGGTGTATGTGTACCTCCCTCCTTCAGCTCAAGTCTACACTTCCTTTCCCTTGTCAAAGGTAGCTCGTTAGATCGACATTTTTTTCATCATTAGGAGGGGGGACACACACTCCAGTGTGGCCAGACTCACAACACCACTCCTAACCGTGTTATCGCTTCAGGGACGGATATCTTTGGCGTGGTATATTCCGATTAGTTGCCCTTGTAAATCTTCTAATTCGTATAGATTATTACCCTTTCTTGATCGTACTCTGCTTTTTATGAACTTCCTCGCAAGTTTGGCGTTTGTGCCCTTCTGAAGCGTAAAATTGCGCCGATAGAGTTCTTGTCCGTGCCGAAAAGTAATGGGCCTAGCTCTGGTGTTGTAGTTTCGTTCGCCCTTATCAAAAGCGTGGTCTAAGCTAGCCTTCACGTTCTCTCTGATAAGGACAATTTTGTCCGACATGTCTATTGGCAGGTCTGTTTCTGTCCACGTGCCTAGCTTGCGTAAAAGATCATAGCATGATGCATGCGTCACCATGTGTTGCCCGTATAGGAATTGGTACGGGGAAAATCCGGCTGCCTTGTGGGTGGAGCTCCATATAGAACTCACGACAGCGCTCAGATGTTCGTAGGTGCTCGATCTCGGAATCGAAGGCCTGCAGCTTCAGGCTCCAGCGGGCCAACCGACCAGATAGGTCCTTTTGACTCATGAGCCACTTCAAGCTCGCATGGTCTGTCACGATCTTGAACGGCATTAGTTATATGTAGGCGCGGAATTTTTTTCACACTTAAGACAGCAGCTAAACACTCTAACTCAGTCACACTGTAATTGCGCTGGGCGGAGTTAAGTTTCTTTGACATGTATGCTATCGGTAGTTCAGAGCCTTCTTCATCAGCCTCGAGGAGAACTCCTCCGACGCCTTCCTGAATAGCATCGCACTGAATGATGAACGGCTTGCGGAAATCAGGGCTAACGAGCAATGGGGCTGTCGTTAATTTTTGTTTGAGGGCTATGAATGCATCATTCGCTTCGACGGTCCAGGTGAATTCGTCACTCTTCTTTAAAGTGCGTCCTCGATGAACGTGAAATTAATGTGGCCGTAAGATCTTTTTATAATTTGATGTCTATCTGTTTTACTTATTGTGTCCCTATTTCTAAATCGAATAACTTGCGTTCTAGTCTGCCTTGGTTTGATAGTTCCTTGAAACATTTAAAGAATATTAAATGTAAGGCCTCGAAGAGGTTCTGTTCCTCCAGGAGCGACGATGACTATTTAACTTACTCCAATTTACGCAGTCAATTTATATCTGACTTAGTATCTTTTTATAATAATTATATTAATAGAATGAAAGCGTCCCTACGAGTCGATCCTAAGCGTTTTTGGAGGTTCGTGAACATGAAGCGCAATTCTGATGGCTATCCATCTTCTTTGTCTTTCGGAGGCAGTGAAAGCAATGAGCCCTTAACGATAGCAAACCTGTTTGCCGATTTTTTTAAAACTGCGTTTTTGGGTGATATCTGTGATATTAGCATTAAGGATTTTACCCACTTGACGAGGTTTACACCGACTTCTCTTGAACCCAAAGACCTTTTACTTGACGAAGTTACGATTTTGAAGAAAATCTCTACCTTGACTGATAGTTTTTCAATTGGTCCTGACGGTATTCCTGCCTCACTCGTGAAAAGATGTGGTTCCGTTCTTGCTCCTATTTTGTGTTATTTATTTAATCTTTCAACTCGTTGCGGTGTTTTTCCGAAGGCTTGGAAAACCTCATTAATTATCCCCCTTCACAAAAAAGGTGATAAATGTGAAATCTCGAACTATAGACCAATTGCTAACCTTTGTTGTGTATCCAAGATTTTTGAGGCACTTATTTGCGATGTTCTATACTTCCACTACAAGCCGTTTTTGCAGCCGTTTCAACATGGCTTCATTAGGGGTATGTCAACTACCACGAAGTTATTGGAATTTTCTAACTTCTGTATTTCTGCAATTGAAGGTGGTAAGCAAGTTGCAACTTGCAAGTATTTTTACTGATTTCAGCAAGGCTTTCGATAGAATAAATCATAGAATTCTTATTCTCAAACTCTCTCTCCTTGGGTTTCCGCGAGTTTTTGTAAATTGGATTCATTCGTACTTGTCTGAACGCACTCAGAGGGTTTCTTTTCGTGGAGCTCTATCTGATGCAATTCTCAACACTTCCGGTGTACCGCAGAGCTCCCACCTTGGCCCATTGTTATTTATAATTTATATCAATGATATATCTGCGATACTGTATAACTCAAATATTCTTTGTTATGCCGCTGACGCTAACATATTTCGCACTGTGTCTGACAATGCCGATTGCCTACTCATAAATTCCGACTTGGACGCCTTTCAGAATTGGTATTTCATTAACGACCTTCCCCTAAATATTAGCAAGTGTACATCCATGTCTTTCTCACGAAAAAGGTCTCCAATTCAATATAACTTTACCATAGAGGGTTGTCCTTTAACAAGAGTTATTAAGACAAAGGACCTGGGTGTTTGGCTCAATTCTCAATTTTCTTTCCAGGATAATTTTGATGCCATAGTCAACAAGGCTAATATGACTCTTGGTTTCGTGAAGAGGTGGTCAAGGGAATTTGATGACCCTTACATTACAAAGGTCGTATATTGCACTTTTGTCCGGCCTATTCTAGAATATGCCTCTCCAGTTTGGTCACCGCTCTATGTGTCACATATCAATCGCATTAAAGCTGTTCAACGGAGGTTCGTTAGGTTTGCCCTTCGAGGCTTTCCTTGGAATAACTCCTTTATCTTACCTCCTTATGCTGATAGACTTAAACTTCTGCACTTGGACGCACCTGAAAAGAGGCGCCGTAACGCCGGGATCCTTTTTGCTTTCGACTGCATTCTTCTGTTCTCTTGGGTAGCTTTGGCATATCGGTTCCAGCTCGTTCCCTGAGGAATCATGACTTTCTTCGGTTACCTTTTCATCTTACTAATTATGGATTAAATGAACCTATAACGTCGATGTCGCGATTTTTTAATTCCGCTTTTAATTGATTGATTGATTACGCATTGATTTTCATCTATGGCGTAATCATGTGAGGAGTCAGCTTTGTTGAGGTTACTTTTTGGTTTTTGTTATGCTTTTTACTTTTTATTTGCTTTTTATTCACTTTGGCACTTTGTTTTCTGAATTTATATTTTGCGAATTCTCTTCTTGTTCTTTGTTTTTTATATGATTAGTTATATTGTTTTTGTTTAGTTTTTTTTTATTTAGTTTATTGCTTAGTTCTTTTGTAGTAATCAGCTCATTGATGAAATATTGTAAATGAATAAAAATGAATAAAAATAAAAAAAAGTGTCCGTGATCAGGGATGATACCGCCGCGTAGTTCGATATGATTTTTCGGTACCATCTGGCCATGCCTAGACCTTATGGGGATCCGTCTTGATGTACCCATTTCCGGTTGAATATCCGAGATATTTAATTTCCTTCAAACAAAATTTGCTCTTCTCTACGTTAATTGTTAGTGCTGCGTTCCGCAAATAAACAAATACCGATTTCTTTAAGTCGGGTGGTATGACTTTGTCCATTGATCGGCACATAGTTTGTGGGGCGTTACATAAGCCAAAAGGCATGACTATGAATTGATACAGTGGATGTCCTGGCACAGTAAATGCGCTCTTTTCACGGGAACTACTCTCCAGTGGTATCTGCCAAAAAGCTTCCTTCAGGTACAGTCCTGTTATGTACCTAGAAGTCTTTCAAGGATGTCGTTGATGTGCGGAAGGGGATATGTGTCCTTCGTTGTTACAGACCTTCCTCGCGTCGAAACATAATCGGACCTTTCCGGGTTTTCTGACAAGTACCACCTGGGCGGCTCCACGGGCTTTGGATCTCCTCTATGAGTCCTAAGCTCTTCATCCGCTCCAGTTCAGCGTCCATTAAGGCTTGTACAGCGGGAGAAACAGGATAATGTCGCTGCTTAATAGGCATAGCATTTCCGACGTCAATAACATGTTGTAGTACTTGTGTTTTCCCTAAGCCCTGCTTCGCGTAAGATGGAAAAAGACTTTTAACTAGCTCGAGTCGTGTGTGCTCTTCGCCAGACAGATGGTGGATGTTAGGTTCATCGGGTGCCTCTGGTTGAAGCGGCGGAAAAATATCTCCGAATAGTATTTATAAATGAAAAATTTGTTCAAGTATTTTGAACACATTTTTAGAATAAAAATTTCGAACTTATTTAAAACCCATAACTGGTATTAATATTGAAAAGAATCCGCCGAATTTATGTTTTCAAAATGTTACAAATGCAACATTTGCCGCTCAAGTGTGAACGAATATCGATGAGAATAGTGCCCATAGGAATATATGATACCACATTTCCGTTAACGTAATAATACGATTTTTTGAACGTAGTTCCATAACATCGGCAATTGTATTCAATTCGTCCGAGTCATAAGAATCGGACACCATTACATTTGATAATTAATTTTACATCAATTTAAAAAAAATTATAGTTGGCTATAGATAGTATTAGTAAGAAGTTTCTACTTAGATAAAAACATCTGAACCTATACAAACTAATGAATAGTAACAATATTGGCAATAGAAAATGTATTGATAATTGATCCGATTATTTAAATATAATCTAATTGCGACTTGATAGAAGATATATTCGCGGTATTCGATTAAGAACTTCTTTCGACAATTCGGGAAATATTAGATTTAAAGCACCTGTCTGTCTTGGTTACCAGCGTTATCGAATTATCAGGTAGAGCGAAGACTCTAAAAAGCGCCACCGACAGTGCACATCGATATTTCGTGTGTTCCTCTTGGTCATTATTTTTTTGTCAGAAGACCGTGCTTGTTTAATGATTTTTTCTCTGCCTTGTATCCATTTTGTACATACTAGTGATTAAAAAAATGGCATCGGGGTTGATTCTGGACACAAATAAATTAATCTTAAACCTAATTATTTAGGCGGATAAAGATGGTTGGATTTTGAACATATAAACACTAAAAAATATTTTTCGTTTCAACTAAATAAAAAAATCACACAATAACTTTATTGTTGTTACTTGTCAACTGCAGCTGAGGTTGGCTTTTTACCAGCCTGCCAGGCTTACGTTTTGGTGTGCTCAATCAGCATGAGCCCTCTATCGGTTGACAATGTCGACCAGTACTTGAGCCACAATTTGAGGTAGATGCTCTGACTAGAACGAGGAGTTGGCCTCGGGAATATCACGTTCACAATCCAATAGTGACAATTGCGGGCGTGATAATCCCGAAAGAACTCTCGTTCTTGCCAGCTCACATAAAAGCTGGCCGAAGCTTACAGGGAGTATGACAGCGATGACAGTTTGTAGTGGGGTTGCGATAAAGTGTTCTCTTTTCGTGTTGCATGTGCCTACCGCACTCAGTTGTTCCGGTGTAATGACCGTGTTTGTTGTACGATAGCCATTTTGTGTAACGTCGTGTAAGTGTTGAACTACTTTCTATGTGTTTTTGTAGGTTGGTTGGTTATGTGTGGAAGTTGTAATAGGTACCCCAGAATCACTATATATCTGATAATTTTAATGGTTTTGACTATGTGGAGCTTTTACGTGCCTTTTGGATTGAATTAAATTTTGATTTACTACTTTCGAGATGTGGGTATTAAGACATTCTACATAATCATCAAAAGTTATAGAATTCTTTACTACTTGTTGTTTAATGCCTTTAGACTTGTTAAGATTAATCACTTGAGAATCTTCGTTGTTAAATTTAATCTTGTCTTATGTACATTTAAATTGTACATTCCCACGAAAGCTTTTGCAACGTGAGCAAATTTGCACATACGATCACGGTAATGCTCTTGCAATGTAAACAATTTTCCACGTACCGTGACGGTAACTCGTGCCGTGCTAGAGTTTTTACATGTTGGCTCGTGAGCAAGCTTTCGTGGGAATAATTTTGTTTGCCGGTAATTTTGCTAAAAAGGCATTTTTAGTTTGTAAAATTTATATATAAGAAATTATGAAAGAAAAATATATTCAATTATTTCAAAGTAAAGTTCAGTTGCGTTTCTAATTAGTACGTTGCCTTTCAGTATTTTAATCGTTCTTTCAGTTCCAGAATAATAAGATGTAGTGGTTTCAAGTGCCGCATACATCACCAAAAATAAGTCAAGGTACATGAACCTTGGCTAAAATTAGTGAAGTAAAAGAACTTCGCCCAAACATTTAGTGACCCCGACGTGATCCCACGTCCAACCTTTTGATTACCTGGTGCAGATCAACAATGGATGCTGTTATGGAGGAATTAGGGAAAAAGCAATCTGAACAAGGGACTGTAGTGGAGCGCATCATTACGAACTTTAAGAAGAACGGTAGTGCGATAAAAAACTACAAGGGCTTATTACCAGCTTAAGCTACAGCAATTAGAGGAAGCCTGGGCAGCCTTTAAAGCTACTGATGATCAAATACGACGTCTGCAGCCGCCGCCACTTGAACATCCGTACTTCTCTAACAACTACTATAAGGCAGTTCTCTCGATCAACACTCCATTTCGGGAGCGTTTTCAAGAAATGATTACTTCCTTCGAGACCAAGGAACATAATCAATTGCAAACAAGTGCTAATGATGATGCGGTTGCACCTTAAGACGGAAGGACTGCAACTAGTCCAGACCAACAAGAGGATGATCCATTAGCATGCGTGCCATCGCAAACACCAACCCACAAGGAGAATAATCTGGGTACAGTCCCCAAGGACCCATTCAGGTTAAATTCTGATTTAACCCTAAAACCAATTGCTCCAGTGCTCACCACAATTAGGAGCCCAGAGTCTTTGCAAGTAATAAAATTCATTCGTCGACAAGGTGCGATGGTCCAATCGCTACGGCGTATTCTCGATGGATTACGTTTAAGTGGTGATCGCCCAAAGCAATATTATAAATTAAAGGCTTATACCATTCAACAATATTGGGCCTTGATCGAGGAACAGAATAACACCATTTGGGAATTAGCAAAGATCGATGAGATGCCCATATCAACAACAAGATAGATGGTGCACAACCAGCCACTATCCAACTGCCAGAAAATGTGGTATTTGAAGGCCAATGTGTTAGGTGAAAAAGAAAAACTAATAAGACACTTGTCATTGACTGAAGAAAATTACACAACAAGAGCGATATAACAACATGAGAGTTTTGGCACCACCTTAATCAACAGAATATTGGCGCAGCCTAGTCATGCTTCCGATTTTGCATCCGCTAGTGGCATTTAGTCCTTGCATGACACAACGCAAGAGTCTTTGCTCGCTCTTGAGAATATAGGAGTTTCAACTAAAAATTGGGATCCGATGCTTCTTCATATTTTGCTGGAATAACTGGACAAGGCTACACATGCCCTATATGAGCAATCCTTGTCAAACCCTAGATCCCTGCAAACCATTACGGACTTCTTGGCGTTCTTGGCAACACGATTCCAGTCACTTGAAGCATTTGTACTTCAAACAATAATATCACCTCAGCCAGTTTGAATGTTGGATACCACCACATGGGCCATACCATACAATATGTAGCTAGCAGACCCGAGTTTCAACGTCCCAGAGAATATCGATTTATTGATCGGAGCAGAATTTTATAATCAATTGCTCAAGAAAGGGCAAATAAAACTAAGAGAAGGTATTCCAACATTGCAGAACACCATTCTCGGCTGGATTATCTCAGGCAAGGCAGAAGAGGTACCAGCCAACACATCCACATGCGGAATTTCTATTGAAAATGAAGCTCTAAACAATGCTATCGAAAAATTTTTGGCGAATCGAGGAATTTGAAGAGCCGACAACTCAAATGGCCCCAGCAGAAACACGCTGTGAAAACTATTTCCACCAACCTATGCGAAGAGACGAAACTGGTCGCTTCATAGTAAGCCTACCGTTCGCAGACGATCCTGCTAGGTTAGGAGAATCAAGAAATACATAAATTGGCTAGACAAGATGAATTAAGGAAACACTACATCGAATTCATGGAAGAATTCATCCGACTAGGTCATATGGAGGAAAACGACCCTGAAGAAATAACGTCCGAATGTTATTTTCTACCACACCACGGAGTGTGCAAACCGGAAAGCATCTGTCGGTACATTTTCTCAATGTCTGCCGCAAAAACGAAGCGTGGTAATCGAAACCATAATAGAATTGTGAATAAGTCCTCTTGTATAGTAGGTCCCGTGTGCAAAAAGTGTGCATTGGATGATGTCTTTGCGGAGGCGTCGAACACAACCCGTAACTTTGTCGTGCACATGTCTTTGCAAATGAAGTTCCAAAAACAATCCAATTTCGTGTCTTCACAGACGCATCTGAAAGAGCATACGGTGCTGCTATGTACACAAGATCTATTAACAAGGAAGGAAGAATCATCATTCGACTTCTTTGTGCCAAATCTAGAGTGGCGCCAGTAAAAATAATTACGTTACCCCGTCTTGAACTCTGCGCGGCTAAGTTGGATGCCCAACTCGCAAGTCGAGTCAAGAAGGAGTTGAATCTCAAGGATGCTGTCACATACTTTTGGACCGACTCAGAAGTTGTTCTGGCATGGATAAACTCCACATCATCGTCCTTCGACGTTTTTGTAGCCAATCGTGTTGCATCTATACAAAGACTCACAGATTCTAAGCAATGGCGTCATTTTGGTTCCAAGCAAAACCTATGTATGTGCTATCATGCGGAATCACACCTGAGAAGTTGAGAACACATAATCTCTGGTTCTACGGCCCGCCAAGAGCTCCAAGAATCAGTTAATCCCATTTATTACATCCAGCACGGAAATTCTTTCAGACGACTGCAACGGATTACCGCCTACGTGCCTAAATTTTCCAATCGGACCAGACAGCGGACCGTAACAATCAACGAAATAACCGTCCTAAGCACAAGTTGACTCCGCACTCTATGTTATGATAAGGACAATGCAGGAGAAACACTTTGATGAGGAAATTAGTCAGCTACAAAAATATAAGGAGATTAAAAAGACCATGATTAATAAGATCATGGAATAATTCGTGTTGGAGGACGGTTGCAAACGTCAAATATCACCTTCGATGACAAACATCCCATGCTTCATCCTTATGAGCACAATTGGACGAAGTTGTTACTGATTGCTCTTCATTACGAAAATCTACATTGCGGACCTCAGGCGTTATTAGCTTCCTCCAGGCAACGATTTTGGCCTATTAAGGGCAAGACATTAGCTAGGTCCGTGGACCAACACTGTGTACGTTGCGCGAAGGCAAAGCCCAAGGGCTTATCGCAGATGATGGGCAACCTAACTGCTCACAGAATTCAACCAGCGGGGCCATTCATAAATGCAGGTGTCGATTTCTGTGGGCCACTTTTAGTGCATTATCAAATTAGTGGCAATCAGCCCAGAAAGGCCTATGTATCCGTCTTCTGTTGCTTTGCCACAAAGGTGGTACACTTAGAAATTGTCGGAGAACTTAGCACGGATGCATTTATAGCTGCAATGAGACGCTTTATGGGAAGACGAGGCCATTGCAGGAATTTGTATTGCGATAACGGAACAAACTTTGTTGGTCTTTGGGAAGCTGCGGTAAAGTCAGCAAAACACATTTTTAAGAGGAGCGTGGCGTCAGCATCATTGACGTACGAAGAATTAGAAACTTTTGTGGTCGAGGTAGAAGCCATATTGAATTCCAGACCTTTAACATCCCAATGATCTGATGGCCCTAACCACGGGTCACTTTCTGATTGGGGAACCACTTACAACCTCTGTGGACGCTTCTGCCGAACCTTGTAATACTAGTATCTTAAAACGATGGAAGTTAGTCTCATATGCTAAACACGAATTTTGGCGGCGTTGGTCTCGTGAATATTTGAACGAACTTCAGCACCGCAATAAATGGAAAAAGGAATGCCGGAACGTTGAACCAGGTACTATAGTGGTCATAAAAGAAGACAACACCCCTACCCAGGGAGCGACGGTTACATAAGAGTAGCGGATGTACGTACCGCAACGAACGTAGTGCGAAGACCTCTGCCGATAGAGACAAATCTTAACGAGGACACAGCACCATCAGAGAAAGTAAACACTCCTACTGCATCAACAAGCCGATCACCGGAAAATCACAATCCTGCGCCAAGGAAGAAGGCAAAAACATCTTTTGGATCCTTGACAATCTCAAGACTGCTGGTCTGCCTATTCCTACCAGCTATTAGAGGTAGTCCCTTTGAAATAAATAAATTTCATAAACAACCAGGGATCCACTTCGAGCGATTAGGAACAACAAGAATAATGTCTACTGAATGGAACCTGGAAGGAATTCTATATCTTTCAAAGTGGAATAGGAGCACTTAATTACTTATGAAAGCAAATTAAACATAAAAGCCCAATTAATCCAGTTATTACCCAATTCCAACACATTAAAGAGGAACTTGTTACTACCACTTCAGGAGTAATAGGTTAGCTCAGGCGAAGGGAGGGGTTACTTAAATGTACCTTGGAGTGATTGGGCGCCACGTGGTTTTATTTGAGTCCACGAACTCGAATGAAACAACGAATTGATAAAGGAAGGCAAAACTTTATAAAATTTTATTGCAATGCAGAAGTTCAAAAAAATTACTTGTACAGATTATCGGCAAATTAACACGTAATGTAATTATCAAATGAACCGAATTCAAAATTTTGAAAGCTATACTACCCTACTACTATTACACTAGTTCAATTCACCAAAATTTAGAATACGTATTAAAAAAAAACAAAGAAATTATCTCTACAATCCAATAATTCAATGCCCTACACTAATTATAAGAAATAAATAAAATCTGTAATGCAAAAGAAATTCAAATTTGTTTCGACTACTAAATCGGTATTTCGAATCTTATATCAATTACGAAAATTTAGCTTTAATTCAAATGTTAAATTCATTTAAGCGAACTAGAAATAGAAAGAACTAAAAGCCGAGTTTGATACAAGGGAAATACACGCACGCATCATAAAAAAATATATATAGAAAATTAAAAGGAAAAAAAAGTAATTCTACAAAGAAAAAAAGAACAAAAATCAAAAGGAAGTACACTTATCTCTTTTATTATTGGCTCCGTCTGCACTTAAAAAAACTCCTATCCAGGACCAATTTCCTCTTCCTACTTTTCCTTTTGTCTTCCTTCGATTCACCTCGGGACTTTGTTGCTGTTTTTCTTCCAATTTGCACTTGGGTTTTTCACTGACGGCACTTTTCTCACCAATTTTTAAAGAAAAACTGTCTGCTTCGCATACCAAAGCTGTTGATTTTATGCTATTTTGCCCACTATTGGAATCGTTTTCCAAATTTCTGGAATCAGGTCTATGTTCATGCCTGATTTTTCCAAACGGTTTAAAAATTTTAAAAATTAATTCTTATATTTTTATCTAAAATTGTTCGATTGAATATTGTTTTTGGTTTTCGTAACACCGAAAAATTCTCCGTGTCCTTTATTTTCCATTTTCTTCAAAAATAGGTTTTCCTTGACAGCTGCTGACATATGGCAAATTTTCCTTTTTCCGCGATTTTTCTGAGAAATTTTCTCGATCAACGTTGACTTTGGGTTACAGACGTTTTTCATAGTTTCCTTATTTCATCGAGAACATAAAGTACTTCCGGCAATTTGGGATTATTTTGATTTGAGGTTAGCTTTTTTTTCTTGCCCCTTTCCCAGGGATACATTTGGTTTGGAATTGGTCTGGATGGCCTACATAGATTAATATTCTCCTCTTACTGAACATTCGAGAGATAAGAGTACTTTTTTTTTCTAATTTCATAGATTTTACCTTTCTGCCTGCGTGTACCTAACTTGCTTGACATAAATCATTACAATAAAGAAGTATCTTTTTTTTTCCCAAATTTAGGATGAATTGGGTTAAGGGGTGATCCAGTTAAGTTTTGGTTCTACCATCTCTTGCGTTTAATTTGACTTGATCCTGCTGTTGTGTTATATTCGTTTTCGTTCTATTCGTTTGCGTTCTTTTAACCCTGTTTGTTCTGGTTAAATATCGGTGTCCAATTTCGTAAAATTCGTGACTCGTTTTAAGTGTTTTGTAAGTGTTTTCCTCTTGAGTACCAGGGAATGCGAAGAGGTAAGAAAACTATATTTCTTCTATTTCTATTTTCATGTGTGGTTTTGATCCCATTTTGTTTTTAGAATTTGTGAAGATATAACTCTGACGAACTACATCCTTTGCCGAAATATCCCATGTCCATCCTATTTGACTGGATACTACCTGCAACAAAAAGTTTGAGCAGCATCAAGAGTTCAACTAGGAATTAACAGCATTGGACGCCACAACAGGTAACACCCAATTCCTTTTTTTCTTTAACATTTATATCATTTCTTTCAGATTGACACCACATCATAAAACCATAACAAAATAAGTAGCGATAATGAGCTTTTATCAATGCAAGCACCTGCCAATAGAACCAAAAGAACCAAAGCAGTTAATATTGTGGGTAACATTGCAAACTCTCTCTTTGGTATTCTGGATTCTAAATATGCATAGCATATGGCCAACGCCATCGACGCGGTCAAGGCAAACGAGAACCATCTGCAGTCGGTTCTTAAGAACCAAGTCGACAACGACAAGAAATTTCAAACATTAGAGAGCCAGTTGACGCAAGTGGTCAACCGACTCAACAGCATGGAAGAAGAACAGTTTCAATTTAAACTAACATTATTGTTTTCATCACTATCCATTCAAATGTCCTTGATCGCAACCAATCTACATAGAATATCCACGTCAATTAGTGACGCCTTGACCAATTCTCACCATGGCCAAATTAGTCCTCAGTTGCTCTCGCCGTCTTTATTTATTTATTTATTTTTTTATAAAAGAAGATTTGCCAAAGCTGGCTACTACAAATGTGATACATACATATAAAAACTTATACCTAAGATAAAAATAATAATCAAAGTTCAATGATTTGCTTAAGTTGGGCTTTGAGCTGCAACCTGGAACGTCCGAACTCGATGTGGGCCGCAAACTCGTTGAATAGCCTGGAAATAGAGGCTATGGGCTCGTCCATACCTTATAAGGTTCGGTGGCGAGGCACATGGACGAAGTCACGATTCCGCAAGGTCCGGGCCGGGACGGAAATGCTCACGTCGTTGAGTAATTCGCCAGAATAGATCGACCCCTGCAACAGATCAAATAAAAAAAAACAATTTTGGAGACCTTGCGTCTCTTTTCAAGTGTGTCAAGGGAAATCAGACTAAGTCTGGCAGGATAAGGAGGGAGGTAGGTAGGGTCGCGCCAGGGGAGGCCGCGAAGGGCGAACCTAAGGAATCTACGTTGAACTGACTCGATTCGGTTAATGTGCACTGCGAAGTAAGGATCCCAGACCGGACTGGCTCTCAATTCAGACAGGAGATATATCTCATTCAAAACCACTTGCCAACTAATTTGCGGCTTCCCACGAGTCAGAAGAACATTCTGCAACTATACAGACTAAGAAAGGTGGCAAGTCGACCAGTCAATACTTACGTTATTTTTAAACTAACGGTTCCTCTAATCAATCTCGAAGAATATGATTTATTCAGAGTGATTCCAATCCCACCGTACATAAACAACAGCATGGTGGCGATACACTGCTGTGTAAATTACTTATGTGTCGTCAACATAGAATGCGATGAAGGCTGAACCGGTGGTTCATCGCGGGAAAGATGTTAAGATTCATCATTTGATAATCTTCGTTGTTAAATTTAATCTTGTCTTATGCACATTTAAATTGTACATTCCCAAGAAAGCTTTTGCAACGCGAGTAATTTTGCACGTATGATCACGGTAATGCTCTTGCAATGCAAACAATTTTCCACGGACGGTGACGGTCACTCGTGCGAAAGCTTTCGTGGGAATAATTTTGTTTATCCGGTAATTTTGCCAAAAGGCATTTTTAGTTTGTAAAATTTATATATAAGAAATTATGAAAGAAAAATATATTCTGTTATCTCAAAGTAAAGTTCAGTGGAGTTTCTAATTAGTACGTTCCCTTTCAGCGTTTTAATCGTTCTTTCAGTTCCAGGGTAATAAGGTGTAGTGGTTTCAAGTGTCGCATACATCACCAAAAAAAGTCAAGGTACATGAACCTTGGCTAAAATTAGTGAAGTAAAAGAACTTCGCCCTATCAAGACTTTTTAGTTTCATTTTTCCCCATTACCCTGGTAGCATACATTTTTGAGCGTAGTCCTGTAAATTTTGTCATAATCATACCATTGTTTTCATCCTTCATTAGGGCTAGTACCTTTTTATTGACAAGAGGGATGTTCCATATATTCTTAGAAGGATAGTTGCTAGTATCAAAGTGAGAGCGATAATCTCGCTTAATTAAATCATACAAGTCTGGACAGGTTACTTCATAGATAAGGGAATCTGTATCTGTATAGCAAACGGTACAATCTAAATTAAATTGGGGGATCATGTTATTATAATGATAATTATAAATTGTTATTTTAGCTAAATCAAGAATGCACATGCCTACATAGATTGGTTTATTGAGGAAAACTTCAGCATTTTCAGCCCACTCGCCTTTAAACCACGATATGCTGATCCTCAGGATCTGGGACCAGCTCAACTAATGTACGCTCCATCAACGTAACTGCGCATCCCGAAAGCAGATATCGTGGTTCCAAACGGATACCCATTATCCAATGTTATCTCATCCAAGGTTTCTCTATCAAAAACTGCCACCCATGACAACCGCCTATCTACCCAGGGTACTACTCGCAACACTTACAATACGTTTAGCCCTCTTATTACGCCCAGTTCGCATATTTCCCATTTAACCCTTGACTGTCAAAGCGCAAATAGCAACGTACAAGAGATCAACGCATATATTCACACCAAATCGATCTGCACAACTATAGAAACAGCAGGGCAAATAGAAGGGGTCCAATGTAAACTAATTTTGGACACTGGGGCTACACATTCCATTTTGCCTGGGCCTTGTGTAACCTACCTCAGAAATGTCACAGGAGAATGCAGTCCAATAGAGGGCATGGTAGATCTGCTATCTTAATTTGAAAAATAGGGATTTTGCACACCTTTTACGTCGCCAATATATGGGATAACTGCATTATAGGAATGGACTTCCTCGCTGGACATAAGTGTACAATTAATTTTAAAACCCATAACGTGCGGATCCGGAACGAGATAGTTCCAATATTAAAACAAGACAATGCAATGCTAATGAGAGCCATCTGTAATTGCAGCATACCACCAGCTTCGTCTCGCTTATTGCAGCTTTTTAATTCAAATTAAGAAGATCAAACGATGTTAATGCTTTCCCCAAAGAGCACTACGCCTGACCTATGAATAGAACAGCCGATATGTCATTCCTACGATGGAAACCTACTTCTTCGCGTGAAGGTGAAGCAATCGATATCAAAAGCGATACTCCCCTGGAAGAAGCCGATATAGATGTGGATCTACTCGAAATTGTTGATGGGAAAACTTCCACCGTGGAAAATTTATCGACAGCACTAAATGCCGTGTTTGAAAGCACGGTCAACAATCTTCACAAAGACCAACAGCAGTTTTAAAAAACTTACTTTTGGAGTACCACGACGTATTTGCTCAATCAAAAGACGACTTAGGACGGACTGACATGCTTCGGCACCGCATTGATGTTGGCGAAAGTAAGCCCATTATACAACCAACCAGACGCCTTCCACTTGCCAAGCGTGAAGAAGCCGCCATCATAGTAAACAAATGAAAGACCAAGGAATTATTAATCCCTCCAGTAATCCTTGGGCATCCCCGCAGTACTAGTGAGAAAAAACGACGGCTCGACGAGATTTTGTGAGGACTACCGGCGCTAATACCGGCTTACCCGGATAGACCTCACACTCGATGCCTTGTCAGGATTGAAATGGTTTTCAGGGTACTGACAAGTGGAGGTCGAAGAAAAAGACTGAGAAAAGGCGGCCTTTACAACTGCTCATAGATTTTGGGAATTCAATTTTATGCCGTTTGGGCTCACCAATGCACCATCGACATTCCAACGGTTCATGGATGTAGTGCTAAAAGATATACCCCCCACGCCTGTCTCGTTTACTTGGACGATGTGATTTTACACGGCGCTACGTTTCGGGTGATGACGAAGAATTTACGCTTGGTTCTTGCACGACTAAGAGTCGCCAATCTAAAGATATCTCCTATGAAATGCCAATTATGCCAGCAAAAAGTTTGTCCCATTCTGACATGAAAACGGGATATACAGTCCTTTCTTGGGTTATGCGCTTATTAACGTAGATTCGTTGAAAATTTCTCAGCGATTGCCAAACCCTTAACAGAATTGACTGAGAAATGGCGCAAATATTGCTGGACAGATGAATGCGAGCAAGCCATTCTAACCCTAAAGAACAGGTTGACAGCGGCAACTTTTCTGACACGTCCAGATGAGTCACAACATTTCCTGCTTGATACGGATTCTAGTCAACATGCATGTGGTAGAGTACCTTAGCAAGACATTTAGTCGGGCTGAAAGGAACTATTACGTTACGCGGAAAAAGTTAGTCGCCATCGTTAAGGCTTGGACACATTTCCAACCGTACCTGTTAGGCCAGAAATTCACCATTCTAACTGATCGTGCTTCATTAAGATGGTTAATGAACTTCAAAAATCCCGAAGGACAAGTTGCACGCTGGATCGAACGGATGCAAGCATTTGAGTTTTAAATTGAGCATCGTTCAAGCAAAATACATAACAAAGCGGACACCTTGTCGCGTCGACCAGGTGTGACCTCCAATTGTGGATACTGTCAAAGACTCGATCAGAAGGATTTCGTTATTTCACGTGTTGTCACAACTCAAGATAACGTAGCACATTAACAAGAAAAGGACTCGACGTTACGAGAACTCCGAGAATAGCTGCGAAAATAAGAACGATCGGAAAAAGACTCCATCAAAATATCGAACCCAGAGCTGAAAGCTCTCTGGTCAATGTAGTCAAGCTTGAGACTAGAAAATAACATCGCTGTTCGCATTATTGATGAAGGCACGAGTACCCTTAGACAAATATTGGTTCCCAAATCGTTGCGTAAAAGTGCTCTAAAGCAAGTTCACGACTCCCCATCTGGTGGACACTTTGGGGTGGCCAAAAAACAAAATAAATTGAGGCAACGCTTCTATTGGGTTGAAGAAGCACTAATGTAAGAGACTGGTGCAGAGGTAGTTCAAACTGCCAAGCACGAAAAGGACCCCTACCGAAAAGAACATCACCCCTACAGATTTGCAATGTTAGCACGCCTTTTGAGCGAGTAGCTGTGGATATTTTAGGGCCATTTCCCAAAAAGCTCAATGACAATCGCTATTCAGTAGTCTGGTAAAGTTACCAAGTGGCCAGAAGTGATCCCTGTTCCGGACCAAACAGCGGCAACGATAGCAGACGCCTTAATTTCGGTCGTATTTTCCAAGAAATGCTCATCCGTTTTTGAATCGATAAGACCCGAACAACTGCCCTAGATCCTCAGTAAGACGGTCTCGTTGAAAGATTTAATCGTACAAGACTGGACTATCTGGCAAAATTTATGGAGAAGAAGTATATTCCGTATTTGCTTTTTTTCCTATCGGACAAGTGTGCAAGACTGTACGAAATAAACACCTGCACGATTACTATTCGAACGAGAGCTTAGACTGCCAATCGAAATGGCTTTCGGAAGCCCACCAACCACTAGCGCACCCGATACGTGGAACATCTAGTTAACACCTTGACTGAAGTTCACGAGCATAACCGTGTCGCGTTAACGGCCGCGAGCAGAATGAAAGTCTATTATGATCTGAGATCGCGAAAAAGTGTTTATGAACTCGGAGCAAAAGTGTGGCTGTACTTTTCGCGTCGCGTCGTAGGACGTTGTTTGAAACTTTAGAGGGACTGGAACGGCCCTTATGTGTGAATGCGTGACCGAAGTCGTATACAAAATAAAACGTTGCCACGGAAGAAAAGTCCGAACCGTTCACGTTAATCGTTTCGCTAAATAACAGACCCTTAACGAGAGACATCGCGCGAGTTACATGCCAGGCATAATACGTGCACCCACAAATTCCCACATTTAACATTTTCCATAGGTTATCATATTCAAATTTCATTTAATTGTAAAACTGCAAGCTAATGTCTAGAAGTCAAGTAATTCTTGGTATTGTACATTCATGTTACGAAAAACTGCAAACATGATATCTTAATAAAATTATGAGGTGAGAAAACTTGTAAGTCAGAGTTAGTCTTAATCAGATATTCGTGTAGACAAGTAAAACTTTTGTATCAATAAAGTTGCTAAAATAAATCAAGTCAGTGTTTAAATTTTATTTTTTTTATTATCAAATGAGATAAATAACGTAACTGGCGCAGTCGTGCGGATTCTTTTCGTTCGCTAAATCTTAAATTCATCTAAAGATCGACGGTTTATCGGTTTGATGTGAATTTCAAGAAAATTAAAGGGAATTTTTCTAATAATCGACGGGTTATCGGTTGCGCAAGTGAAATCCCTAAGCTTAGAGCGAGTGAAAATAAAAGGAACCAAGAAACAAACCAAGACAAAACAGAGATTCCATCTCGGACGTAGGATTATCGTTCAGGAAATCTAGAAGCCAATCATAAGAGGAAATCAACGACGGATCATCGCTAGAAAATTTTCTCAAGCCCAAAACTCCAAAACGAAGGAACATCGTCGGAAAATGTGGCAGGCTATCTTTATGTAAGTCAAGGTTGAATATTTCTCAATTCCTTTATGCCTAATCCCAGAAAACAAAACCCTCCATACCCTGTATCAAATATTTTTAATAGATTAAGCTTATTTAGGTTTAGATCCAGTGAGAATATAAGTGAAAATTTAAATAATATTCAATCAGAAATTGAATTAGATAAATTAAATTACAGTGAAAATACCACATATATAAATAATTTAAGTGACAAAGAATTTGAAATTAGTTTAAACGCAAGAGAACTTAGTGCATATAAGAGTGAAAGTGATTTAGATAATTTGTGCGGAAATAAAGATACATTTTGCTCTCCAAATAATTCAATCATTTCTTATAACAACGACTCCAAAATGGAAGGAAGTAGTAATAACGCTCAAAATTTTCAAGTGACCCCACCATCACTAATTAATAACCAAAGTGATACTGGTATTACAGCCACTACAACTGTTACGCTTACAGATGTTTTTAACTCCCTGAGAGTTCCCGACGCGATCAAAGATTTGCCAAAATTTGAAGGGAATTCAAGGTTACTTTTCGATTTCCTCGACAATGTCGACGAAATCCTTTCAATGATCGCAATAACAAGCGGCACACCATATGGTCAATTGTTGCTCAGAGCAATAAGAAACAAGATAGTGGGACCAGCTAATGAAGTTCTTAACATGTATGGAACTCCATTAATTTGGGACAATATTAAAGAAACCCTTATATTACATTACTCAGACAAGAGAAATGAAACATCTCTCATAAGAGATTTGCACAGAACAAGGCAAAATAACAGTACTGTGGAAAAATTCTATAGTGAAATAGTGGAAATACTTGCGAGTATGATAAATCATGTGAATATTCATGAAAAGGACCCAAACGTTGTCAGTGCAAAAAAGTCCCTATATTCAGAAATGTGCCTAAATGCATTTTTGTCAGTGCTTAGAGAACCACTAGGCTCAATAATCCGGGCTACGAAGCCACAATCCCTCGCCGAAGCATTCGCATTTTGCATCAAAGAACAGAATATGTTCTACTCTAAAATAGACGGTAATAAACCAACGTTACCCCCAAAATCACTCCAAAATTCTCACCCAAACCCCATTAGAAGTTATTTACCACAAACAAGAAATCAACCAAGATTCTTTTCTCAAACACCCCCTTTTCCTTAAAGAACGACTCAAACTCAATATTTAACGCAACAACAGAGATTCCCACAATCCAATAATAATTTCTTCCAACATCCACAGAGAACAACCCCATTCAATAGTTTTCCATCTCAAGTCAGATCTCAATTTCACAATAAACCAGAACCAATGGAATTAGGTTCAAGCAATACGTGACTTAATCGTCCTCAACCCCAAAGCAAACCACACTTTAACAATTTCTTTCGATCAACCGGACAACCTAATTTCACTAGCAAACAGCTATTTAATGTCGTAGAAGGAGGTTTAGGTACAAATTTCGACAACGATTGTCCACCGAATCCCAACTCCTATAAACAGGACTTAGATAATTACTACGACCCCCATGATGAAGGAAACTACACGGATGATAACTATAATATTGATTCAATGCCACTAGACTTACCTAATAACGAAGTTGATGATGGAAATTTTCCACCACCAGCCTTGATAGACAAATCGGATACTTAGACGTGAATAGACATGGTTTCATCCTTCCTTATGTAAACATCTCATCTCCCTTTGGACACCCATTAAAGTTCTTGGTTGACACAGGTTCATCTTCCTCCTTTATTAATCCAGAGTATGTCCACCCAGACGATCTTGTAGAAACCAAGCCGACCGTTATTACAACGATTCTTAACAAACACAGTTTGAATAAAGAGATCGTCCTGCCCAACTTTCACGAATTTAACCAACCAGGCGAACTTAGATTCCTCGTATTTCGATTCCATGGCTATTTTGACGGACTACTTGGACTCGATGCTTTAACTTTACTAGGAGCCACAGTCGATCTTTCTAACCAAGTGCTGATTACCAGAAATGCGATAATTCCCCTACATTTTAAACCTAATTTTATGTCTGGTAAATACACTATCCCTCAAAATTCAAAACTTATCGCCAAAGTGCCAGTAGATATACAACACGGTAGCATCCACATCAAGTCCATTGAGATTAAGCCCAAACTTTTCATATCAGAAGGTATTTATCATTCCGAAGACTGGTATAGTCAAGTAGAGGTGAAAAATTCAGCACATCATGAACAAGACGTTCTTATAGAACAGCCCCTAAAGGTAGAAAAATATTCCCTGGAAGAATTTACGGAAGTTAATAACTTTAATATAAATTACGATTGTTCGATGGAATCATTTCCAAAGGATGTTACAGAATCTCTCCGAACAACCCATTTGAACAAAGAAGAATTAAAAGCTCTAAATAAGGTATGCAGGGAATACGACGATATCTTCTTTAAAGAAGGTCAGAAGCTAACATTCACGAATACAGTTAAACATAAAATTCGAACTACGGACGAGATCCCCCTATATACAAAGTCATATAGGTACCCGTATGTTCACAAGGAAGAAGTCCGACGTCAAATTAACGACATGCTCAATCAAGGTATAATCCGTCCTAGTTACTCCCCATGGAGCTCTCCCGTCTGGATCGTTCCGAAAAAGAGAGATGCCAGTGGCAAAAATAAGTGGAGACTAGTGATAGATTATAGAAAATTGAACGAGAAAACTGTAAGTGATCGGTATCCAATACCAAACATTACATAAATTCTTGACAAACTTGGTAAAAGTATGTATTTTTCCACTCTGGACCTGGCCAGTGGATTCCACCAGATAGAGATGGATTCACGGGATATACAGAAAACTGCCTTTACAGTCGAAGGAGGCCACTTCGAATATATACGAATGCCTTTTGGGCTTAAAAACGCCCCTAGTACCTTCCAAAGAGTAATGGATAATGTGCTGAAAGAATTACAAGGTACTGTGTGCCTTGTATACCTTGACGATATAATCATCTACTCTACCTCGTTACAAGAGCATATCGAAAGCCTGAAGAAGGCTTTCCAAAAATTGCGAGAAGCTAATCTGAAGGTGCAATTGGATAAGTCGGAGTTTCTGCACAAGGAAATAGATTTCCTAGGGCATGTAGTCACAACAGACGGTATAAAACCAAACCCAAGCAAAATCGAGGCTATTAAAAGTTTTCCTATACCAAGGACGCAAAAAGAAATAAAGTCTTTCTTAGGCCTTTTAGGGTATTACCGGAAATTTATTAGAGATTTTGCAAGACTCACTAAACCCCTCACGGAATGTCTCAAGAAAGGTAAAACGGTTGTGCTTAGCGACCAGTATATTAAAACGTTCAAAACCTGCAAAGATCTACTCATGAACGACCCCATACTACAATACCCCGATTTTGGCAGACCTTTCGTCTTAACGACAGATGCCAGCAATTACGCCATTGGAGCCTTTGACATGAATTATGAGTCTTAAGGACCCTAATTCGAAACTAGTTCGTTGGAGACTAAAACTAGAAGAATACGACTATGATATAGTCTATAAAAAGGGTACAAAAAATTCCAATGCAGATGCCTTAAGCAGAATCAGGCTTACAGAATCCCAGCATTGTCGTGAAGCCGAAGTATTTGTAACGGAAAACGAAACCAGACCTACAAGCACATCCATGCAAAGTGTCAATGGTACCACCGTACATTCTGCGGAAGAAAACATGGGCGACGGTATCCCAATCTCAGAGAGACCTTTAAATGAGTTTGCACTACAACTCATTATTGAAACTTCAGGTAGAAATCCCGAAATGCCTTTTAAGAATAAACAAAGAAGAACTGTTCGCCTAAGCGATCATTCAGAACCAATATTAATTGATATTTTCAAAAAATACCTATCACCTAACCGTCTAACTGCAATCTACACTAATGACGACATTTTTAGAACAGTACAAAGTACTTATTCCAAATTTTTTTCTCAATCCAAGATATTTAAACTCGTCAGGTGCACAGAGATACTCAAAGATATTACAGACATAGACGACCAGGATAAAATCATTATCGATTATCACATAAACAATAACCATAGAGGCATGAATGAAACACTTTCCCATCTTAAAAGAGAATTCTACTTCCCATTCATGAAGACAACTGTCAATCATTGAAATATGACAGAGATCCTCCCAGAGTACAGTACACTATACTTGAAACACCTACCAAACCCCTAGATATTTTGCACATACGCTATTAACAATCAACAAATCCTTACTGTCCTGGACAAATTTTCCGAATTTGCTGCCGCCTACACCCTTACCTCTAGAAATAGTATTTCAATAATTAAATGTCTTAAACACTATATACGGCATCCCAAAGAAAATAGTTTCAGATTCTGGTACAGAATTTACCGCTTCGATTTTTAAAGATTTTTGTAAACAATACTGTATAAAGCTCCACATTACCTCGCTTCATCAGAGCAGTAGTAATTCACCTGTTGAGAGACTGCACTCAACTCTAACCGAAATATATAGAATAATCCGTGAGAAACTTAAAGATAAAGATCATGAGGAAACCCTCAACGAAACCCTTATCACTTACAATAATGCCATTCACTCCTCCACAAAACTCACACCCTACGAAGTATTCTACGGTAGAACTTATAAATTTGAGAGACTTCAACACCAAAACGTCCATGACTATTTGAAAAAACTGCACGAATTTCAGAATCAAATCTACCCTTCTATCAAAGCCAGGCTAGAACAAAACACCTCAAAGAACATAGAAAAATTAAATGAAAATAGAGACCCCCCAATACAGTTTCAAGAAGGTACAGAAATCTTTAAAAAAGAGTGTAGAAGAAACAAATTAACCCGTAGATTTACAAAACATAGAGTAAAGAAAAATAGGAATGTTACCTTACTAACCATTCAAAATAAAAAGCTGCATAAGTCAAAGATTAAGAAAAAACGTAAATTCCAGGATCATTCCACTGGCGTTGGGGCAAAAGATAGAAATCCAAGACCTGACCAACAGTAAGGGAATTCTACCCATGCAACTAGGTACAGCTCGGACTATACAAGGATACAACAACTTAATTCACGTAATAAGACTGACACAATACGAACAAAACATAGACAAAATAACTGACTCACTAGATAAATTTGAACGCCCAAAACTAGACGAAACGAAAGACTCCTTAAACGTTATCAAATTAAAATTGAAAGAACTAAAACACAGACTACAGACTCTAACACCTAAATTTCGAAGTAAAAGAGGACTTATTGATGGACTAGGGACATTAATTAAAAGCATAACCGGGAATATGGATGCAAATGACGCAATAGAACTAAACAAACAAATTGAATCAATAATAAACAATGAAAGTAATATCAACAACCAGATTAATCAACAAAATAAAATTAACAAAGAAATGATTGAAAGATTTGATAATGTCACATAAATAGTCAGCAACAAACAATCACAGATTATCTGAGACACTTCCAAGAACATTATACAAACAAGATTAGAACAGAAGATTCTATGATTAGATATTTGCAATTCCTAAATCAAATAAATTACAATATAGATCTACTTAATGACCATATAAATAGCATTTCAGAGGCAATAATACTAGCAAAATTAAACATTATCTCGAAACATATTCTAAGCAGAACAGAACTTTCACATGTATATTCAATATTTGAGAAGCAAAATATTATAATAGATTCAGACGAACATATATATGAAATGTTAGGACTCCAAGCTTATTATAACGATACAAATATTATATTTAACATTCGAATACCCATTATATCTAGAGAAACCTATTCACTATTCCATATTATATCCCTACCTACAGATAATAATGAAATAATTCCCACAAAACCCTACCTAATATTAAATCCCGAGAATATTCAATACCTAGACCAGAGATGTCCGAAGATAGAAAAAGTACATTACTGCCAGGAAACCACCTACAAAGAATACACCAACAACTCACAATGCATCGGGAATTTAATAAACAACAGACCAGCACACTGTGAACTACAGGCAAGAGAAAAAATTACGGAAATCTACCAGCCAGAACCCAACTACATACTTCTCATCAACGTTCCGGAAACAACAATTTTCACAACTTGCGGCCCCAAAACACAAAAGATCAAGGGAACCGCACTGATTCATTTCAATAAATGTGAGATCAAAATTAATGATATTACCTACAGTACAATAGAAAATACATACTGGGACGAAATAAACATTTACCCTACAATATTCAACGAAATCAACATTACAATAGCCACCAACAATCTAAACCTGAAAAAGTTAGAAAATTATCAATTTTCGGAAAGAAGTCTCCTGGAGTCATACGTACACATCGATGATCTCTACAAATCAGCCGGGATAACTAGCATAATCCTCATCGTCATAATCATACTCACCCTTCTCGTGATATACAGGAAATTTCAAAACAAGTATGGAATATACCCATCAGCATCAGTTATTCCCAACTTTAATCCTGCATCAAACATCCCGACAAACGCTCCGGCCAACGAACCTGCAAGGATCCAGTTCCTTTGGCCTACGCTCAACTCAAAGGGGGGAGGAGTTACATGCCAGGCATAACACGTGCACCCACAAATTCCCACATTTAACATTTTCCATAGGTTATCATATTCAAATTTAATTTAATTGTAAAACTGCAAGCTAATGTCTAGAAGTCAAGTAATTCTTGGTATTGTACATTCATGTTACGAAAAACTGCAAACTTGATATCTTAATAAAATTATGAGGTGAGAAAACTTGTAAGTCAGAGTTAGTCTTAATCCGATATTCGTGTAGACAAGTAAAACTTTTGTATCAATAAAGTTGCTAAAATAAATCAAGTCAGTGTTTAAATTTTATTTTTTTTATTATCAAATGAGATAAATAACGTAACTCGCGCGCCCGGGATGTCGCATTTAATTCGTAGGAAAAAAATCAAAGTCGCGCCATAAATGAAATTAATAAATTGACTAACGTCAATTAATGAAATTAATAAATTGACTAACGTCTCGCTTCCTCATTCTTTCTATTTCTAGTTACACTTGCTTGGACGGAACTACAAGCTTTCATGAGTGGGAGTAGTGTTACCTGCTATATGTTTGGCAAAGTCTCACGGAGAATATTGCTGCCTCTTCAGAATGTGTCCCTGCTATCTCCAGCCTCGAAAATCTTAAGGGAATCCTGCAAGAAATTGAAGATTTACTATACACAGCAGCGTTCACAACTGTCAAAACACTCACCAGAAAAATTCGCGCAAAGTCCTCGTACTCCATATTCCACGGAAAAGACGCCTCCAAAGTCCTTCGCAAAAAGCGGGATTGCTTAAAGTTTTGAAGAAGGTCATGAATTACATTATTGTCAAACTTTAAACATGTTTTTCTCAAAACCATGTTTTTAGACACACCGTGTAGAGTTGCAGTCGAACCGTTCAACGGATTTTTTAAAATAAAGATTATTACTGAATTTAGGGGGCAATGGACCATTTTCAATAAAAAATATCAATATTTAGGGGAAGTGCGTGTAAGTTGTAAGTAGCCATATCAATGAATGAACCATGCATATTTTTCAGAGGAAACACATAAAAGGGAGGAATGCCACTAATGTTCCTCTTTCTTGTGAGGTTATTCTGCCGACTTGTTTCTCTCCTTTTCGGCTGATAACACGGTCTCCAATACTGTTGTAAACCCGGTTTCGTCCATAGTCCAAATTCGCGATGATTTGCCTTCAACTTTGTCATATTGCATATAGCATTCAATAGCGTTTCGTAGTTTATTTCGCCTCTGTTTGTTTTTTGTCTCCAGTATATAGAATAATGCTAAAAGGCAAATAGCAAATATCGAAATTGATGTAATTCATAATGTAAAAATATTTAAAAAATCAAATAGATAACATTAAAAGCAATATTCTGCACAAATAAATGTTATTCCACTGTATTTGGCATTATTTACATTCTGCCCAACGTACAAATGGAAATGGAATTTTCCAAACAAAAATAAAAACTATTTTTTCTAACAAACAGTTGTACTTGATACAAAAACGACTGAAATTAATTTATAAAAAAAAATTTATTGAATTTTAAAGAAATATTACTTTTGGAGCCATTTTTAATTTTAATAATTTGGTTTTTTAACCTCAAAAAAACAAGCATCTGTCCGAACTCAAACCTTATGTACGAATGACAACACCGAACTGACCCAGAAAATTTCTTTGGACTTAAACAATATTAAAACACAAGTATGGACACTGTCACTTGACATTAACACAGCGAAATGTCCCGAACCCTACTTACCCTAGTTTGCAAATAACTTTGATTTTTGTGCTTCAGATAAAAGAGGAAGGCAAGATCCTGTACGGCGCAAGGTGTTCCACGCGCTACCTGGCTCCAGAAACGCGAAAGAATTCAAAAATATTTTTTTGTGAACTTAAGTAAATGTACTAATAGCTGAAAAAGTTAAATTATACATTATTTACTTTCTTCTGTGAGAAAAAACTCCGAAAACTTCAGGCGTTTTTCAGACCGCTCGACTAGAACCTACCCTTAAGTTAGTTGATTTTTTATCGGCATTATGTACATATAATATTATCGTGAAAGAATATGATTAAATTTTGTAAAAATGTTATTTGTTTTATTCATTAAAGTAACGTAAAAAAAATCCCTTTATTTTTATTTTTCACGTGATCAACTAAAAACGGGATTTTGAATTATGGTATATTTGTTTAAAACCGGGATTTTTATAAAACGGGATTTTTGGACCCGGTATATCGTATCGCTCCCATAATTTCTTCATATACTATTTCGCACGAATTTATGCAATCATCTGAGGATATTTCAGCAATAGCTTCTCCAGAAGCTCAAAACTAATTTAAACTGCGCGCCTAAAAATAATGGTATGACCGAGGTAAAGCAAAACCGCCTAACGTTAAACGCTATAATAGTCAGACTTTTGATGAAGCCGGATAAAATTTCAAAATCGAATCTCCAGAATACAGAAATACAATCGCAAAAATGTTTATCATAAATTTTCTGGAAAATTGTTAAATTTTAGAATGGTTAGGAAGATTTGGTTGCACTTACCGGTGAAATTCTTCAAATTCCAGAACACGAAATAACGCAGAAAAAATCTGAAAATATGAGTTTTTCGCCGCGTTGCGTTCAAAGTGTTTCTGTTGAATAAATCGGGATGCGCACAAATACTTGCGCGCTTGTTAGAATGTGAACGTGCCTTAATGTCCGTCGTCAGCTACCGCGACAATGACAGCTGGGTAGGAATTCTGGCAAAACTGTTTGCTTTGTCAGTATGTAAATCTGCAATTTAAAGAAAGTAAACTCAAGTTAATCCTAAAGTGCTAATCGAAACTTATTACGTTAAATCTTTGTATATAACAAAAGCTTCGCCACTTTCAATACGTGTCAATAACCCTCTTGCAATTCCTTTTACGTCGTTGCAGTCAAAATTCTGAGAACAAATTCGTCTATATTGTTAACTGGCCTGGAATATATTGCATCCTTCATTGTTCCCTTTATGACCAATGGGATAAGATCTGTAGATTTAGCCGGCCGAGGAATCGGTGCACCTCGTCTAAGCCAACGGTCAGGAAATTTCTCATTCAGTATTTCCTTTTCAATGATACCAGAATGAGGGATGTTCTCTAGCAGAGCTGGCTTTTACTATTAAGCACTTGCGGCAGAATGAATGGTCTTATTAAATGGGTTCGATGGCAGCAGCCCAAACATTGGCTCTGAATTTGGGGTTGAAGCAGATCCCCTTGTTCTATGTTTGTTAGTATCCGACCAGGTGTGGACATTCTGGAAGTTTCAACATTCACGGTGAACTACGATTCATCAGTACACATAATTCGATCGAGAAACTCCCTTTTCTCCATGTCGGATTCCAGATGCCAAATGTAAAATTTTAATCTTCACTCGAGATCTCTTTCCAGTAGTTCTTGGAATGGGATATAATGATGTGGACGTAATCTTCCTCGATGAATAACCCTCCAAACTTTACCTGTAGACACTTCTAATCGTCTTGCGACTCGTCTCATACTCGTTTCAAGGCCTTGCCTGCCGAGGGCAATTATTTGCGGCTCGACGTCTGTAGAATTTTAAGTTGTTTCAACTCACGAAAATATCCTTTCTTAGGATGCACGTCGATTATGGAATCTCCTGTCATATTCCAGTATAGCCGCTTTGCGGTTTCAGTTCCGCGTAGTCCTCAAAAGTAAATTTTACCAATTTCTAAGAATTTTAGCTTAAAAACACACATAGTTGTCGATTAGTTCTATGATTGATATTCTTGCTGATTGACCCTCTTTTATAGCAACTAATTACCTACCTGTATTCCAAACAAACATTTTCGACCCTTTGTCTTAAGAACTTTGTTTATTTAAAGAATTGTCCACCTACAGTGCAATAAAATAGCTAGGTAGTCAAGGTTTCTAAGGATGCGGTTTTTCTCATCGATTTTCTACCTTTTTAGGACGGTTGGGAATATTTGGTTGCACTTACCGGTAAAATTCTACAAATTCCAGAATACAAAATACCACAGAAAAAAAGCTGAATGTGAACGTGCCTTAATGACCTTCACCGGCTACGGTGGCAATGACAGCTGGAAAGGATTTCTGGCAAAACCGGTTCCCTTGTAAGTACGCAAAAATGTATAAATATGTAGGGGTTGTATTTAGCAGTATGTGTTCAAACGGTTGATTAAAATTTTAAAATACATATATTCAATACCTTCAGCGAAAACATGATGAAATATTATCTACCTCCCGGGGAATATTTCCCTACGGTTAAAAATTAAATATTTTAACCATTTCGCACGCAAACTTAAAAAATTTTATCACTTTCATGCGAGACGAACTTAGTAATGAACGTACCCTAAGGTACATCGCCGGGTATGACGGCAGTGACAGCTGACTTCATACAAACGCCGGTTCCATTCTAGTATTCCCGAGTGTTTTATGCTTTTCGCAAAGCGGTTCAGTCGAAAGTAGCAGCTCATTTTATTGCTAATTTTTGTGAAAATAAGCCAATTTTACGGTTAAAATCGCTTTTAATATTAAAAAAAACGATTTTAGTAAAAAAATTAAATTTCATTTGACCATTTTGACAAACGGAGACGGATCAATTCGTTAAAATTTAAATAATGCACTCCATCTCTGGGCTGTTGTCTAGCTCGCAGCATTGCAAAAACAAGATATTCAAGTTTCCTCACTTCTCTTACCCTAATTCCCTTCCGGCCAACACCATGCTAACGCATCAAAGGGCTGTCCCTTAGGATTTGGACCCATCGTATAAAAAATAATCTGAAGCAGTTTCAATGCACTTTCCAGTGGCTAAACGCGGGGTATATACACCTTTGCCTTGGGTACCAGTGGAATTTTCTCCCTCTCTCCTACTTCCAGAGTCCTTATTCCACAGGTCTTGCAGGGTTTAAACAACTAGCTATACCAATCTAGGGTAACTGAACATTTTATTTCATGATCTTCACGCCATTGAAGCATCTTGCTCCAACAAGTGACGGCATTGGTTGGTTGCGTTTCTCTCAAATTGCCCGACCAGCTCGTCCAGCAGCCTCATCTCTACGATCATCCACTATATGATCTATTGTTAATGGATACATCGAACGTGGTAACGATAAATTGGCAGCTGTTTGCACAAAGCTGGGATGGACACTACTTGGTCCAGCTGATGCTGATATGTGTGATTTAAAGACCAATAGTCATGCTTTAATTTCATTGCAGGTAAATTGCATCAAGAGCAATTTTAGTGTTGAGAAATTTTGGGATTTAGAGACGATTGGAGTACGAGAGAAAACGAGAAGAACGATACAGAATTCGCTGTTGAATATATGAACGACTTTGTTGAGCGAAAAGGTGATCGATATATAGTGAGACTTTCGTGGATGATAACCGACAAACCATTGAATAGTAATTATTCACGCGCACTATCTCATGCTAAGTCAATAACTCAACGTTTGGGCAAAATTGAACAAAAGCTTCTGGAATATGATCGAGCTATTTGGGAGTACATTTCAAATGGAATTATGGAGCCAGTGAAAGCAGAAATGACAGGATCGAGAGTATATTATATGCCACACAGACCAGTGTACCGTGGAGACAAAGTAACTACGAAGGTGAGAGTAGTATTTAATGCATCGTCGCATGGTTTGGATTCGTTGTCGCTGAATGACCATCTTCATGCTGGAACTAAATTACTACCGGATATGATCGCTATATTATTGAATTTTCGAGTTGGAAGGATCGGTATGACAGCGGATACGAGAAAGCATTTCTCCAGATTGTCCTGGCTGATGATGAGCGAGATAGTCACCGTTTTATATGGTATGCTGACAAAATTAAAAATAATAGTACCATTTTGCCTCCATTTCAGATATATCAGATGACACGAGTAAGAAACATTTAATGCGAATGGAGGGCCAATATAGTCAGACTTGCCAAATTTTAAGACGATGTCTGTATGTCGACGATTTTATAACTAGCATCGACGATCCATCCGAGGCACAGCAGATACATAAAGAGGCAAAACTAATAATGAGTAAAGCTGGCATGAATTTAAGGAAATGGCGAACGAACGACAGTGCTCTTCAAGGATTCAGCCCAAGGGGATATTGAACGCACGCCCAAAGTACTCGGGCTGTGTTGGTATGATCAAGAAGACGAAATCGGCGTTGATATAACAACGACAACATGCTTCATTAATACGCTCATCACGGGAACGAAACGTAAGGTACTTCAAGCCATTCAAAAAATATATGATCCTCTAGGTATGCTCAGTCAACATGGTATTAAAGCACGGATGTTAATGCAAATGATATGGTGTCGCAATCTTGGGTGGGACGTCCTTTGCCCGAGGATTTGTCAAATATCTGGAATGAATGGTGCCAGGATTTCAGTAGTTTAGAAGGATTAACACTTCCACGCTGTATTCTGGCAGATAGCTTAATTAATCGAATCGAGACTCATATGCACGTCTTTTCTGATGCAAGCCCTGATGCTTATGGAGCTGTATCATACGTCAGAAGCTTCACGGTAACCGGGAAGATAGAAGTTAATTTCCTCTACTCCAAAGCTCGAGTAGCGCCAATCAAACAATGTGGCGACAATGAATTGACAGTGCCAAAATTAGAACTTGCTGCAGCTTTAATCGCTTCTCGATTAGTGCATTTTATTGTCACCAATATGAACGTGAAATTCGATAAAATATATTTGTGGTCAGATTCGAAAATTGTCCTTTACTGGATTGCAGGAAATCCGCAGAGATGGAAACAATATGTTTCGAATCGTGTTCGCGAAATCCGAGCAATGACCGAGAACGTAAAATTTCGACACTGTCCAGGGAAATCTAATCCAGCTGACTTGTTAACACGGAAATTTTCTGCAAGGATATTTATCGAATCCAAGTTCTGGCTACATGGACCAGAATGGCTTAGTGGACCAGAAAGCGGATGGCCTAATGAGGAAGAGGAAAATGTCGACATAGCAGCACCAATTGCATCATTACAAGCAATTGTTTCCGATAAAACAGATGTCGAGCCTGTAATTAAAATCGAAGAATTTAGTCAACTTCAAAGACTTTTGCGAGTTACTGCGTATTTAATGCGTTATTTACATAATATCAGACAAGTACACGGAAAACTTAGTGGAGAATTATCAGCGCGCGAGGTACAGAAAGCAGAAATTTATTGGATCAAAGCAGTTCAAGCACAAGAGTATGGCAGCGAATTGGCTACTCTGATTGATAATAAATTTATTGATTCAAATGCCAAAATATTAATGCTTTGTCCCATTTTAGATACTGATGGTATATTGAGAGTCAATAGCCGACTTGAATATGCTGAAAGCATGGAAGCAAAACCGATCATTCTTCCAAAATCTTATATGGCTCAGCTTCTAATTAGGGAGGCACACGAGAAGAATTTTCATGCCGGAATTAATGCTACACTTGCAAAACTCCGGGAACGATTTTGGATCGTGAAAGGCCGACAGTTGATTAAGGCCACCATCAGAAAATGCATCATATGCCAGCGGTTATATCGAAAATGTGCGAAAGAGCCATTTGCACCTTTACCTCGAGATCGAATTATCGTATCAAAGCCGTTTGAAATTACTGGCTTAGACTTTGCAGGACCCCTCTATGTCATGGATCCAGTTGACGACCGAAATTCTAAAAAGGTGTATCTACTGTTACTAACCTGCGCGACTGTGAGAGCTGTACACTTGGAAATAGTTCGGGATATGAGTACGGAAAGTTTTTTAAGAGCTCTTCGGAGATTCGTTGCTCGTAGAGGACTGCCAAATACCATCTACTCAGACAATGCCAAGACGTTTAAACGGTCTGAACTTGAGCTTAAGAAACTGTTCGATATTGCCACAAAGGAGAAATGGTCTTCATACGCCAGTGCAGAAGGAATCACCTGGAAATTGATACCTGAACGAGCTCCATGGTGGGGAGGTTGGTGGGAACGTTTAGTTCGCACTATCAAGAACGCATTGAAAGCCGCTATTGGGAAAAACAGGTTAAATTTGGAGGATCTGCAGACAGTCTCGACGGAGATCGAGGCCATGATCAACTCTAGACCGCTAACATACATGACGGACGACCCAAGGGATTTAATTCCACTAACTCCTTTTCATATCTTATTAGGTTTCACAAGGAAAATCTTGCCAGCGCCCGAGAAGTTAACGGAGAAAGATAGACTCACCGTCCTGTGGAAAGAGCGTCAACGAGCCGCGCATATATTCTGGAAAAGGTGGACCTCTGAGTATATACAGCAACTTAGGTCAGCTCACAAAACCTCAAGGACGCACTCATCTGGCATCAAGGTTGGTGATATCGTTCTTCTTCACGACACCGGCATACCACGATTGCTGTGGAAGTTGGCAGCTATGGAAAATATTTTTCTTGGACGAGACGGAAAGCCCAGAGCCTGTGAAGTGAGACTGGCCAATGGAACGAAGATGAGACGACCTATACCACTCCTTTGTCCGCTCTAGATTTCGTAAATTTAATTAATGTTATTTAATTTGGGGCCGCAAGATGTAGAAATTTATTTTATAAGCAACGGCATTTCATTTATTTTGTTTGCTTTCTTTGTATTTCCTTATTTGATTGTATTGGTTTTTTGCTCTTTTTCATTTTGCTCTTTATCAAGCAGTGTAGTTCTTGACCTCAAACGAGCGTGATCAATAAACTTTGAATTGTACGTGGCGCATTTTATTTTCCCTACCGCAACTAAATTTTTTCATCCCTTGGCTGTGGGGTCGTATAACCGCCTCTTGCTTGGAGCACCTACTATTTTGTCTTTGAAGGGATTATTTCTATAGTCGCTGCTGAGACCCAATTGCTATCATCTCTGTCGGATCTGAGATACACACTCCTGCCGACGTTTTTGTAGTTATGCCTATCGAGTTTTTTGCTTTAACGGAGCTTTCCATCCTTATGTTAAAGAATTTTATACATCTGTCGGTTGCGTATACTTTGTCTGGCATCTCCACATTGACCTGTTTGGTATGGATGTCGCTGTCAGCAGCTTAGGAAAGCCGACATAGCACAATCTATCCCAGATGCACGCAAGTTTAAGTTTAACCCCGGCGTAGTTAATTACCGCCCGTTCAAAAACATTTCGTGGTTAAGCAATACTTGGTAGTTAAATTACTTCCATAAGATTAACTATGGTGTATAACACAGCAAGCTCTGCCCTCTAAGTTTTTGAATTCGCTTCATATCTGCACCACCATACATATACACATCATATTACAAATATACAGCAGCCACTGAAATTACCATATCCCCACATAAAATACAATATATTATAGCTGGTCAATAGAAACAGAATATTGAGAGGTGGGTAGTACTGTCATCTTGTGTAGACATTGTCAATTTTTGGTCCAAGAATTATAAACAAATTTTAAGTTTTAAAGTTACAAAATTTGCCAGTCTATGAAATAATAAATAAACTCACTATTTAAGGACGATTTAGTGTTAAAAGTTTACAATAAATTTCAAATTTGAGTCAATAAAATCACAACACATGGTCATTTGACAGATCACTAATACTTTTTGTGAAGATATTTAAAAAAACTAAGGAACTAAAGACTTTTTGTCAGGTAAATAACAACATATTCTTCAGTATATGGTTCTGCCGAAATAATTAGTTAGTAAATATATAACAAGCTTAACACCACACTTTTATTTTTTGGAATAAAACTTCATCACCGGCGACATGACACGTGAATCTGCTTAGATGAGCCAACGATAATTCGGCATAACAATATCATAAACAAGTAGGGTGGGTCCGGATTCTGGGTGTCGCATCATTGGTGCGACCCTTGAGGTCCACACGAACAACTTCCCAGTTAATAACAATTTTCAATCGTCATTAACAATATTCAATTATTATTAATAATATTTAATTGTTAATAGCGATTAAACTATCCACTATTTATGGTTTTTTTTTACCATTTTTTTAATGTTACAAAAAACTATAAAAGTTCTGGATAAAAATATCTAATTTTTTTAAAGTATCGTGTTGTATCAGAACCAATTAGATCAGATGAATCTTTTTCAAAAAAAACTTTCGCCCACTTTTATGTCATTTAAAAATACTTAATAAATTGATATTTTAAATTTATAAATAAATAAATTAATGAATTCAATTTATCATGATAATTTCTTTGTAATTAGATGCAAAAAATTTTTTAAAAAATTATTCCGTTCTAGCACTATTTTTTAATGAAAACCAAATAAATGCACTCTGTTTGGAATTGATTTGTTATTAATAATTTTGAATGATTATAACAATTTATAATTGATATAAACAATTCTTAATTGTTATAGACCATTTTTAATTGATATAAACAAAGTTTATTCAGAAAAGAAATTTTTTGTGGCAAACAAAATTTCAATTGTTTATAAGAAGTTTTCATTGTTTATAATAATTTTCAATTGCTATGAACAATCTTCAATTTTGTATTCAATTTCCAATTTTCATAATCAATTTTCAACTAGGTTAAACCATTTTTTATGATTGTAAATGTATTATTGTTATAAACAATTATTTATCGTTATAAACAATTTTTCATCATTATAAAGAATTTCTGTTCATAATAAATTGTTATTATCCGACTTTTTGATGTCCTGATTGTCATCAGAACAAATTATATGGAAGAAATCCTTTTTTTTAAGTTATTTTGTTTAAACAAAAAAACGGCTGAACCGAAATTGATTAAATTTCTTTCAGCTCTTATTGACAATAATACGCTTCGAATGGCACCATAGCGAAGTCGTTATCTACATGAATTTCGCTTCAAGCAATGAAATATCAAACAGACGAGCTGATCAACTATCGCCGGATCTTATCTGGGAGAGAAACACCAAAATTGTGAAGCGAACTTGCAGTATGAGTCAAACTGAAAAGGTTGGTAATCTCACAATTCCTCAATTATTTGAGGCAATGACCGCACTCTTAAAAAACAGTTATCCGATATGGCCACCAAAAATGATCTCGAAGTAATTAAAAATTAACTATCAGCTGTCACAGAGGAAAACTTAGCTTTAAATCGTAAAATTGCCGACCTTAAAATTCGCAATAACAAAAACATTGATAGTATTGATTGAAGCGCAGCATAGAAAAAAAAACTAATATTTAGGGGAATACAAATTAACGATAACGACAAACCTGTAAATGTAGTCGACAAGAAATACTAGGTATAAATGGAGATGTTGAAATTGAAGAAGTAGTTAGAACTAGTCCAGCGCATCTTAAAACTCCCCCTTTGCTTGTTGAGTTCAAGTCAGCATCCAGTGTCTGATATTCTATGAAATACGAGAAAACTCAAGGGAACGAAAATAATTATTCACAGGGATTACACTCACTTTGTAAGACATAAAAGACGCTATTTGTTTAAATTTAGACATCAACTAATTAACTTAGAACGAGATGTAAAAGTCTTCGTCCGCGATGATAAATTAATTATAGCAGGATATATACTAAATTGCATAAATGGTAAACTTATGAAAGGAAATGAACCCGCTACAGATCTTGTTTTAGGCCTTTATAAGAATATGGATGAAATTAAACGGTTTCTAAATTTTAATGAAAGTAGTAATAATAAATTAACGCAAGTCTGCTCTAGTCAAATGCTACAATAGGATAGTTCCATCTGTCGTGTAGTTGATTGTACTAGAGATGAAATAGATGTAAGTCAATCAGTTTTTTACTGTGGGGATACCAAATTGAATACTATAGTAGTTCGTGCAAACAAGTTTTGTGATAAGGAAAAATTTAATTTTAAGATCTTATCGTATAATATAGTCGGATTAAGAAACAAAATATTATTTCCAGGTTTTTTCAGCTATGTTAAAAGTTATAATATCTTCTGCCTACTTGAAATACATGTGCTTAAACAAAATTATGATAACTTTACAAAGTACTTTGGTGGATATGACTTGTGCTGGGTGGGTGCGGCATGGGCTTCTCAGTATGGAAGAGCAAGTGGTGGAGGGCTGTTTGGTATCCGGAAGGAGCTTGTTACGGCTAAACTATGTACTTTGCAAGGGAAAAATAATTGGAATTATATTGACCTTAATCCAGTTTACATATATGCTATTCCAGCATACATTAATTGCACAAACTGGAGCAATGATTTTGATAGCTTCGCGAACTTTGTAGAAAGTCTAAATAGCTCTAACATTATTATTTTAGGTGATTTCAATATAAGGATCGGCAGGGAGAAGACATTACCACAGAAACTGATACCGGAACAGAATCTTGAAAATTTAAGAACCTCTTATGATCACGTGGTAAATACCAAAGCTAAAAAACTTTTAGATTTTTGTGAGGAACACGGTCTTATCATTTGAAAAGGTAGAACCTTGGGAGACTTCGACGGGATTCGAGTGATTTAAATCTTTGTTTTTAATCTTAAGAGTGAATACCTTCCTTAGAAGAGTGAATAAATTTTTAATCTATTTAAGAGTGAATATTTTCCATAAAAGAGTGAATAAATTAGAAAAAAATAAAGTAAAAATGGCAAACCCTTCTAACCTAATTAGACCCCCAATTTTACAAAATACCACCCCACCAATTCAGCCAGCTTCGACAGAGCGAGTGGCCTCATCAATTAACACAAATGAATTACAATCGATGATTACGTCTATTGTAACCCAAGTGCTAAGTTCACAAACAAAAGATTTGGTCCTAACATACTTAAATCCAAACGCGGAGTTAACCACGGCTACAGATCAAATCATAGACGAGCAATATCGTAATAACTTATCTGATCTTGACAAAGTACCAGACGTTGTCCGTTGCCTTAGAGAGTTTTCTTGCAATCCCGGCGAATTTTCTTCTTGGCAAAGAGCGTGGAGCGGGTATTGCAAATCTACGAACCTAGTAATGGCACACCTAAATATTATGGAATTCTTAGCATGATAAGAAATAAAATCGTGGGCAATGCAGATATAGCCCTCGAGTCATATAACACCCCGCTAGTTTGGAAAGCAATCTGCCGTTGTCTAACGATCCATTACGCGGACAAAGGCGACCTAGGTACCTTAGAGTACCAATTAACATCCCTAATCCAAGGCAAAGCCTCTGTCCAAGAATTTTATCAACAAATTTACGCCCATCTTTCACTAATATTAAAACAAATTTCCTGCATGGAGGTAGGTGCGGAATCAATGCGATTACTTATAGAAACCTACAGAGACAAAGCATTAGACACGTTCATACGTGGACTAAATTTTGATTTACCAAGACTTCTCGGGATAAAAGAACCAGTTGACTTACCCCAAGCACTACATTTCTGTCCTAAGTTAGAAAATCAAAATTTTAGAGCCAATTATGCAAATAATTACCACGGAAATAATAATAGAAAACCACCACCAGTACCATTTAGGAAAAATCATCAACCCCACTGCAGTCGGAGAGAAACCTTTTACCCAGAACTGGCCCATTTCCCCAAACCAGGATTCAGAAACCACGCAAACGGACAACCGTTCGCTCCTCAAAGACCTTATAATCAGGCTCAATAGTTTCAACCGTTCGCTCCTCAAAGACCTTATAATCAGGCTCAACAGTTTCAACAGGCCCCTCAAAGACCATACGCGCCGAAACCCCAACCTCGGCCGGAGCCAATGGACGTAGATCGAAGCATGCAGACGAACGCAGTCAACTACGCAAATAGACCAAGTACCATGCAATATGCGGGGAAAAGATCACCAGGTGACAATTCGATCCGTAGACAATTACACCTTCAAAAAATTCAGAGAAATTACCACATAAATACCGATATCGTGGATTATCAAATACCTCAGGAACACGACAATGGTTATAGAGTAGCCCAACTGCAGGCTGACAGTGAAAATTCTTACGATCGAACTCTGCAGGAATATAGCGATCAATATTTCGATGACGTACGAAATCTAGAAATCGAAGTTAACAACCTCGCCGACATTCATTTTTTAGAATGAGGAACACTTCGCTTCCTTATTTTAAATGTAAAACAGGAAGTGGAGAGGTACTAAAAATTTTGTTAGATACAGGCTCCAATAAGAACCATATGCAACCACGTTTCGTAAAAAAACCTATTCCTAACGAGCAATGTTTCACTGCCAGTTCAGTGGGAGGACAAGTGAAAATCACTCATCATACATTTGTCAACCTCTTCAACCTAAGAGATAAAAAAATTTAATTCTTCTTACTACCGTCACTAGTGTCATTCCATGCTATACTAGGTAACGACAGTCTTAAGGAATTATCTGCCGTTATCTACACCAAACACAATTACATGATAATCCAAAATTCAATTAAAATCCGAATTAAACAGCTTATAGCCAAATCTGTAAATTCAATAGACATCAGAAGCGACCATATGACAGAAAAGCAACGTGAATTCATGAATAACTTAATCAAGAAAAATTGTGAAGTGTTCTCCGAGCCAAATGAAAAGCTTACCTACACTACACAAGTGGTGGGAACAATCCGTACAACATCAGATAACCCCGTTGTAGCAGTAGCTACAAATTTAATATTTTATATTTTAAGTAAAAGTTTATTATTTGATTATATTATTAATAAAATATTTATATTAAAATCTACTTTAATAATATTCAATCAGACTGTACTGTCAAAAATATTTTAGTCAACCTGTAGACTTCGATAAATTTTGAATAGTGTGAAACACAAACACTTTAAAAATTTTCATAATGATTTATTCATTGACAATAAAATACTGTACTCAATACAAAGAAAATTTTAACAAACTATCTATGTATATAACGTAAAGTAGGATACAAAATAAATTGTAAATAATTTCGGTCTAGCCAGAACAACCGAACTGGTAACTTTAAAAATAATAAAAAAATAAAAATTTTTAAAATAATAAAAATATTTTTTTTATTATTATTATCAAATAAAATGTACCTAAAGTATTTATAGGTACGAAGAGGTTATAGGATTGGGGACTCCACAACTAAGGGAACTACGACTTGTTATATATCATTACAACCAAGGAGACCCATTCATTCCTATACACACCCTCACCCGTCTACACTAAATACTATCCATATCCTATTATTCTCCGTAATAGACCTGAAAAGCGGATTTCATCAGATTCCATTAAAGGAATCCGACGTAGAGAAGACTGCTTTCTCAGTGAACAATGGCAAGTACGAGTTCACTAGATTGCCATTTGGACTTAAAAACGGCCCAGCAATTTTCCAACGGGCACTAGATGACATACTTAGAGAACATATAGGTAGGAATCGTTTCGTCTACATAGACAATATAATTATATTTAGCGAAAATGAAGAAAAACATTTAAAGGATATCGAAACCATATTTAAAACCCTTAACTCGGCTAACATGAAGATTCAACTGAAAGAAGTGAGTTCTTCAAAAAAAGTGTTGAATTCTTAGGATTCATAATTACTCCTGAGAGAGTCAAAACTAACCCTACAAAGGTAGGAGCAATCTTAGATTTTCCACAACCAAAGACGTTGAAAGATCTTCGATCCTTTTTAGGCCTGTCCGGTTATTACCGACGCTTTGTCAGGGATTACGCTAAAATAGCAAAACCCCTAACAAACCTTCTAAGAGAGGAGGATTGTCGACTGCCCAGAAATGTTTCAAAACATAAAATTATACACCTGAGTGACGAAGCCAAGGAAGCATTTTTAAAAATTAAAAGCGCTTTAGTTTCGGAAGAAGTTACCTTAGCCTACCCGAATTTGAACAAAGAATTCCACTTAACAATGGACGCCTCCAAATACGCAATTGGCGCAGTCCTGGAACAAAACGGCAAGCCCATCACCTTCATCTCGAGAACTCTAAATAAAGCGGAGGAAAACTACGCAGCCAACGAGAAAGAGATGCTCGCGATCATCTGGGCACTGAATTCCCTAAGAAACTATTTGTATGGCACCTCAAGAGTAAAAATCTTTACCGATCATCAGCCGCTTACTTATGCGCTGAGCCACAAGAATAATAACGCGAAAATGAAAAGGTGGAAGGCAATACTAGAGGAGTATAATTACGAGCTCGCCTATAAACCAGGTAGGACAAATGTAGTTGCGGATGCATTATCACGGCCTCCACGAGACAGTGCGTCAGTGTAAATAAATTCAATGACAAGTACGGCACACAGTGCAGAAAGCTTTGACCACGATCTTATCCCCATAGTACAATCTCCCATTAACGCTTTTAAAAATCAACTATGGATTCAAACAGGTGATGAGTGTGGTTACAAATTTCAAATCCCTTTCCCAACATAACACAGGCATATTGTTACTCGAACAGATTACTCAGAGGAAGATTTAAGCGAAATACTCAAGAAGCATCTCAACCCAGCAATAGTTAATGGAATTTTCACCTCAGAAAACATCATGGGAATGATTCAAAAAGTCTACCCTCTTCATTTCAGAAATTATAAGGTCAGATACACTCAAACGAAAATCCAAAACTCAACGTCGGAGGTGGACCAGGAAGAACAAATTATCTTGGAACATAGAGGAGCACACCGTTGTGCCAAGGAAAATAAAATACAACTCTTGGAAAAATTCTACTTCCCAAAGATGACTAAAAAGATAACGGAAATAGTCCAGCAATGTAGTACACGTAAAAAACACAAATACGAAAGACACCCTGTAAAACCAGAAATAGGAGAAACTCCAATACCTCAATATCCGGGACATATACATTGTCGAAAAAAATTTTGTTCTTACTGCAATAGACAAGTTCTCTAAATATGCCCAAGCTAAGATCATAAAATCACGATTTGCTGAGGACATCAGAGAGCCGTTGAGGCAACTTCTTTTTATGTTCGGAGTACCAGAAACACTAGTTATAGACAACGAAAAATCCCTAAATTCCAGCTCCATTAGCTTCATGGTGCAAGATCAGTTAAGCGTCAACATTTTCAAAACGCCCCCTTATTTCAGCAGTGCTAACGGACAAGTAGAAAGGTTTCATTCTACATTGTCAGAAATCATACGCTGCTTAAAGGCAAAAAATGCACTACGATCTTTTGACGAATTGATCGATCGCGCGGTATACGAGTACAACTGCTCAATACATTCCACGACAAACAAAAAACCCATTGAAGTATTTTTTGGGAGAAAAGTTCGAATAGATCCAGAAACTTACGAAAAAGCCAGACAGGATAATGTACAGAGACTAATAGATAAGCAGGAACGCGATCTTAAAACGCAAAACAAAAACAGACAAGGCTTCAAAACCTTCAATCCGGGAGCTATAGTCTATGTTAAAATTAATAAACGACATGGAACGAAACTTATACCTCGATACAAACGAGAAACCGTGAAAGAAAACAGGAATAGCCTGATAATTACCGAATCGGGCAGAACAGTTCATAAGAACCACATAAAAAATTAATATTCTTTCTCTTCTAGGATATTTTTCACTGGATGCATGGCCGAGACGCAACTATTAGATTATTCAACTTCTCAGTTGGTAGCGATAAACGTAGGAAAGGCACGAATACAAACTGGAACCTTTCGGCTAATCCATGTAATCGAATTAGAGGCATACGAGAAGAAAATAGAAGAGATAAAATCGATAGTTGAATCAAAAGCAGCCAAAAGCGACCGCCTTTATCCCTTCCTAATCCATGAGATAGTCCATATTGAAAATCACTTAAATAGATTAAAACCAAAGATAAAAGTAAAACGATCAAAAGATTTTTTAGGGAAAACGTGGAAATGGATCGCGGGAAGCCCCGATCACGAGGATTTTGAAATTTTAACTGAGAAAATTAATAATGTACTAGAAAACAATAGCAAGCAAGTTGTATTAAACAAGGTCGTTCTAGAAAGAATGAATAAACTATCAAATATTACAAAGCAATTGATGAACATTGTTAAAAGTGGTGATAAACTTCCAAACCAAATAGTTTTAAGCATAAAATTCAAATTAGAAATAATTAAGGAAGAAATTACTAATATTGAGTATGCAATCCATTGGGCCAAAGCTGGTCTCATTAATACATTCATATTAGATGACAGAGAACTTAATATCATAAAAGAGTCCTTTGAAGAAAAAAAATTCCGTATATAAATATAGAAGAAGTAGTCGAAGTAGCGAATGTAAAAATAGAATCAAGTAATTCATCCATTACTTATATTATAGGTATTCCTCTAACTGAAACGAATCAATGTAACATGTTAGTAATAAAACCGACAAGGAATAAAAATGTAATTAATAAAATTGAGTATGAAAATGTGTTAACTTGTGGAAAAAGAGTATACGGAATTAGGAAAAAATTTAATAGTTTTAATAGTCTTAACATATGTAATAGAAATAACTTAGTAGAGTTGAGAGAGGACGATTGCATACCGAAACTACTCAAAAGCCAGCAACCATCTTGTACGAAATCAACCGGACTACATATACCTACAATAGAGGATATAGGACCTGGAGTGTTACTCCTGAACCAATACAACGGGTCAATCATGATCAACGGAGACGCGACAAACCTCACTGGAACTTTCATCATCCATTTCGCCAACGCAACAATTACAATCGGCAACAAGAATTTCACCGCAAGGGAAGTTTCCAGCTACAAACCCTTACCTGCCATCCTGCAGCCGAGCCCCATCCTTAGCTCATACGAGGAAATACTTATGCTCGAGGCGATGAAGGAACTACATGTCAAGAACACAGAAGAAATAAAGCTCCTGAGGACAAGGAACCGACTAGGCCTTGCCATCAACCTTAGCCTGTCGTCCTTAGCTATCGTGGCGATCATCATCATTAGCAACAGTATCATAAAGATGCGCTGCACGATAAAAACAGGGTCACCTACAACTCCCATCTCAATGCAGATGCCAGCGATTTCAGTTGCGGAAAAGCCACCCGAAGAAGCAGAGTTTCCCGAACCACCAAGGGTAACAAGCGGCAGCAATTTTTTTTTTTGAGGATCAACGAGGACGTTGAACTTTAAGAAGGGAGGAGTTAACAACACATTTTATCATCACTTACATTCACGGGCAACTCTATCGAGGTCACCTATGCAACGTGATTTCCGTTCACACGCAGCAAATATGCTGACACTATATCTGGGACGGCGTGAGAAAGGCGGTAGCAGGCAAGTAGAAGTAAGTTAGGTAGAATTAAGTGATTTCAGTTTTAAAGGAAGTCTTGTAAGAAGCAGTCGCGAAGTAAAGAATGATTTAAATATATTTTTTTGGTAATTAATTAAATAAAAAGTTTAACTGGTACTTAGAAACTCAGACTCACCTGAAGCGAGGAGAAGGTACTTGATGGCCAACAAGTCTTATAAAGCGCTTTGCAGTAGTAAGAAGAAGCATTATTATGCATTCTTAGGCTATAAACTTGATGGGATACGTGATACCGGTTCATGGTGGAGAATTGTACGGGAAATTCGCGGAAACAGATTTGTTATTAACGAATCTTTGGAAATTAACACGCTTAAATCATACTTTCAGACCCTGTTAAATCACTCAATGAACACATCGCCAATATTGTACGCTGCTTACGTCTGCAATCCAATACTAGATGGTTCCATTGAAAAAAGTGAACTGCTCGAAATTATAAATGGACTTAAAGATAATAAGGTTCCGGGCGCAGATAGAGTACCTTATAAGTTTTTTAAAAACTCAAATGATATATTTGTTGAGATATTATTATGCTGCTATAATAACATCTTTGATTCTATCATATTCCCAATACATAAGAAAGAAGACACAAAACTAATTGAGAATTACCGTGGTCTTTCTTTTATAGGTGCTATCAGTAATTAGTTTTTCGGGTATTATATATAACCGGCTTGTAAACTTGGAGAGAGAAAATAAGATTTTGTCAGAAAGTCAAGCCGGTTTTCGCTCAGGTTACTCCACTGTCGATAATAATTTTAATCTCCTAAATATAGTCAAACTTAGCCATAGTCATAAGATGAAAGAACTATATGCTTTTTTCGTGGCTTTGAAAGCCGCGATAGGGTTGCACGGGGTTTACTTTTTAATAAACTTCAGAATTATGGTGTATCACAAGCCTCCAAGCGTGCATGACGCTCCCATCATGCCGCCTCATCCTTGCAATGTGCGTTGCATAGCAGACAGTCGCCGTCCTGTTCCCTTTTCCCATCTATCCCATCCCTGATCCGGGGAGAAAACCTCTCAAACCTACCAAGCTAAGGTGGAAATGTCATCGTGCCGAGGACTGCATGGCAGCGGGTAGTAAAAAGCGCTGTCGCAAACGATCTCCTTGGGGCACCAGGCGCACCCCATTGTATTTAGCCCTGGGCTCTGTCAGAGGTCGATCACCCTTTCCCGCCATACTCGTGGGACCAAAAATATGGACACAAGAACAAACAATAAAACAAAACAAAAACAAAACAACAACGTGGCAGCAGAGGAGGGGGGACGCGCAAGTGACACCCACTCTGACGCTGCACGTCAGATACCGAAGCCAGTCAAGTCTGGCGAGGAAGAAGCGGTGAAGGCTGTCGCGGAGGGCGTTGCTAAGCTCAACGTCAGACGCGTACGACCTTCAGGTGCGATGCGCAGGAGGCTAGCGCAGGAGAGAAAGGCAGCAGAGGTTGCGGGCGGTACACCTGCCCCTCCTCAGCAGCCTAAATCCACCGGTGGGCAGGCGGAGAAGAAACCAGTGGCCGGTGGGAGTGGCAACAATACACGCTTCCGCCCTAATCTGGCGAATACATTCGGCTCTCTCTTGGGCACTGGGCTTCCTGGCAAGGTACGCGATACCAACGATGCTGGAGCTGGACCATCGAGGACGGCGGTGGTAAAACGCAACCGTTCTGATGGGGACTCTCCGGGGGTACAGGCCACGAAGAAAAAGAAGATGGGTAGAGCAGGGACACAGCCACTCTACAGGGACCTGCTTGCAGGGATACCTATGGTTGTGATACCTGCTGAGTATCCAAAGAACAGGCTGACGGATGAGCAGATCGAGGCTCTGAGGAAAGCACTCGACCAGGCCATAGATGACACTACGGCCGAGGAGACTGCCCCACAATTCTGGGGATCCCGAGTAACAGGGGGCACATTGAGGCTAACCTGTGCTACGGCGGACACCAGAGGCTGGTTGGTGCGAGTGATACCCAAACTGACACCTTGGGAATGGGCCTCCCTTAAGGCTATTGAGGAGAAGGACCTACCCAAGTTGTACAGGGTAGTAGTGTGGATACCCAAAAACAACGGGGATCCGGCAGCGGTCCTGGGAAAGCTCGAGAAGCAGAACCAGCCGATTCCAGCAACCTCTTGGAGAGTATTGGGCCGTAAAGCGGAACAAGGCGGACAGACGCTGGCACTCTCCATTGATGAAGGGTCCATGCGGATATTAAAAGAGCGGCAGATGCGACTCTTCTTTAACATCACCTCTGTGCTGTTTAAGGCGGCCGGTGGGGGAGCGAAACAGGAGGACACTGTTGCTCCAAAACAACCAGATGAAGGTGGTCCAAGCAAACTTACAACACAGCAGGGCTGCCTCGGCAGTTCTCTGTAGGCTGCTGGCCACTCAAGCTGTAGATTTGGCCCTCATCCAGGAACCTTGGGTAAGTTTCGGCCAGATTTCGGGACTGCGACAGGCTGGTTTTGGAATCATTTATGATACCAAGGACAGCAGGCCGCGGACCTGTATTGTATATAATAAAGAAAAAACTAACTGTTTGCCGTCTACAGACTTATGTACAAGGGACCTTACAGCTGCCAGAGTGGAGGTATGTGCGGGGGGACGGAGATGCTGGGTGCTAATCTGCTCTGCGTACTTCCCATACGACTCCACTGAACCACCACCGACGAGAGAACTAAGGGAACTCATCAGGTCGGCAAACGCGGCGCACATGCTAATTGGATGCGACGCGAACTCACACCACATTAACTGGGGGAGCAGCGGCAATAACAGAAGAGGTGAGTACCTTATTGATTATTTGCTAACTACTAACCTAGTTATACTAAACCGTGGATCTAACCCTACCTTTGACAATGACCGTCGGAGGGAGGTAATTGACATCACTCTCTCCAGTAGCTACATATCAGAACTTGTAAGTGACTGGAGAGTGTCTGACGAGCCATCATGCTCCGACCACAAACACATTCTATTCAGAGTTGGAGAATGTGTCAATGAAATAAAGGAATACCTGAACCCAAGGAACACCAACTGGGTTACCTATAAAGAGGAACTGGGTGGTAGACTTTATGGGTTCATGGGCTCGATCAAGTCTACTCAAGACGTCGAACTTGCGGCAGACCTCGTAAACGATGCCATACAGGCGGCCTTCAGGGGAAGTTGTCCGGTGTCAGTAAGGTCCCAGAACAGGAACGTCCTTTGGTGGACGAGGGAACTTGCGAGACTAAGGGCTATTACCAGGAGGCTGTTCAACAGGGCGAAAAGAGGCGGGCGCTGGGAAGAATCTAGACAATCCCTAACTGCCTACAACCGAGAACTGCGCCGTTCCAAAAGATACAGCTGGCAAAAGTTCTGCCAAAACGTGGAGGGCGCTCGCGAGTCTGCGAGACTGCATAAAGCCCTTATGAAAACTACGTCGGGCGACCTGGGCACACTCCAGAAACCGGACGGAACATACACCCATACCAGGGAAGAAACACTAGAGATTCTACTGCAGTCCCACTTTCCTGGTTCAAGGGTGGAAGAACCGAACGAGGCAGACAGGCCCAGCCTAACTCACCACCTAGCAAGGAGGGCGACCAAGGCGGAGGGAGGAGGGTTGCCAGCTCGGTTTTTACATGTAAAGCCATCAAGTATGCTATTTCATCCTTTGAACCATTCAAGTCCCCTGGCACGGATGGTGTGTACCCGGTGCTCCTACAAGAGGGCTGTGATGTTCTCGCGCCGGTGCTGTGCAGAATATACAGGGCGTCCTTTGCACTAGGATACGTACCATCTATCTGGAGGACTGTGAAAAAAGCCTTTATTCCAAAGCAAGGCCGTGTAGATTACACACTCGCTAAAGCGTACAGGCCTATTAGTCTAACATCGTTCATGTTAAAGCCGATGGAAAAAGTTGCTGATCTGGCGATCAGGGAGAGGTATCTTCTACACTCACCACTTCATGCCCGGCAGCACGCCTACCAAACCGGAAAATCTACTACAACGGCACTCCATGACTTAACACTCAAGCTGGAGGGAGCGGTTTATAGCAAGGGAACTGCGATTGCAGCCTTCTTGGATATATAAGGCGCTTTTGATAACACAGCATTCGATGTGATCACTCGGGCCCTAAGAATCAGAGGCCTTGGGACGACCTTCTGTCGATGGATAGATGTGCTGCTCAGGTCTCGAGATCTTACCTTGAGTCTCCTCGATAGGACGATCAGGGGCTGCGTCACAAGAGGGTGTCCGCAGGGTGGGGTGCTCCTATGGTGCCTTGTGATCGATGAGCTACTTGTACGTCTTGATGAGCGAGGCTTCTTCGCGCAGGGCTATGCAGATGATATTGTAGTTGTGGCATCCAGCGATATGGGGAACAACATTACGATACAACTCCAGGGGGCTCTAGACGTAGTTGCAACCTGGTGCAATGAGGTTGACCTCAAAGTCAACCCTGACAAAACAGTCGTCGTTCCGTTCACTAGGAAGAGGAACACGACGAGTCTTACTGAACCGACCTCCTTGGGCACTGCGCTACTCTTCAAGGATCAGGTGAAGTACTTGGGGGTGATCCTGGATTCCAAGCTATACTGGAACCTGCACCTTGATATAACTGTGGAAAAAGCTCGGAAGTCCTTTTGGGCATGCCGTAGAGCCTGCGGGACCACCTGGGGACTTAAACCCAGAACAATGCTCTGGATCTACACATCGGTAATAAGGCCCATGATAACTTATGGAGCAATTACATGGTGGCACAGAGCAAAACTTAATGTGATAAGGACTAAGCTTAGCAGACTGCAACGTATGGCCTGCCTATGCATCACTGGAGCCATGCGCACCTCGCCGACGGCTGCACTCGAAACCATGCTAAACATTAAACATCTACATAAAGAGGTTGAAAGCCTGGCTATGTGTGCGGCCTACAAACTAGAGGGAGCCGGTCTCCTTGGGGAAAACATAGGTAAGGGCCACACGACAATAAGGGAGATTCTTGAAGCCACACCTGAGTTGGCCATGCTAACTGATCAGATGCCGGCAAGACTCTCACCATTTCAACCACCCCTAATACGGGTGGAAAAGCGTGAGACCTGGACGCTTCCAGCTCTCCGTCCAGGGGAGCTAATATGGTATACGGATGGATCCAAGACTGAATCAGGTGTTGGGGCAGGGGTCTGGAGCGACTCTCCTCGATTCAGTTTATCACTGGCCCTGGAATGTATACCACGGTATTCCAGGCTGATATCTTCGCCATACTGACATGCACCTACGAGAACCTAAGAAGAGCCTATAAAAACAAAAGGATCTCAATCTTCTCGGATAGTCAAGATGCAATCAAAGCAATTGCTTCATCTACCACCAGATCAAATCTGGTGTGGGAATGCCAAAGGAGCCTAGACGCACTGTGTAGAACTAATCAAGTAAGCTTGATCTGGATACCGGGACATCAGGGCTACACAGGAAATGAAAAAGCAAACGAACTTGCTAGGAAGGGGTCTAACACCCCTTTTATAGGGCCGGAGCCGGTCTGTGGAATACCTCTCTGCACGGCTAAAAGGTTAATAGCAAACCGCGCAAATGAGGGACATAGGCTGTATTGGAACAGTATTGAGGGGCACGCTCACTCAAGAAGCCTTATGCCCTCACCGTCGCCGGGTAGATCCAGGGAGCTCCTCAAGCTGAGCAGGTCGGCTATTAGAACCCTGGCAGGCCTACTTACCGGCCACTGTCAGCTAAGGAAGCACCTGGTGAGGATAGGCACCTGAGCCCTTTGCTTTTTGCACTGTTCATTTTAAAGGAATACGTAGAGAGAGGTCATTGCTGGCTTGAAAATTAAGGCCTTACTGTACGCTGATGATATTATCATCCTATCAGATGATGCTACCAAGCTGCAGAGAGCAATGGAGGATTATTGTAATATCTGGAATCTTGAAGTGAATCTGTCGAAATCCAAGTTATTGATTTTCCAACGCGGAGGAGGCAGAAGAGAGCAAACTGAAAATTGAGTCTATAATCACGATATTATAGAAGTCGTGAACAAATATACATACTTGGGAATATTGCTTACTCCTAAGCTTTCTTTAACTGAATACTTTAAACAGAAATTACATACAACCAAAGCTAGCATTAGAAGTACTTGGAACAAATTTATCAAAAAGAGAGAAGTAAGGCATTCTGAGAAAATCAAGCCTTTTAATTCTGTTTCCCTTATCTAATATGTGTTATGCTGCACAGGTATTGGGATTTACACAAGATGAGGATGTCGAAAAACTGCAGTGTTATTTTTTGAAGAAAGTATTGTCTCTTCCGCAACAAACCCCCAATTATGCTATACTGCTAGAAACGGGCATTTCAAGCCTGTATACTATATATATATATATACCTTAAAATGTCATTTTACGTACGTCCTCAAAGTGCTATACCAATATGAAAATGACAGACTTCCTTCAAAGTTAGCATTTATTGAGATATAGGTGCGGACTAATAGACCTTAACGCCAGCCCGTGGAGGAAAGAACGCTCTTCTATGTAATATGTCTGAGGATGAAGACTTGCTGCACTTTCTAGGCACTTGTCCTATACATATTATCGGAGTTTCGGATGATTTCGTGGGGGAACAAAAAATGAAATAATTTATATGCTGAATGGTCTTAATCACTATAATGACTTGTTTGATTTTATTACGAAAGCCTGGAAATATAGAAAGTTCCTAGTAACTGAGTATAATTGCTAATCCTCTTTGCACTCAACTTGTTTATGCTATTTAACGTAATTTCTGTTACCTTATTTCTTTATGTATTTGTATTTTTAATTTTTTTTTGCATTTTGTGTTCTAATTCATAATTTATTTTACGATATCTATAAGTTAATAATTGAAATAGCGCAAATACCTACAATATTTTACTTTAGAAAGCAACAGGACTAATAATCTATAGCTAATTTGAATTTTATCAACCACGACAGATGGCTGCGGAGGTCATTGTCGTAGTTCATAGTCTTTATTTAATAATTATCCTTTTTTTCATTTTTGTTTCTGTAACTTAAAATGATATTACATTAGAAAAGTACTGAGCAATGAATTAGGAGTAGAAAGGACTGTACTGTATTTCTACTGAATTAGGCAATAACTATTATTATTATTACAGAAGACTTACAGGCAGAAGACAACAAAATACACAGACCTGGTGCACGAGGTACGTCGGATTTAGACAATAGCACTTCCGCAGTCGTTGTACACAAAATACTACAAACAAATATACAAAAACTAAAATTACAGAATACAGAAAGCAGTTTTTCTTACACTTACCGAACGGTTTGTGAATTCTTGAGGTACGCCACATAGGCAAGCTACCTGAGATAACGAAAGAATGCCAAATCCCCGAATTCTTGGCATTATGCCCGACGTAAGCGAAGTGCGCCGACCATAAAGCAAGAAAATAACCATCTTCAAACAAAAAAATTATAATAATGTTTATTTCATGGTTCAGGCAAAGTTTACTATTACTAGATAAGCGACTTCGAATAAAGTAGTGAAAAATGTTTGGTTGCTTTTGTATATTTCCCGTATCGGGCAACCCTGCAGTTAGAATTAAATATTTGTTTTCCGGGAAAGTTTCTGGATAAGAGACACGTATACTTTTCATATATGCATTTACAAATATCAAATGTACTTCGCTCATTAAAAGATCAGAATACATCGACAGTTTACGCACATAAGTAACTAAGTCAGTCATGTGATTCACATGAATTCTTTTTATTGGTCGTACTTTTTGGTACATTTTTCTCTTCGGCAAAATTTGGCGGTACTTTTTGACAAGAGTATGTGATTCTCTCCGGATGAGAACAGAATTTTGACAGGAGTAAGTGATTCTCTCAAATAATTTTGACAAGAGTAAATGATTGCACACTACCTGTACTCTTTATTTGCATGTATATTCTTATGACTTTAAAATCTGGATATATTTTCGTTTTACTGTGGTGCCAGTGTTACTTTTTCAAGACTAGCTGGGTATTTTAGGGAGCCGGTTATCTAGTAGTAAGTAATCTTTGGTTCAGGCATACATACTTTATTTGGTTAATTTATATTTATGAAGTTAAACAAACGCCACAAATTACCCCGAGGTCATTTGTCGAGTTGGCAAAAGATATGGAATTGTTAAAGCAATTCTATGATATTCCGGGTTAAGAAACTGTGGGAGTACACCATTAGACCGTCGCATTTAAAATTTTTTTTCTTAATTAGGCTGCGTCCATGCTAGATTTACGTTCTAATTGTTGCATTCGTTATTTAAGTAGGTCCGACCAATTTTGTTCTAGAAATTTTATGTATAAAAGTTGAAAGAAATTCTTCCTCAGTTGAGTTGAGGACTATCAACCTTGTACCTTTTCTTAAATAAATGTTCTAAATTATTCCACATTTTTTTACGGATTTTGCCAACGTATTCTTTTTTTAAATATTTATTAATTCAAGTCCTGAAATAAGCAAAGTTTTAAAGTCCCTTTAGACTTAGCACTTCCAGGACAATTGCAGGTGAAGGTCAGCAATCTCTCAATAGGGTGGACAAATATGCAGGAAATATTAACCAGGAGGACCGAGTGAGACTGCATCTAAATCAAACTAATACGCCCTCGCATTGGTGACCCCGACGTAATTTGACTACAGATCAGAACAACGTGATCGGAGGAAAACGAAAGCGGTAGCAGTTCTTTTTGCGATTTGCGATTTTAATGAAGTTGCCCCCCCCCCCCCGGGCTCGTGGTATGGCACACTTCCGTCACAGCGTTAAACCCTTGTAGAGCATATTCAGCCGGAACATATTCAGCCGGCGAGTACAGCTAGCCCCCCACCCGTGGGAAGGGTTTTCAGATTTTGTGTTAAACAAGAGGCCCCACCACACCAGTGGTAAGGCAGTCTTTCAATACTTTGCAAGGAAAGCAATAAGGTATCAACGAAAAAAGTAATATAAGTTTCACCAAAAAAAAGAGCATCATTTAAGATTAAATACAAGTATCAACCAAAACCATTTTGGCGACTCAGGGCATGGATTATCATTGGAGAAAAGAAAATAAAAAAAACGTTAAATAAAAGAATTATTAGGATTGAATTATTAGACTTTATTGATCGAACTTTACAACTGTTGTCAATTAACTGTTCTTGCTAACAGAATTATATTTAAATTATGGGAATATGCCAAATGGTTATCTTACAGGTGGATAACCTGAAGCTCTAATTAAGGTTGAGGTGCGGCTATGCCGGGTGACTGACGTAACTCCTCCCGCCTTGGTGTAGCGATTCCCAAAGGTATGTTTCTTCTATCTCCGGGCACCTTTCATCGAAGTACTGAATATTTTGGCGGTTGTGGATAATATAGGGTTTCGTAGGAATTTTCTTGTGTTGTTGATTGGTAACGGGATTATGTGTAACATGGAATAGTTTTCTTCGGAAAGTATTGGGATTAGGTTAAGGCGGGCAAGGACCAGTCTTTCTGCATTTACATATGCCTTAAGGAATCTTCTTCGGCTCTGACTTTATTTCTGGTTTGTTCATGATAGTGTATTTTGTATTTTGTTCAAAACAGGTTCTTCACAAATGACTAATACAGAAGTATATTAAATTAATTAAACAAAACTAATCAAATTATTAAACAAAACAGCAGTCAATTCATATCGCCCGCATCAACCTAGGCGCTGCCTAAGTAAGCCCTTCAGTCGCAGCCTGGAGAAGTCCATATCGAAGTCGGCGAAATGTTGATTGAAGAGGCGAGACATCGACGTGATGGGCTCGTGCATCCCATATAGAGTTCGATGACCTGGGCCGTACAGGAAGTCTCGATTTCTTAAGGAGCGCTGCGGGATCGCGATGTTGACGGCCTCCAACAGTTCGGGCGAGTTTATCGTTCCCTGCAATAAATCAAACAAGAATACAATTTTTTCAATATTGCGCCTCTTTTCGAGGGAGTCGAGAGAAATCAGACACAGACGATCGGGGTAAGAGGGAAGAAGCAAAGGATTTATCCAGGGAAGTCCGCGGAGAGCAAACCTAAGGAATCTTCGCTGCACTGCCTCGACGCGGTTGACGTGAACGGCAAAGTAGGGAGAACCCCACAGGGCTGGCGTATTCCAGAAGTGGCCTGACAAAAGTACAGTAGAGAAGTTTGCTTAAGTAGGGATCATCAAGCTCCTTAGACCATTTTTTAACAAAACCCAACATCGAACTAGCCCTAGCAACGATCGAGTCCACATGGTCATCGAAAGCAAGACGAGAGTTAAGGACCCCACCTAAGTCCTTGATCATGTCAACTCTACCTAGGACAACACCATCGACAGTATAGTCGAAGAGGAAAGGAGATCTTTTACGGAAAAAGGTCATAACGGTGTACTTTCCGGTGTTTAAAGGAAGGCGGTTGCGTGAACACCAGTCACAGAACGAAGCCAAGTCTGAGTTCAGCTGACCGCAGTCTGATTCACAGGTAACAGCACGAAAAATCTTAGCATCGTCTGCATAACACAGAATTTTACTATTGGAAAGCAGAAGCGAAACATCATTAATGTATATGATAAACAGGAGCGGGCCAAGGATACTACCCTGAGGCACCCCCGAGGTGGCAAGGATTTGGTTGGAAAGAGCACCTCGAAATAGGACTCGCTGTGTACGACCAGACGGGTAAGAAGACAGCCAGTCGACGAAGCACTGAGGAAACCCAAGAATAGACAGTTTATAGATTAGAATTCCATGGTCAATCCTATCGAAGGCCTTACTAAAATCTGTAAATACACAGTCTACCTGCCTACCGGCTTCGATGGTCGGCAGAGAATAGTTAACGAATTCAAGGAGAGTTGTAGTCGTCGATTTTCCCTTAAGAAAGGCGTGCTGGAAAGGCCGTAAAAAAGGACTACAGTGAAAACGAAGTACGTCGCTGACGAGGGACTCAAAAACCTTCGCAGCATGACACAGGCTGGCAATCGGTCGATAGTTGGAAACGTCCGACTTACTACCCTTCTTATGGAGCGGGATCAAAACAGAAGTCTTCCAAAGTTCGGGGCAGCGGCCGGATCGCAAGGATAAATTGAACAGATAACAGAGAGCACCCCCAAGAGGCAGGTGGCATCTCTTCAAGAAGCACGCGGGAATACCATCGGGACCACTCGAGAAGCCGACTGCCAAATTAGATAGATGATCAGCAACACGTGCGTCGTCAAATACCAAATCCTTAGACTCGAGGGAAGTAGGCGGGAGCCGCGTCAAGTGGGCAAAGCCAGGGGTGGAAATATCACAGGTGGAATCACAGAAAGAAGTTCGGAAAAATTCCGCAAGGAAATTAGCAATAGTAAACGAGTCATCACTCTCACAGTCATGATACCTCAAGGAAGAGGGATAAGCTTCACAATTACGCTTCGAGTTGATGAACCTCCAGAACTGTTTAAGATCATTACGCAGCGTGGCTCTCATGTTAGACAAGTATTCGACGTAAGAGCTCTGTATCTGAGCGGAGAAACGCTGGCAGAGTTCAGAATAAACCAAGTAGTCATCGTGGCATCCAGAAGCACAGAATCTCTTCCAAGCTTTGCTTTTTAAGTTCCTCAGATGTCGTGAAGTTCCGTCAAGCCAGGGCCGAAACAAATGTGGGGAACACGATCGAGAAGTGCCGATGGGAACAAATAGGGTGAAACAGGCGTAAAAGACATCATAAAAAGCGCTCACAGCCAGGTCGACGTCGCATTCCGCCAGTACGCTCGACCAATCACAAGAAAGAAGCCAGTTATTCATAGAGGTGAAATCAGCCCGTTTAAAGTTAAAGAAGAGGTCACCAAATAGGGAGGGAGACGTGTTAGCGGTGTCGAAACACATGAAAATCAGAAGTGGTTCAAATATTCTTCTATAATTGTTTGTTGGTTATTTATGTGTTCAGTTATGTTTTCAAATCGTTTTATCATTGCATTATTTATCCTCATTTGTCTATTTAAATCAGATTTTATTAAAGATTGATTAGCTATTAAATTATTTATTTCTTCATTAAGGCGGCGAGCATCTTCTGCATCCATATTACCTGTTATAAATTTTATTCCTGTACCTAACCCATCGTTCATTCTAGGCATAAGCGTTGTTAATTTGTGTTTTAGTTCGTTAAGTTTGATTTGTGTAATTTTAAAAGTATCTTGTAATTCTTTGATATTTTCGAAAGTTACTAGCGATTTTGATATCTTTTCTATAAGTCGTTCATAATGGCGTAATTTAACTATATGTAGAAGGTTGTTATAGCTTTTAATAGTTATTGCTTTTCCAAGTCTTACAGGTAGTAGTCCTTGTACGTTCGTAGGGTCCCGTAGTTCTAGTCCTTGTCTTTTAATCAATCCTGTCGATATTAATCTGAATTTTTATTTTTGATTTATGAATTTTTTGATTATCATTTAAAATTTTAACAAATTTATCTCGGTTAATTCTAGTTTTAAGAAACCTAGGCGTAAGCTTATTTCTTCTATTCCCTTTCCTATAAACTGAGACACCTGCTCTTAATTTCTTTCTTTGGAGCAACTCTTTTTTCATTTAACTTGCTAATATTTTAATTTACTATTTCTTGCACTCTATTTTTAATTGATGGATAATGCTCTGCTTGAAATTTGCTTAATTTCTCTAAGTATTCATGCACGTTATTATGTTGTAGTTTGTTCTCGAATTTATACGTTCTATCATAAAATAATTTATTCATAGGGTATGAGCTTAGTAGTGGAGTGGATGGCATTATTGTAGGTGATAAGAGTCTCATTCAGGATTTTATCATGATCCTTTTCTTAATCTTGGTTGTGGATGATTCTGTATATTTCTGTTAGTGTGGAATGTATTCTTTCTATCTGGACGATTGGCTCGATGGAGTTTAAAGCTGCAGTCTTTTGACTTCCAGATCGAGCATCGGAAAGGTTTGCAGAGTGTGGTTCCTGACACTCTGTCCCGAGCCCACAGTGAAACGGCAGAGGAGTTGAAAGTAAACGCAGTCGACGTAGACTTAAACTCGCCATACATCTCCATGGAAGAGTATGAGCAGTTAAAATCGGCTGTGCTGGCTAATCTAACACAACTCCCTGATCTCTGTGTCTCGGACGGATACGTATACAAGAGGACCCAACCCCGAAGCGATAACGCGATGCAGGAGGACTTAGGAAGTATTGGGTCCCATCGGATCTGGTGGAAGGTTTGATCCGTGAGGCTCATGAGTCATTTCAGTCAGCACACGGAGGCTATGGAAGCACAGCGACCCTTTCAGTTTCTCTATATTGATTTCCTCAGGTCTTATCCCCGCACTAAACGTGGAAACACAGTAATTTTCGTTGTGTTAGACAGCTTTACGAAGTTCGTTTTTGTGAAGCCTATGCTGACAGAGAGAGCAGACCTAGTATGTCGCTTCCTTGAGGAAGATATCTTTTCTGTCTTTGGGGTACCGGAAACCATCTTCTCCGACAATGGCCGGCAGTTTGTTTCTAATATATTCAACAAACTTCTTAACGATTATGCCATCAAACATGTAAAGATTGCTAAGTACTCTCCGCACCCTTATGCGTCTGAACGAGTCAACAGATATATTTTGTCTGCCATTCGCTCATATCTGCATGATGACCATAGTGCATGGGATCTTTTTTGTTGTATTCCCTGGAAAGTTTGGCTAAAAAGTTGGGTTAAGGAGAGCTCGTGTTAGGGCCCAAACAAGAAATTATCGTCACGCTAGTAAAAAAAATTGCTTAGGTGGACATCCACCTTTTTGCTCGTCATTCGTGGAGGCTGACGGATATATATATATATATATATATATATATATATATATATATATATATATATATATATATATATATATATATATATATATATATGTAGGATTCTCGGGTTTGTTCTTTAAATAATACACTATTTTAAACAAACTAATTCTCTATATTCAGTTTTATGGCGATGATTTATAATTACTTCACACTTTTTCAATTATCTGGGTGGGTTGGTTGGTAGATGCGCGCGCTGTCACCGTCGGTCGTTGAGTGCGTGTATGGCATGCATCTGCTGCTGTAAAAACTGCCCTGGCTAAAGTTGTACTGCCATACTCGACTTCTGGTATGTGGCCTAAAGCTGGTTCCTACAACTCGGCCCTCCTGATAGGTGGTCGTCTCGAACACATACTGGTTTCAATTCGAGTCATCTTTTCGTTTGGTATGTCGTCGTCATCGGGATACATCTTGGAATCGTCTTCATATTTTAACGTCTTTGCTGTCGTCTTAACCTCGGGCATCGTCTTCAACAGGATACGTTTTTGGAATCGTCTTTGGAATCGTCTTTGGCATCGTCTTGCTCTTATATTTTCTTCGTCTTGTGCCGTCTTTGCCATCGTCTTGATCTGGGATATCATCGCCATCAGGATCCTTCTTTTACTTTGGTTTAATCGTCGCCGGGGTACGCCTTTGGAATCGTTTTCATATTTTAACATCTTTGGTGTCGTCTCTATCTGGGATATCGTTTTTACCAGGACGCGTCTTTGGAATTGCTTTTGATGTCATCTTGTTTCGATATTGTCTCCGTCTTTAGATGTCTTCAGTATTGTCTTGATCTGGGATGTTTTGGCATAGCTGGGGAATATCGTCTTCTTCTTTCATACTACATCGTTACTTCTTCTGGGTCGTCTTCGTTACCTTCACTGTTTTCGGAATCGCTGTACGTTTTTTCATATAGGCCCCATGGTTTCATATGGCCCCAGCTCGTCGTCGTCATTTTGGGTCCTTCGTGATCTCCTACTTTGACGACGGCATAGCGATCGTTATCGCCAGCGCGAGTTACTCTGTAAGGACCTAAGAATCTTGGATAAATTTTAAGTGCATTACCATACTGGGTCCTTTTTATCGCCACCAGGTCGCCTATTCGATAGGTGATTGGTCTTGTTTTCTTGTTGAACCTCAAGTATACTTTTCTTGGCTTGCTCCCGAATCTCGTCCCGTTCTTTGTCGAACACCTCGAGGATTTCTTGGGCTATCACCTCTGTGATTCTAGGGTCTTCAGGATTTCTCATTTGAGTTCCGAACATAATTTCATATGGGGTCTTTCGGATGCTCCTCTGCCATGAGGAATTTAAATATCGTTGAACTCTGCCGATTTCTTTATACCATTCATCCGGATTTCCAATTGACAGCTTGGTAAATACCGACGTAATAACACGATTAATCCTTTCGGCTTGTCCGTTGCCCCTCGGAACGCCCGTCATAACTAGTGTGTGTTTAATCTGCTCGTTTCTGCAATACTCCTCGAAGTTCATCGAGGTAAAGGCAGTTCCTCCATCTGATACTATTTGCCTTGGATTGCCGAATATATTCTTCTGGAACTCTAATTTCTCAGCACCGGGAACCTCTTGATCGCGTTCACTTTCGTAACAGACGGTTTAATTCTTCCTGGAGTGATGTCATAGCCAAGGTACTCGATCCGATTGCAGAGGAATTGACACTTTTTCCACTTAATCTTGAGACCGTACGCGGCGGAGGTGTTCAGTGTTTCTCTCAGTCGGGCTAAAGCCTCATCTTCGTCTTTAGCTAATACGATCACATCGTCCATGTAGACTAATAGAAACTTTTTTCTGATCAGCGGTTGAAATACTAGATTAACATACTTTTGGAATACTGTCGGAGAAGTACTGAGCCCGAAGGGCATACGTGTAAACTCGTACTGACCGTTTGGGGTCACAAAACTGGTGTACTTCCGTCACTCTTCCGCTATGGGGACATGGAAGAACCCATTTTCTAAGTATAATGTTGAGAAGATCTTGGCGCCCTGTAGTTGATCCAGTTGGTCTTCGACTAGGGGCAGGGGATACCTATCTCTGATAATCTGTTTGTTTAATTTTCTGAAGTCCACACAGAGTCGTTTCGTTCCGTCTTTTTTGTCGGCTAGTACGATGGGACTCGAAAAGTCTGAGGTGCTTGGTCAAATTATATAGTCTCTCAACCAGTCATTAATTGTTTGATCAACTATTTGTTTTTCCAACGGGGCCAATCTCCTAGGTTTCGAACAGACTGGGCTTTCGTCTTTTAATAAGATTCTCATCTCGAAATTTGGTAAGGTTTCGGTCCGGGGTCCATAGTTCTTAATCATCGCTAATATCGTCTGTCTATACTTATCGTTTCCGATATAAGGGCTTTCTACTTCTTCAACGTAAACATTTTCCGCGAAGAACGTGTCGTTCTTTGTGATAGTGACTCTTCCGTTATTAAGAGAGATATTAGTCCCGTCCAGGATGTCTCTTCCGATAATCATTTCCAATGGCAGAAATCTTTCAAGTAGGACTTGGATGTCAACTTGAAACAATTGCCCATCTATCTCTACACCTACTTCAAATGCACCTATTGTCTCCACCGAAGAATTTGAGACACCCCTTGGGCTTGTGGCAGCCTTGGTGATTGGTGGTGACCCTAACTTTATATATTCGTCGGTTCGTAGCAGTGTCAATTCGCTGCCTGTGTCTATCAGAACTCTAATCTCTCTTCCGTTCACGCCTACATTTAGGTAGGCTCCCGCTCTTCTTTGTGATGGTGGTTGAATGCCTGAGCAGTTAGATTGTCTCGGTCTTTGTGAGCATTCGGAAGCCTTATGCCCGTAATTTAAACACCGAAAACACTTAAGGCCTAGACTTTTCTTCTGGCAGTCCGTTGATTTATGTCCTTTAGCTCCACAGTTGAAGCATTTACCTATACTCGGCTGGCCTTGCTTAGCCTGGTTACTGTGCCGCTGTGCGGATGGACCAGCTTCCATAAAACTCCTATAGGTGTCCAACTTCCCTTTAAAATAGTTATAGTTACTTGCCCCATACAGGATTATTTTATTTTGTTTCACATCATTAATTCCCTCTATAACATACTGGATTACCGACCCTTCGTCGATATGGCCTTTTGCTTCCAGTTCTCGCATTTTCAAAAAATAATCGTAGACCGATTCTCCCCTTTGCTGTTTGCGTAGCGACAAACGTCGATGTATGTCAGCGCAGCTCATTCTTTCCGAAAATTCGTCGAGTAAAAATATCTTTAATTCTTCCCATGAGCTCAACTTGGGGTGTGCCCTCAGCGCCAGTTTCGCTGAACCGCGTAGAAGACTTTTAGCATAAACAAAGTTTTCTAACATTGACCAATTTAATAGGGAGGCAACACCTTCTACATCTTCGATCCAATTTTTAACGTCGTACTCGTCATTCCCTGTAAATTCAGGTATTGCACATAACACGTCTTGAAAAGAGATGTTTGCTTGAAACGTTCGACAATCTCTTGTTTCGTATAACCGGGGATTTGTATTGCTTTCTTCTGTTCTTAATCCCGATAACTGTCTTTCCCTCCTCTCCAAATCTTGTTCTCTTCTTTTCAATGCAGCTTCCTTATCTAAAAGCATATCGGGCATTTCTTTCGTCATATTAAATAGTTCACGATCAGTACTTTAAGTTACGGGGGTACTATTCGATTTCTTTTTGTCTTTTTTTGCCACCCATGGCGAAGGTCTATTGTTTTATAAGTAATTACTCGCGTAGGAAAATTTCTAAACGGCTTTATACTTGTGGCCACTATTCTCCAGGATGTTCCAATTTCGTAAATTGTCTCTCTACACTCTTAACTGTACACAGACCCACTTTTGAAATTATTCAATATAAATCGTTAGTCCTTTAATAAAGTTCTTCACTGTATTTATGTAAATAAAATTGTCTTCTTTTGTGGTAATGCACAAACAAATTTCAGAACAATCGTCTTTGAGCTAAAGGTCGACGGGATAATTAAATCTGGAAAATTGTCTTTGAGGGGTGGTATTACAAACTATAAAAATAATAAAATAAACTAGTCTTTTAGGTTTTTGTTTTTCTTTTTTCGGCATATTTCGAATTGGCAGAATATATATAAGAATATATATATATATGAAAGGGTAAATTTTTTAAAAGTTTTTGTTTGAATTACAAGTTACAGAGTTTTGGTTTCATTTCAACATTGTAGGGAATTTCATGCAAACACCTGAGATAGAAAGACTCCGTCGGTTGGCACAGACCCCAGATATTCAGCCCATTTCAATGTCCCAACACGGAGCATCGGCAACTTCATGTTGCTAAATCACGCGTAAACATTACAGATCAGTGATATATTGAATATGTTCGTTTAGGATCAGATTGTTATAATTTTTCTTTTATTATTCTATAAATTTCAGAATTTTAATTGCATTTTTAAGCATTGTGAGGACTGTTGGAAAAATGTGTCGGTTATTTGACGTGTCATATTGCTTAATAGCGTTGATTATTTCTCAGGGTGGAGGGAACTGTAGGAAGTTTAAGGAATATATTTATCCTTGTTGTCTTCACTAACTACCCATAGACGGAGTTTCTGGAAAATGTTATATAAGAGATGATCATATGCCTTCTACTCGTTATTCGAGCAAATGGTAAAATACATTTAAGCAACAAATTAACTGGTGGTTTATTATGCGTGATAATATTTCTACACATAATATCTAATACTCTGATTAAAACTTTTTTACAAAATGGACTTAAACTCTGTATGAATTTTTAACGTGGAGACGGTGTTGGATCAATTCGTTGAGCCGCACGACCACCATGCAATGGGTCCCGGGTTCGAGATCAGATCTCCCCGTGGGTTTTATTAAGAAATTTAAATAATCCACTCCGTTTCTGGGCTGTTTTCTAGCTCGCGGTAATGCAAAAAACAAGATATTAAAGTTTCCTTACTTCCCTTACCCTAATTCCCTTCCGGCCAAACCCATGCTAACGCATCAAAGGGTTGTCCCCTAGCATTTGGCCACATCGTATAAAAAAAACCTATACATGCCCAATCTGTAAAGAAGTGCGGCTTAAGTTAATGACAATACTACGAAATCTATTTGAAAAATTGAAGAGGTTCAAGAAGGGGATACGCCCGAAAGGGGCCTGAACACCCATGACTAGCATGCCACAAAGTGAGCATTCTCAAGATAGAAGTCTCCAATGAATAATATAGCTACCAGTCGGTCAGCGAAAACATCAGATATAAATTCTCACCGACAAAACTTTAACATAAATATTACTTAAATAAAGAATAAAAATCTCCCCAAACCTTGATCGTCTACTATTCATGAACATGATATTGCAATTTATAGTAAATAAAAACATAATATAATTAAATATAATTATAAAGCGCATTTCGTTCAATGACCCCGTTTATTTTTATACTTAAACGCGTATCCTTTTTGAAATCAAAGTGCGATCAAGAGATCGAACTGTTCCAAAAAAAGTGTGCGTCTAACGAGTACGGTCAAGAGCTCGAACCGTTACTAAGACTGTTCAAAAAAACAACAATGATCAGATAATTCAATGTTAAAATAAAGAGAAATCTCACGATAAAAATATTCTGAACTCAAACAATGTTCAAAAGAAAATAAACGAATTAAATGAATCAAAATCAAAATTGAAATATCTAATTAAATTCAAGCAATACAAAATTCTGAAATTAATATTCAACTCAAATTGTACCTTAGGTAAATTAAAAAAAGGAAACACGCATACAGATTTGGTTAATTTTCACTTTTAATTCACACTTATACAAGGTTATACATGTTACGGTTAAGTAAATTCACTGTTAAAATTTACTGTTATATGAAAGGAAATTAAGTTACTAAATGGGCGAGGAAATAATCAACTGTTAATGAACCTCATACATGAATAGAATTACCGTAAAAGCATGAATTATTCAGATGAAGTTTCACTAAATTGATTATTTGCACAATTATTGGGCCTAACCGTTTTCAGAAAAATTTAATTTTTAGAATTAAACTCACAATATAATAAAAAAAATTTTTGCTCGATGATTATATAAAAAAAAGCACACTGCTGAAATAAAAAAATGTATCGATTAATCATCCAGAAGTTAATTTTGGTCAAATGCTAGTATCAGCATATATTGACCGTACAAATTAGCTCCGCCCAAGATTTAAAAAAAAAAATTTAGTTTTCACACGATTTCACCAATAAAAAATGACCTCAAATGAATTCAAAATTGAAATTGCCTTAATTGAAAAATATCACTGTAAACAACGGGAAATTAAAAATAATATCTGACTTTTCTTTAAACAAGAACAATCCATAACAATAATAAAACATCCAAAAAAATTATCAATCCCAAAATATGAAAAAATAAAAACCTTTTGTTCCAAAAAAATTTGCAATGGCGGATAAAATTTCCACAAAAGAAAAAAAAACGCTTGGAAAAAAACGCACTATTCATCACTTCAGAAATTCGCTACTGACTTTGAGCGATCTGATCTTTGCATGCTCCTTTTATGTTTTCCGTGGTCGCCATCCTCTCTTAAATTTTTAATTATTCCAGAATATACACGAATTTCAAAGTATTTTCATTAAATTCCCTGCAATTAGACTGGAATTATTCAATAACCTTATTACTTGAAATGAATTGAATTTGAAATTAATTAATTAAAATTTATACCATAATATGGCGACCACAGAAAAAATGGAAATTTAAACGAACTCAACCCAAATCCATGCGCGTTTTTTCATCTCATTTTCGTTCTTACTTCTCTTTCGCACTCATCACGTAAATCTAAATTTATAAAATCGGCAATAATTAAAAAATTACGTAATTCACCGCGATTCTGGTACTACCATCAAATTTCCCGCGATATGTTACCTCAATTTCATATGACCTTTACTGTCAGAAATTGAAGTAATGACAGTTCGTCTCGTGGTCGCGAAGTTTTTAGTTAATTTCCGGTGTTTTCCAGTGAATAAACAGGTAAGTGTAGTTTAAAAATATTGTATGTAATGTATTATGCGTGATTCATGTGAAAATTGCGCGAAAAACGACAAATTTCGTGTACTTGAAACCAAGTGAATCAGATTTTGCATGTTGTTGTTAGTGTAAAGTTCCAGGAACATTGCTTACATTTATAACTTTGCAAATTCCCTGAAACTTTCTCTATTTGTTGAGTTTTATAAGTAATTTAATTAATTATTTTTTTTTAGGAAACAGTGTGGCTTAGAAAGAGGATTGTAGGTGCATGTAGACTTGCCAGGTACATCAGGTAAGTATAATTGAAGACAAGTTATGTGTATGATTTAATGTTCTTTTTATTTTTTAGGTGTCATCGAACATTCTCCCCCCTGTTGAACCGTTCGTAACATCACTTGCTTTATGGTGAGAGACGGTCTAAGGCGTTCTAACGTATCCACATATCGCCCGTTGATGTACCCCGGTGTGGACAGATTTGGATTTGTGTAGGGTGTATTCAACACGGGATTTGGTTAAGCTGACTATGTGGGCTCGCTAGTACTCAACTCTGGAGAACCTTGGACAGTATCCTCTGGCTTCTTTTCTTCAACCAAAAGCGGTTCCGGACTACTTGGTAGAGTAAAATAAATTTCCTCGTCGATTGTGAGGAAACTTTCGTTTTTTTTTCTGGTGCACCAGGCATCGACACCGTCATATCGAACTTTGGTAATGTTGGCCTGATGCTATCTTGATCAAGCCGGCGCAAGGCATAACCTACGCAGAAGTGCTGAAGGAAATCCGGAGTAAGAAAAAACCCGGAAGCCTCACAAGCAGAAGTTCGATCCATACGGCAGACAAGGTCCGGGGGAGTTCTCCTGAAACTGGGCGACAAAACCAAGGATAAGGGGGTGTTCCAGAGCTCCCTCGAAAACATCCTAGGAGAAAGCGCCACAGTACAAAGGCTGGAACCTAAGGAGACTCTCGAAATACTAGACTTGGACAGCCTCACCACCTCAGAGGAAGTGACAGAAGCGATAAAGAAGATGGGCGAAGAACTGATCGGCGAGCCAAAAATGTCTATCACCAGATTAAACAGTAGATGACTGAAGATGGAAATCGTCGCGTTAAACACCAGAGGAGCGGCAGAGCTACCGAAATCCCAGCGGATTAAGATTGGAGGGGTTAATTGTAGGGGGCGATGAAGGTTGATGATACTACGATGCTATACATGCTTCCGTTATGGCCACCAGTAGAACGACAGCTAGGGGTGTGCATCCGATGCGACGAGGAAGAGCAAGTGCAAGGCCCAAGCAAAATGCTTCCTGTGCACAGAAAAGAAAAAGCTCCAAAGCTATTGGAACACGTACGGGGCTCGGACAACTGCTTTACTTTCAGGCAAGCGCTTGAAGAAGCCAAAAAGTCCAAAAGGGCATGAAGTTCCTTCAGGGAAACTTGCACAGAAGCAGAGTCACTGACTACCTTCTTACGCAGATCACGAAACGCTGAAGCGGATCTCGTGATCACCTGCGAACAGTATAGGAATATAAAGGCGCCGGGATGGTACTCCAACACCTCGTTTACGGCAGCAATCTGGATCCCAGAAGGGAGCAGGATCTCGACGGAAAATTATGGCTCCAACAGAGGGTTCGTTTGGATTAGGAGTGACAAAGTAGTGTATGTTAGTTGCTACCTCACCACAAACGAGAGCATCCAAGAATTCCAAGAGAAACTTGATAGCTTAGAAGATACCATACGTGAATGGGAGGAAGCTGTTGTTGTCACTGGAGACTTCAACGCCAGAGCAACTGAATGGGGCATACCCAACACAGACTCAAGAGGCAAATGTATCATTGAGATGGCTGCTATACTAGCCCTAAACGTAGTAAATACCGGAAAGGTATCAGCTTTCCGAAGGCCTGGTGGCTACGCAGAGACCAACCCGGCTATTACTCTGGAATCGGAGACCCTGGCACCGAAAATCACCGGATGGAAGGTCAGCGAAGAGTACGACGAAGGCCTGGTGGCTACGCAGAGACCAACCCGGCTATTACTCTGAAATCGGAGACCCTGGCACCGAAAATCACCGGATGGAAGGTCAGCGAAGAGTACGACGGAAGTGACCATCAATACATAACCTTTGGTCTTCAGAAAGAAAGAAGAGGAGAGCTGCAGAGCTCTTGGTCGATGACACAATGAGACGGATACTACAGGCCTGCGATGCCTCCATGCCATGGTGGACTGCGGAGATAGCGGCCTTGAGGAGGAGATGCCTATCTCTCAGACGAATCGCCACTAGAAGAAGGCGAAGAAGAAGAGATGGCGCCATACCTGAAGGTGAAACTACCGAGTACAAGGACGCAAGGCGGGCAATCGCCAATAGCAAGCACCGAAAATGGGAAGAACTGAGGGCAGAAATAAAGATGGTAGAGAGCTACCTACATGACAGGGTTCTCCTCTATGACACCACAGAAGGACCAAGCAGGAAGAAAATCACAGCAGGAGCCGCGCAAGGCTCGATTCTAGGCCTGGAGCTGTCGAATATAGCGTACAATGGTATACTGCGCATACACCTTTTGGTCAATACACCTTTTTGGTGGGTTACGCGGATGACATCGTAGGAGTAATAGCGGCACAAGACGTCGATGCCGTGCAGCTTAGACTAAATCAGGTAATGCGACGGGTGACCACCTGGATGGAGGATGATGGCCTAAGTTTAGCCAACCAGAAGACAGAGATTGACCTACTCACTAGAAAGCGGATCCCTACGATTAGGGAAGTACGAGTGGGCGATAAAGCCACTGACGAGCCAGGCAGTTAAATACCTGGGAATAAGGCTGGACTCCAACTTTCCTTTTGGAAACACATTAGGCATGCGGCAGACAGGGCAGCAGAGATCAAAACCCAGTTGAGCTGGCTCATGGCACACGTGAGAGGCCCATTAGCGAGTAAGAGGCGACTTCTTATGTCGATCGTGCAATCGATCCTACTGTACGGATGTGAGATCTGGGCTCATGCGCAGAAGAACGTAGGCGGAGCCAGCGGTTCTGGTTTTGGCAGCCGTCACCCCCATAAATCTATTGGCGCAAGAGCGGAAACAGCGTCATGACAGGCAGGCCGAAATCAGAAAAGAGGCAGCGAAAGTCTAAGCTAGCGAATACGCCCTTACGAGATGGCAAGACCGCTGGGATAGAGAGACAAAAAGGAGATGGACCGCTAGACTAATACCAGACCTAAAGAAGTGGCTAAAGCGAGAAGACGGAGAGGTAAACTACTACCTGACGCAGTGCTTGCCCGGACACGGGTACTTTAACACTTACCTCCATAAAATGGGAAAAACAGAAAGCCCAGCCTGCCAATACGGCGACTCCCAGAAGGACGACGCCCAACACACCTACTTCGAAAGCAGAAGGTGGAACGTAGAGAGACAGGAGCTAGAAGAAGAGTTTGGGGGATTCACGCCCGAGGACATAGTGAACAGTTTGCTCAGAGGTAAAGCGCAATGGGACCGAGTTGCAGTATTTATCCAGAAGATCCTGCAGCAAAAGAAAAAGGAAACCCCAGAACCACTGGACGAACTGTAGTAGGATAAGACCTAGAATATAAGAAGCCAATGATGGCGTAATAGGTACCACCCTGAAGTAATACGAAAAGTAGTCCCGGGGTTTAGAAATGCCTTAAAGGAGGAGTTTTTTAGTGGGTGCGAGTCCCACACACCAAGGCAAGGCACCGCCCTGACGGTGCATAAAGCATTTTTCCCCCTCCAAAAAAAAATTTATTTTAGATGTGTCTACCGGTAGAAGACATAACTTTGTGATTGGGCGTTTAAATAAACGAGCCCCTGTATTGACTGACTGACTGGAAGAACTCGAACTAGACCATCCTTGCCTGGAAAAACTTCTTCGATTATTCCTAATGGCCAGTGAGTCGGGGATAACATTTCGGTTTTCAACAACACGATATCTCCTTTCTGGATATTTTCACTTTTGTTATTCCATTTCGATCGTTGTTGCAACTGATTTAATCCTTGGACCATCTATTCCAAAGGTTCTATTCCTAGGTTCTGGTATCGCTGTTAATGATTGTCCAATTAAATAATGGGCTGGTGTCAAAACGCTAGAATCTTCTAGAGAATTGGTCATATAACAGAGTGGTCTGGAGTTCAGACAGGCTTCAATTTGTGTGAGAACGGTGGCAAATTTTTCGAACATCAAAATTGCCTTACCTTATGTTTGACACAGATAAAATTTGATTGATATTACGCCTGCTTCCTAGATCCCTCCGAAGTGAGGCGTAGCAAAGGTGGGTTGAAATGCCAGTATGACGCAAATGACGCAAAGTATTGTGCTGCGTTGGTTGTTGATTCCTTAATCGTTTCCCTTAAATCCTTGTCTAATTGTTTTACCACCTACGAAATGTTTACCACAATCTGAATAAATATCTGTACATAAACCTCGTCTTGCTACAAATCCCTTCAGTGCGGCGATAAAGGCTTCTGAAGTTAATAAAGATACTTGTTTGATGTGTATGGCTCGTGTTGCCATACATACAAAGATGCATAGGTAGGCCTTGACATGTTTAGCATTCCTCAGTTGTGATGTCTTCATAATGAATGGCTCAGCGTAGTCTATGCCTACCTTGCTGAATGGGTTGTGTATGTTAACCCGAACTGTTGACACTGCGTTGTATTTGACTTCCGAAATCTAGCACATCGAGGGCATTTATGTATTCGACTTGTAATTGTTTTTCTGGCTTCTAAAATCCAATATTGGCTGCGACTCTGTGCTAGAACTAAAGAAGGTCCACCATGAAAACATTCTAGTAGCAGTTTGTAGATCAAGAGGCCCGTTACTGGATGATCTGTAGGAAGTATGATAGGACGCTTTTGTCCATACGAAGTCATTGCATTTTGTAATCGTCCGCCAACCCTTAGGAGGTTGTTGTTATCTAAAAATGGGTTGATCTGGAGAGGTTTACTTTTTTGACCCTTCTAACTCAGAAGGCGCACTTTACAAGGCAGAAGCCTGGAATCAGTTGACCTATTCACCAGAATATAACATATATTGAGGCTCCCACACCAACACGCAAAAAATATAAGTAAAACAAACTAAAACACGCCCAAAAACTACAATCAGGGGTGCACAGACAACAGAGATCGGTTAAACAAAACCTTAGTAAGAGCCAGGTCAAAAATAGGACATATATTCACGGCTCTATACATGCGATAGGCTGTCAGCTGGCAGGTACACATGGGGATCGACGTGTAACCTATGGTTGCGCGCTGTAACTGTGTACACTGACAGAAGTGCGACTGCAACCTCCTCGCGGTGGCGGCTGGTAACAGGCTCCTGGTACGGTCATGTCTCTGCCAGGAGTTCTGACCAATAGTAGTCGTTCGGAGAGAAGAATACTCCCTTAAATAAAATATCCCAGTCCAACGTGGAACAGCATACGCCGAGGGACTCGTGGCCAAGGGGGAGCTTGGTCGTTAGTATGCGAACTCCGGATACCTGGCGACCTCCGGTTTTATTTAGCCTTGCCGTGACATCGGGGATCTCTGTCACGGTGGACTTCCACTTCTCCCCTACTCGTGGGAATATCATGGACAGTAATAACTCAAATAATGATGGGGGTGGCACCCCTCTAAAAGTGCCAATTTCTGAGGCTGGAACCAGGCCTCAAACGGCAGAGAACGAACCAATGGACCAGGACAATGTAAGTCCTGCCAAGGTTTCCGAACTGCAAGTTAACACTGAGGGTGGTACCTCTTCAAAGGGGCCAACCTCTGAGGCTAACCTAAGGCTTCAAATTACAGAAGACATGCAAGTGGATCTGGATAGTGTAAGTCCAGCCAGGCTGTCTGACCTGTCACTATTGTCCGATGAGGAATTCATTACTAAATCGGTTGACAAACCTAAGGCCGCAAAGGACTCAGGGAAAAGTCCCGAGGAGGTAGTGGCCGATAGCAGACCAAAGAGGAAAAACCTCAGCGGAGCTCCCAAAAAACTGTTTAAAAAACTGTGTTCAGAAGGACACAACCCGGAAGCAGCTAGGTTACTAGCGATGGCTCCTAGGGTAGTGGCACCTGACAGCGGTAAAAGAAACCGGACGGAGGACTCCCCCACTGGAACAATAGAGGCCAAAAGGAAGAGAACTCCAACAACAACTACTACAACGGAGGCTAAACAGGAGTCACCCGTAGAGGGAAGCAAGACTCCAGCAGCCCCCTCCTACAAGAAAGTCGCGGCAGGAGTGCGTATGGGCATCCTACCGGACAAATTCTCTGAGGTATCGCTAACGACCGAGCAACTCGTGCTCGTTCAAAGGGCGATCCTTAGAAAAATCCGGGACAATAAGAACAGCGGGGTTAAACCCGCATTCTATGGTACCGGACATAGGCCAGGCTGGTTGATGATCAACTGCGCTGATAAGGCCACCTCAGAGTGGCTCAAACAGTCTGTGGTTGAGCTTCAGCCATGGGAAGGGGCAAAACTAAGGGCGGTCGGGGAGGAGGAACTTCCTCGATCCGAAGTCCTGGTAGGCTACTTTCCGGATAGCCAGGAGCTTTAAAATTAGGAGAACCTCGACCAAGTCGAGGGTCAAAACCATCAACTGAGGGTCTCGGCCTGGAGGATACTGAAGAGGGAAACAGAGGGAACATCCACTGTTATAGTCCTCTCAGTAGATGACTTCTCGGCTGAGGCTCTCAAAAAGACCTTCTTCAAGGTCAACTATATGTTCGGGCAGGTACAGTTCAAGCCCAAAAGTGGCTTTGCTAAGGCCCAGTCTTCGGCGGGGTCTAGCACCAAGGAAGCTAAAAACCCGACGGGGCGGGCTAGTAAAGCAAGTCTCACGGTCTCGAGAGGTGGGGCAACTCCAGCACCGGTCAAAACCGCGGCTGGTGCCAAGCAACCAGCGGGGCAGACGGCTCTGGTTCCCTCAACCTCTAAAGGCGAAAAAGTGGGATGTTCTGCGGCCACAACAGGCACAGAGCTGCACTCAACCCGAACTGATCTGGTTCAGACAACACCCAAGGTGACACTTGTGGTACCGGGCACCTCCAAGGCCCGCATCGAACCAGACAGGAAGGTGGAAGTGGCAGGGTAAAGTACGCGTGCCACCAACCAATCAAAAGGCTCTGTAAAAGAGGGCCGGCCAAAATCCCGAAGGACCGATGGATCTATAGGAAAAGGGCCGTCACACTCTGCCAAGGGCAGCCGATAGAGACACTCTAAAGTTCCTCCAAATCAATCTCCATCATGCTAAAGCTGCCACTGATGTGCTTGGCAGGAGATTTGTGCTGGAGGGGCTGGATGTGGCTCTCATACAGGAACCTTGGGTTCATGGAAGGCTGATAAAAGGACTTCCATCAAAACAGGGTAAGTTAGTCTATGATGGCGAGCACGGAGCTCCTCGTGCTGCCTTGATGTTCAAGCCAAAGATTAACTTTCTTCCTATTCCAGAGCTAATTACTAGGGACCTGGTAGCAGCCTTAGTGGATGTGCCGACGCACAGGGGAATTTCCCTATTTCCCTGGAGACTCGGACCAACCAACACCTCCAAGGGAAATTACGCAGCTTTTGTGCTACTGCCAAAAGCACAATAGGAAGTTCATCATTGGATGCGAAGCGAATGCCCACCACATTATCTGGGGAAGTACCGGGACAAACAGCCGAGGTGAGTACCTTTTAGACTATTTCATTAAAAACAATATGGAAATATTAAATAAAGGCAATAAAGCAACCTTTGCTAACATTGTTCCCCAAGAAGTTCTGGATCTTACGATAGCCAGTCCAAACTTGGAGAACAACATTACTATTTGGCACGTGTCGGATGAGCCCTCTTTATCAGATCATAAACATATAAGATTTGACATGGAGGCCCCTCATGTGCAGCTGGAAGCGGTCAGAGTTCCTAAGCTAACCAACTAGGATATCTATCGGGAGCACATCAGGACGAACATACATGAACTCGATGACGCCCCGTTAGAATCCCAGGAGGACCTTGAAAGGGCCTCAAAACAGCTACAAGACCTGATCGTACAAAGCTATGAAAATAGTAATCCTGTCAGACGCAGAGAGGCAGCTAGAGATGTGCCTTGGTGGAACAGGACACTAAGCAAACTAAGAGCTAAATCAAAAAAACTCTTCAATAAAGCCAAGTGCTCAGGAGCCTGGGACGACTACAAGCAGGCCCTGACTGAGTATAACAAAGAACTAAGGAGGTCCAAGAGGAAAACCTGGAGAAAGTTCTGTGAGGAGATTGACAATCTACCTGCAACAGCACGCCTCCGAAAAGTACTCTTAAAAGATCACTCCAATGGCATAGGCCTCCTCCAGAGGACTGATGGTTCTTACACCACAGACTCTGAGGAAACACTGAAACTACTCTTGGAAACTCACTTCCCTGAGTGTTCACTGCCAGAAGAAAACAGAGGAACTCAATCACTCCATGTGCGCGGTGGGTCAACACGCAGATTGAGGAGCACCTCGGGTAAAATCTTCACAGCCGGGAGAGTAAGGTGGGCCATTAACTCCTTTAAAGCCTACACATCTCCTGGTGGCGACGGCATCTTCCCAGCTCTTCTGCAGCAGGGCATAGATGATCTGTTGCCAATACTCACTAAAATATTTAGGGCTAGCTATCAACTCAGCTACATCCCCAGTCCGTGGAGGGAGGTAAGGGTAGCTTTTATACCCAACAGTGGGGGGCGACCAGCGGTTCAACCCAAGGCATATCGGCCGATAAGCCTATCCTCCTTCCTTCTCAAGTCAATGGAGAAAATAATTGACCAACATATTAGGTACGGTTGTCTGAAGGACACGCCGCTACATGATAACAAGCATGCTTATCAGGTAAGCAAATCAACTATAACAGCACTACATAATCTGGTTGGTAAACTAGAAGATGCTGTCAATGGTAGGGGCGTTGCCCTCTGTGCTTTCCTTGATATTGAAGGTGCGTTTGAAAATTCGTCTTTCTCGTCCATCGAAGGAGCGGCCATCGATAGAGGTAGAGAGCGAGGCTGGGGGACAATTCGGTAACAGTAAGGGCCACTAGAAGTTGTCCTCAGGGGCGAGTTCTTTCCCCACTATTGTGGTCACTTGTTATCGATGATCTCCAGGTCAAACTGACCAATGCTGGCTGCGATTACCAGGGCTACGCAGACGACCTGGTCATAACCATAGAGAGCAAGCAGGACAGAATCATTTCAAGAAGACTGCAAAATGCTCTGAACATGGTACAATCCTGGTGTGCTAGAGAGCGGCTCAGAGTCAACCCTAGTAAAACATCCATTATACTGTTCACAAGAAAAAGGAAACTAAGGCTAGAGGCTCCTACTCTTAAAGGAACACGGATAGAATTCTCAAGTGAGGTCAAATATCTAGGAATTATTCTAGAATAAAGACTCACTTGAAATCCTCAACTTAATAGGGTTACAGGAAAGGTTATGAGTTCCCTATGGTCCTGCCGAAGACTCTTTGGAAAGACCTGGGGACTAAGGCTCACAATGGCCCTCTGGGCATATGAATGTTACAGGCGCCATGCGTACATGCCCCACGGCAGCTATGGAGGCCCTATTAAACCTTCCCCCCCCCCCCCCTTTATATATACATCTAAAGAAGGACGCTGCCTCAAGCGCATAAGGCAGACTGGCGTCAATCTCCCCACAGCAGGGAATTGGTCTGGCCATAGGAAAATCCTTGAAGAATTCAAGGGTGATCTGGTGATCAACTCAGTAACAGATATTATGCCGAAGAGGCATAACTTTGACATACCATTCAAGCTGATCCTTGAGAGCAGAGATTATTGGCTTAATAATAGACATATCTTTGAAAGGGGATCTCTGGTTTGGTACACGGAATGATCCAAGATGGAAGACAGAACAGGCATCGGGGTCTTTGGACCAAGATCAAGGATATACAAATCGCTTGGTTTTACACCAACCATCTGCGCACGCGAAATTGCCAATAGAGGAATACGCGGTGCCAAAATATATATTATGTCAGACAGTCAGGCGGCACTTAAGGCGTTGGGATCCTACACCTTTGAGTCTAAAATCGTCTGGGACTGTCTCACTGCTCTTAAAGAACTGGCCCAGAGCAACACGCTGGCATGGGTACCAGAGCACGAGGGCATTGAAGGAAACGAGAAGGCGGATTACCTAGCAAAAAAAGGTGCGGATTCTCAGTTTATTAGACCGGAGCCATTCTGTGGCTACTCAAAAAGCCGAATAGCAATGCGTATCAGGTCATGGGAGGACGATAGTAAGCACTCACACTGGACTAATATCCCAGGGTCAAGACAAGCAAAGAGGTTTATAACCTACTCAACACAGAAAAAGAAGGAGCTGCTTTCACTCAGCAGACCAGATTTAAGGCTGATAACAGGATTTTTAACTGGTCACTGTCACCTGGGCTGCCACCTAAAAAAGTTAGGGCTGGCTGAGGATGACACCTGTCGATTCTGTCTAGAAGAGGAAGAGACTGCGGAACATATCCTCTGTCACTGTGAGGCCCTCGGCCACATCAGGCTCAGACACCTTGGTGGGGCTTTCCTATCACCGTCAGACATAGCAAAGATAGCCCTCAGAAAAATTTTAGGCCTGATAAGGGAACTAAAAATTGACGGGGCGGCCTAATAATGACCCTGGATCAGGTCACAAAAGATCAAATTGGTCGTAGTGACTAAAGGATGCGGAAAGTCCGTGATCCAATCCTTAATAATAATTTTTTTTATGTATATAATGGCACTTTATTCGACACAATCGTTATAAACAAAAAATCCTACAAAACTCTAGCTACCCTAAAAAATGTACAATATTCAAAACTAAAGACACAATAGTTAACGATCAAAAAGAACATATGAAATGACACGCTACATTGCTCTAAAAATGTTTCGTTAAAACGACTCTAAAACTTGAAGGAACAAGAAATAGTAAAAAACCTGTAAAAAAGAAAATACAAGAAATTTTAAAATGCCTCCAAACGAGTGCCAGCTCTAAGAAAAGTTCTCAAAAATTTTGAAAAAATTCCAAAACTAATCCTAGCACTAAACAAAAATACCCGAAACCGTGAAGAAACTTAAACAAGAACATGATTGTCTGAGTGTTCCCAGAGGGTAGATGCAGCACCGGGCGAAGTTCCTACTTCGCGAACCTCTGCTCCCAAGCAAATGCCCTCTCCCTCCGTAGAGCCGTTCGCCACTTTTCTAGTCCTCCGGGAGCACTCATCCAAACATGTTCTAAACGAACGCACAAATATTTCGAACCGATTAGAGTCCCGTGGGACCAGTCTGCAGAGTCATTGACGTCTGCAAATGGCTCCCATCATCCTCCCACTTCTACGATTCCAACGTGAGACTTGTCCTTCCCGCAGCACTTGCAGCAATACCAAAGCGAAGAGAAGCTTCGTGGACAAGCTGCTGCAAGTCTGCGGCCTGTTATTCCCAGTGAAAGACAAGGTTTCCGTTCCGCACCGACTATAAAGGTTGCCAGGTGCAGTTGAATGTGTCGGCTTCGTTGCCATGAACAGTACAGATGAATTGTCGATTTAGCAAGTATTAAGATAAAGCTTACCAAGCAATTTACCTGGTTACATGTCCTTGGCCCCAGTAAAAACGACGTTCTTGTAATACTGAATGTCAGACAGATAGGCTGACGTATACCGTGAACAATATTATTAATGTCGCACAAGGTCGGGCATGTGAAGTATTTGCGGAACAGGGTTCCTACACCACCACAAACCGTGCAGGCTCTTTGAATTCGTCGATCTATTTGCGACAGCTGGTTAGGATGCACGAGGCTGTGATGGAGCAGTTCGAATGCCACATCAGAGTCTCTGTAATTGGACGGATAACTATAGATGACTCTGCTAGTGATAGTACCCATAAGACCGAGAATGAACAACATGTAGTAAAGGCAATCTCCCTAAACTTCCCCGTATAGCCTATAAGAAACCAAACTTACGAGAGTGCGAGAATCTATGTTCAAGTTCTCGTATTCTACGTCGATCCTCCAACGAGTGCATATTAAGTAACTGGAGGCGATGCGCATAAGGAGGAAGTATGAGTGGGTCGCCCCACGGGAGGTCCCTAAGTGCGAACCTAACAAAGTTCCGCTGCACCGATTCAATGCGTCTGGAATGAAGAGTATAGCAGGGAGACCAAACCTGAGATGCATACTCGAGAATTGGTAAAACTTAAGAAAAAAATAAGTAAATTAGGGTCTTTCGAGCTGAAAATTCCCTTGACCACCGCTTAACAAAACCCAGAACTGAATTACTCCGTTAAACGATATAGTTTATGTGCAGAGTGAAATCGAGTTTTTTTGTCTAGCTTTACACCAAGGTTAGTAACGGACTCTACAACACGGATGGTACTTTCCGCAAAGGTATAATCAAAGACGAGCTGATTGATGTTCCTAGAAAATGACATAACTTCACATTTATCCAGGTTAAGTTGCAGTCCATTTGAGGCACACCAAACCCTGAAGGTATTCAAATCATCCTGAATGCAGGAAGAATCATAACTGTTCCTAACGCATGAGAAAATATTCATATCGTCTGAGTAGATTAAGACTTTGGAGTGCCTAATCAGAGGGACAATGTCATCAATGGCAAGAATTAACAGCAGTGGCCTCAGATGGCTACCCTGCGGTACACCAGAAGGAGCCCTAACAACTCTAGTTAAAGTGTTACGGACAAATACCCGGTATGACCTACCTTTTAAATAAGAGAAGATCCAGTCGAGCAATAGAGGGGGAAAACCCAGTTTTTCAAGTTGAAGCATAATAACAGAGTGTGGGAGTTTATCAAATGCCTTGCTAAAGTCAGTGTAGACAAAGTCGGTCTGGAAACCTTGGCGGAACGCAAAGATAATGTGCGATGTAAATTCAAGCAGGTTAGTTGTCGTCGATCTACCAGGTAAAAAGCTATGTTGGTTAGATGAGATTAGCCCCTTAAACTGCCCAACAAGCTGTGAATATATAATAGATTGGAACAACTTGGGTTATTTTTTTCATTGTTACTTTAGCTTGTTGATAATCCATGCCAGAGAAACAACCAATTTTCTTATTGTTCGAATGTTTGCAGTTTTGTATAAATCGTTTTATTGTAGCTACAACTCACACAAACCGAGTGAATGAAGAAAATTTATGTAAAAGGTCCTCAGTTGGTTTAATAACAAAACTGGAGATCGCATTTTTCTTTGCTTCCAGATCAATTTGCTCGTTAATTCGTTTGCTAGTCGGCCAGTACTTTTCTTGAGATGCCAACCATTGCAGGCCGTGCCACCAACTGAAAGTACTCTTGAAGCTAAATCGGCCGGATTGTATTGCGTTAGAACATATCGCCAATGGTCGTATTTAAGTGAGTCTTGGATCTCGAACACTCTGTTGGCCACATATGTTTTCCAAAGTTATGGATGCTTCTTTATCCATTGCAGTGATATTGTCGAATCGGTCCACACATGCAGTTGAAATTGAATCTTGTTGTGATACTTTATTCAACGTGGAATTTTCAATTTTTGTAGCTCGTGCATGATGTTCGTCCATTGCATTTCTATGGTGTCGGTTACTTGACTGTCCCAAGAATACCCGGTCATCCATAACGTCTGCCTGACCATCTTGGCGACGACCGTAATTGGAGCTAACCAGCCGAGAGGATCATACAATGATGCAATTTCCGATAAGATGTTTCTTTTTGTTAACTTCACAGGATCTTTCCGCTGAGGTACCTTGAACGTGAAGTAATCTGCTACTGGATGCCATAAGATTCCTAATGTTTTAATGGATTCTTGCTCAGCAAATGATAATGTTCCCTTAAATTCCTGATGTTCCAATGGGATGTCCTTTCCAATGGGATGTCCTTGCGCAAGTTAAATCCACCTGAATTCATCATGGCTATGAGCTCCTTGGCATCTGATGCGTTGTCCGCTCCTGTTAGCAAATCGTCTACATAGAAGTTGTTCATAGTTGCCCTTCGACGCAAAAGGCCGCCTCTCCTTCTTCGTCTTGTGCTAACTGTAACAACGTTCGTTAAGCCAGATACGGTGCAGATCTTTTCAATGTCGACGGTCATAGCTACCTTGCATTTCCTCCAATTTGATAATGTAGCAATGTTGTAATGTTGGTCCTGTTAACATGTATTCGTTAGGAGATTTTCCATTACTCGTCTTACAAGATGCGTCAAAGACGACGCGAAGCTTCGTGGTACTGCTTTCCTTAAAGACAGCATGATGAGGAATGTAATAATGTGCTCGTTTTCTGTTGGAAGACTCGTTTCTTCCATTTGTCCAAATTGTAAGGATTCATCTAGACACTTGGTATTATCCTTTTCTAGATCCGACTTTCTAGAAAATTGCCTTTGAAGTGTTAAGAACCTAACAAGGGAGCTTCGTTTTTTTTAATTGGCAGCTTGACTTGGTATTTCCCATTTTCTTTTCTTTTGTTTGTTTGCTCGTAGTATGCTTAACAGTCTTCTTCGTCCTTAATGAGCCGTTTCTCTAAGAGAATCTCTTCTGTCTCCCAAAATACCTTGACTTGTTCGTTTAATTCACAGTCAACCATAGTGACTGAAAAGGAAGCGATATACCCCTTTTCTGCTTCTGTAGACTTGTGTTGATTGCTACTGGTTCTGTTATTGCTCCTCTACAAATGCCTTCTCGTATTATTTGTGCGTAGACCGAAGCACCTAGTAATGCATCAATTTTATCAGGCTTTCGGAATATTGGATCAGCTAACTGAAGTCATGATAAGTGTTGAAGCTGCTCTGCTTCCGCCACCCGTTGTGGCAAAAAATCCGTGATTTTCTTCAGGACTAGGAAGTGTTCTTCAACTATGACTGTGTGACTTTAGTTTAAGCAATGTTTGCTTACTTTTGCTTTTGACAGGCTAACTTGGTTATGAAGGATGATTGCGATCCCTGGATCTATGAGGCGACGAAGTAAACTTGGTTTACCTTGCTTATGTTGTGCCATTACTAACGCCGTTGATAGTAATGGATGTTGGTTTTGTTTTGTAACAAAGGTTTGTAGTGTGTGCTCATTATTAGTCAATGCTTCCGAATGAACGTTGAAATCATGCCTTGCTTGTTAGCATAACTCGCCTGTGGCTTGGATTGGTGTTTATTGCTCCTTGAAGTTTTTGTAGTGAATTTTCTTTGTGTATTGAAGTGAGGTGTTTTTGTTGACATTTAAAATATCTATATTTACTCGTACATTTGGTGACGGTATGATTGCTGGAAAAACAGTTTAAACACCTTCCAGAAGACGGGATTATCTTGCGCTTGTTGGCTGTATTTATCTTCTGGTATGTCGGACATTTTGCAACAAAGTGTTTGCCTTGGCATGCTGGACTTTTGCTGTTTTTTGCTTAGGTTTGGATGCAATGGTGTCTGATATTGACTCTTAAATTTTCAAACGAGTATTTAAAAATGGTTTAAATTGTTGAAATTCTAGTAATTTTTGAGTGGAGCCTTGTTCTTCCTCCCACAGTTTTAATGTTACAAATGGAAATTTTTCTACCAACTTAAATTTTCAAACGAGTATTTAAAAATGGTTTAAATTGTTGAAACTCTGGTAATTTTTGAGTGGAGCCTTGTTCTTCCTCCCACAGTTTCAATGTTACAAATGGCAATTTTTTATCAATAGATATATTGACTTCCAAGCATTCCAGTTGTTGTAGCACTTCTTCTGTAACACCTATTAATGATTTCAACCCTTAACTAGTTTCCTTATTTAACTTGGGTTGGTTCACGAGTGTTTTCAGCTGATGGTTGACTAGAATGCGTTTGTTTTCATATCGTTCATTTAACTTACTCCATGCTGGCTCGTAATCTTGGCTCGTAATCGGTGTCTGTCTTAGGAATCTTTCTGCATCACCTATTAGAAAGATTTCAGATGATGCAACTTCTGTACTGGAGTGATTCTCATGCTGTAATGCACCAATGACACGAACATGTCATGAATTGATCTCCACATGTCCAATTCGCCATTAAATGTTGGTAATGCTATTCAAGGCAACATCGCTTCCTGTTGTGGAGTTTAATTGCTTGTTGGTGTAACAACAGTGCTCTTTGTTAAATTTTTCGACGGACTTGAAATTTTGCGAAGGCCTTCAATTAGCTCGCTGAGATAATCGGTATATTTTGTCTCTAGTATGCTGAAATTGTCATCCTCTAAATAACTATGTGGCTTTTCTGTACTTTTTTTAGCCAAATTTGTTTTGATTGCCATGTCTACTGTATTGTATTCGTTCCAAAACTTCTTTTGTTTTGAGCTTTTGACTTCATAAAATCCTTGGGTTTTTTTCACTAATGCTGTAGTGATCGCATTACTTGTTCTTGCGCTAATAAATTTTTTAATTCCGCCATTTTGAAAATTGATTTATAATGCTCTTTAACGATATGCACGTAGACTAACTTTATTGGCACGTAAACATAACTTGTACTTTAAAAAACTCGAAAACAAAAAGTGAAAACCACGATCTGTGTACTGTCCTGGACGGGAACCACCGAACGAAATGTTCAAAAAAACAACAATAACCAGAAAATTCAATGTAAAAATAAAGAGAAATCTCTGAACTCAAACAATGTTCAAAAGAAAATAAACGAATTAAATGAATCAAAATCAAAATTGAAATATCTAATTGAATTCAAGCAATGCAAAATTCTGAAATTAATATTCAACTCAAATTGAACCTTAGGTAAATTAAAAAAAGGAAACACGCATACAGATTTGGTTAATTTTCACTTTTAATTCAGACTTGTACTAGTTTATACATGTTACGGTTAAATAAATTCACTGTTAAAATTGACTGTTATATGAAAGGAAATTAAGTTACTAAATGGGCGAGGAAATAATCAACTGTTAATGAACCTCATACATGAATAGAATTACCGTAAAAGCATGAATTATTCAGATGAAGTTTCACAAAATTGATTATTTGCACAATTATTGGGCCTAACCGTTTTCACAAAAATAATAAGTAAAAAAATTGAAAATAAAGGTATAACAATTCAATATTTCTATCGATTAATCATACAGAAATTAATTTTGGTCAAATGCTCGTATCAGCATATATTGACCGTTTAAATTAGCTCCGCCCAAGATTTCAAAAAAAACTTTAGTTTTCACACGGTTTCACCAATAAAAAAGGCCGCAAATGAATTTAAAATTAAAAGTGCTTTAATTAAAAAATATCACTGTAAAATTGGGGAATTCAGGAAAATATCTTAAATTTCTTTAAATAAGAACAATCCATAACAACACGTAAAATAAAACATCCGAAAAAATGAACAATTCCAAAATATGAAAAAATAGAAACTATATTTCCGAAAAATTTTGCTATGGCGGATAAAATTTGCACAAAAGAAAAAAAACGATTTGAAAAAAAAACACTATTTATCACTTCAGAAATTCACTACTGACTGAGAGCGATCTAATCTTTGCATGCTCCTTTTATGTTTTCCGTAGTCGCCATCCCCTTCTTAAATTTTTTGTAAGTAATGAAATTTTTAATTATTCCCGTATTTTCATTAAAGTCCCTGCAATTAGACTTGATTTATTCAATAACCTTATTACTTGAAATGTATAAATTCAACAAGAAATTAATTAATTAAAATTTATACCATAATATGGCGACCACAGGAAAAATGCAAATTTAAACGAAATCAACCCAAATCCTTGCATGTTTTTTCATCTCTTTTTCATTCGTACTTCTCTTTCGCACTCATTACGTAAATGTAAATTTATAAAATCGCGAATAATGACAATTCGCGGTTTGTAAAGTTTGTCTCGCGGTCGCGAAGTTTTTAGTTAACTACCGGTGTTTTTCAGTGAATAAACGGGTAAATGTAGTTTAAAAATGTTGTATGTAATGTGTTATGTGTGATTCATGTAAAAATTTCGTGGAAAACGACCAATTTCGTGTACTTGAAACCAAGTGCATCAGCTGTCGCAGGTGTGATAAATAGCGATATAATCACCTGTAACTGATGCACCTGGCCTGAAAACATATGAAATTCTTGCTGCCGATACATGTACTATGTTTTTATAACATCAAGTATTAACAACATGCAATGTTTTTCACGTTTTTTGCATGCCTTAGATTTGCATGTTGTTGTTAGTGTGAAGTTCCAGGAACTTTGTTTACATTTGTAACTTTGCAAATTCCCTAGAACTTTCTCTATTTGTGGAGTTTTATAAGTAATTTAATTAATTCTTTTTCTTTTTAGGAAACAGTGTGGCTTAGGAAGAGGATTGGATGTGCATGTAGACTTCCCAGGCACATCAGGTAAGTATAATTGAAGACAAGTTATGTGTATGATTTAATGTTCTTTTTATTTTTTAGGTGTCATCGAACAAAGACAGTGCGAAACTAACACGTGCGATCAAGAGATCCGACCGCTTAACAGTTCTTGTGAAACTGTGAATTCCACATGAAATGTTTTTTTCTATTGATTTCTCCCATCTCAGCAAGAAAAATCAAAAGTGCAAATCTATGCAGATAAGTGAGCAAATTTTATAATACAAATCTCTGTAAATACCGAAAGTATGCGATAAATATAATCAATCTCTGCAAAATCCGAGTAGATAAAGAAAAGGCAATAATCGTGAAGTGGTGAAACCTTCTAAATAAAAGAAGAAAAAGGAGTATACAAAATTCTACATAACATACTACAATGGTTAATTCCAGCCAACAGAAGACTCCTTATGATAATCATCCTTCAATTAACAAACCAACGAACCAGATAAGAAAGGTCAGAAGTTGATTTATAGTTTTTTTTCTGATTATTTAGGTAGGGAAATCTGTTAGGAAACCTAATATTGAATTAGTTTAAGAAGCATTTTATTATATATCCATGTGTGATATGAACGTGAAATACCTTCTTCTGAATGCATAGTATGCTAGACAATTTAATCGAGCAAATTGAGCGAGCCAAATCCCGATCCTTTGACATTTCAAATATAGTACCAAATTTGTTTGAACCGCAAATAAAAATGTTATCTTTAAATATCCAGCGCTTAAAATGCCTAATCAAATTCGCAGAATTCAACGGAGACCATACGGACCTGCAAAATTTCATAGATCTTATTGATAAGATACATCTTCTGGTAAAGTACGACGACGTGGAGCAGAGTACCTTCCCAGATTATTTTAAGTCAAAATTAAGAGCTAGGGAAGATATGGAAATAAACGCGCAACGTCATGAGCAGAAATTAAAACCACGCTCGTAAATAACTTTAGAGATAGACTTACAATAGAACATTTAAGACAAATAGCGCAGATTTTTATAATGAAGTTTAAACGATTTTAGGAATACTCAACGTAAAAACCAAACAGACAATCGAAAACGGCGAAGAAATATTTAGCGCTGTCGAATCAAACAAAACTTCAGCACTAACGATTTTTAAGAAATAATTTCTAGAATACATGCATTCAATTCTCCATTGTAGAAACCCAGAAAGTTTGGTAGCAGAAATTAATTTCCTATATGAGAGCACCAAACCACTCTCAACAAGAAACCATAAGCAAATTAATAAAAATCGCATGAGAGGCAATGCTCAAACCATAATCGAAGCCATATTCCAGATAATACTAGACAGAATTTCAATTAACAACCTATAGGGTATTGCCGTTGTATCATAACAATTTCCCCAGACTCCCATATGTAGGAAATCAACCAGTATTGAGAAACTGTATTCCACGACAGCACTTTCCAAATCTTGAAAACAACAAATCTCCCAATATGAATAATCAAAGACCAGCGAATGATTTCAATAGAATTAATAATAATGCAAGAAACAATAATTTCGCTAGACCCGAACCAATGGAGTAGACTTACTACATTGTAATAGAAACGAAGCAGATGGTCACCCATAAAATATTCCAATTCAAGCCTCCAAAGCAAATTACCCTAATGGTAAAATCTATGTCCGGCACATTCTATTATCAACCCAAATCTATGCCACCCAAAATGTAGCGTATAGATAATAGAACCCCTAAAAGTAAGAACCCTTAAACATTCAATTGAAATAAGTACTAAAGTCCGTATACCGTTATTCAAAGAGTTAGGCCGTCTAAAAGAGTAGAATTTTTAGTTTAGTTTGGTAATTACATCCTTATGCAAGTAAGGATAGATTATAGAACCGGATACTTAACCACTAGCTCCAAACAGTTGGCACGAAGAGTGGAATTTGGAAAACTACCAAAGCAGAGAGATGGACCTGCCTGTCCTACAAGAAGAATGTTTAGGTTACATCGATTACAGCGATTGAACGAAAATAAGTTCATTATTAAGGAAGGAATCTATGATATAAAATTTTTTTAAATACATGCAATAGCTAGATTTAGAGACAGTGTTGCAGCGACAAGTCTAGTAAAGAGATAATAAAGATATATACATGAATCTCACTTTTACCAATGCCATCAAGCATAGAATTCATATAATAAACGATATTCCCATTTAGTGTAAGATTTATCGTTACCCTAGTATCCACACAAAAGGAAGTTGAAAAGCAGATACAGGAGATGTCAGACAACAATAGCATCCGCCATAGCGACTCTCCTTATTCGGCCTCAATCTGGATAGTGCCTAAGAAGGTCGACCCCAGTGGCAAAGCGAAATGGAAACTGGTAATAGATTACCGGAAATTAAATAAGGTGACCATTGACGGCGAGCATCCGATCCCAGATGTTGACGAAATCCTCGATAAGTTATGAAAATGTCAATACTTTACTACACTCGATTTGGCAAAGAGATTCCACCAAATTGAGGTAGATGAAAACGATGTACATAAGATCACGTTTAGCGTGGGGAACTGGCATTATAAGTTTTTGCGAATGCGATTTGGTTTGAAGACCACTCCTGTAACGTTGCACCGGCTTATGAACTATGGCTTAAAAGATTTAAAAAAGAAAATCTGTATAGTATACCTTAACGACATAATTGTTTTCTCAACCTCATTTCAAGAGCATAGGATGCTTTAAACAAAATTTTTAAGGGACTATTGGATTTTCGAAAGAAAAAAAACTTCATTTAATCAATGAGCCCATCTTAATTAATGAACGCAGATTTCAACAAGACGTTCACGCTGACAACAGATTCAAAACAATATGCTCTGACCATGACCACTGACATGGCTCTTCTCAATCAAAGAACCAAACTCTAAGCTTAAATAACTTCAGAAGAATCGTTCATCGATCAAGTTCAAATGTAACAAAATCCACAACACTGCAATTTCCTAATTACCTGTAGAATAGGTAAGTAATAAGCTCAGGTAGAACTGTTCATTAATAGAGTTAATTTTAATCCACGGTAGCAGTGTTTTTCTTGTCGGGTCATTTTGTGATGTAAATATTTAAGTTAAAGTAATTGAATAAAATAAAGATCGAATGTATCATACAAGTGGTCGTTTTATTTAAAGTTTATATTGTTGTTTCTTAAAATTGCAAGAACAATTTATATTTTTTAAACTCAACCTGAAAAGGTAAAAACCACAAATGAATAGATTGGTTTGAGTCACCGCGCTGTCAAACCCTACCCCACTCCGAGAACTGCCCCCGCCACCGATAGCAACGGCCTAATCGTTAAACCACACACTCGCACACACCTACGCAGACAATGCTTATACAACCTTTATATCTTACATATGTGCACTGCCCTGGTTCGCCCAGCCCCCTTACTTGTACTACTTATACTCCTTTGAAGAGCAAAGGTGGATGTCAGAGAGTAAAATCTAGTAGAATAGTGTTACATCACTCAAATGCCATCAGTTTGCTTTACGCAGGAGTGGGTGAATAGCGTTAATAAAGACTAAAGAGAGGAGAGCAAGAATGTACAAATTTTAATAAAAATAAATGTATTTCAATTAGATAATAAGATAGTTTGCTAATTTTCGCGGTCATACGTATGGCTAGGTTATAATTTTCTTTTACACCTACAGACAGGAGAGATTCCAATATGTTCTCATTTCATATTTATAGCCACATCTTTTGTTAAACGACTTCTAAGAAGCGTGATAGTATAATATGTTGCCAACGATAATATTAAGTTTTGTTAAATTTTTTAAGGCAACAACTATTGAATTCAACAGTTTTTAATTCCTGATTAGGTATTAACTCAGTAGATATAACCAAGTGGGATATATCATAAAATAAGCACGAATTTTTGCAACTTAAAAAAATAAGCTTTTGAGGCAAAGAAAGAAGTCTTGTAAAAGCTGTTGATGTAAAAAGGTAACATTACGTGACAAGCACCGAACGCGCTATTAATGATTTCAAGGACTACTTTTCTGCTTATTGTAGTTATCATTGCCTTGGCCAATTTTCTTAAGATTCACTGCCATCTATTACAAACTTCAAAGACAGTTACGGGGAACTGCATTCAGTATAGAACAGACAATTGACCTTATTTTCCTTTTGTACTCAGTCCTTTAAAAAGCACCCCGAATGAAAACAAGGATAAAACAACCAAGAAGCTTTTACTTTAGCTTGCTCTCACTTTTGCATATGTATAAAATCGAGAATGCGAGAATCCCAGCACTAATTCGTCAGGGTAGCTTCTAAAAGCATATGGACATAGTAGGCGCCTTCGAACTTGTCATTTAAAGCGGAGTCTCGTAAGGAGTAATTTCAAACTCAGCAGTTGAAATAGCTTTTGCTCTCTTTCCAGGCTTTCAACCCTCTTGAGTTATTGATTTTTCATGCTCTTCTCTGCCCATATAGATGTGTTTGCGGGCCTTTGTTGAATGCGCTTCCTAAAATCGTTTACCGTCCGAAGAAATCGCAGCAATCGCTTTGAGAACTTGTGTCTTTTTTTACATAAGATAACACGAGAAGTTGTGTCACTGTGGATCTTTAGGATTAGAATTTGTGATTTTAGTATAAATTTTTGTTAAATTGCGTGTTTATCAAATAGAGAAAAGTGAATAGATTGTTAATTTTAACAAGGAAATGTTAGATATATGTGACGAAGTCGAAGGTATCAATCGATCTGTGATGATATAAAATCCTTCTGTGGTGAAGACGAGCGAAGAAGGAAAATGGGAGCATTTTCGAACACGTTGTGCTCTTTTGATAATATCAATGTAATAATATTTAAACGAAGCCCACAGGAATGAAATTTAATCATGAACTATAATTACATAACCAGCTTTATTACCTGTTTCAAAGTCAAACCTTATGCATATGCTAACAAGTCAAGTGTTCGCCGAACTAATTAGGATAAATTTCGCTGACCAATGTGCTAGTTGTTAGCAGTAACTAAAAAATTATTGAGAAAGTTATAATCAGTACGTTATTGCCATTATCGGCACATCCATGAAATTTTGAAATACCTACTGCAATTGTTAAAGCACTAGGATCACCTTCAAATTGGAATTTTAATCACAAGTTGTGCCTATAGCCTTGGAAAATAAAGCCTATAAGTATTTGAGTAGTTTTCAAGTGAATGTGTTCAAGAATTGAATTAAAAGTTCTTTGCTGAACGACTCAGACCTTATTAGCGCTATGCCTGTTAAGTACTTTCAGCGGAGGGTAAGCGGACCCGGAGCCTACGGCACGTCATCCTGCAGTCACTCGTTGTAAGTATGAAAAATTTATTTTTATATAGTTGTGTGATTGAGTTGTGTTGTCGCAATTTTGATTTAAATTCTAGTCTTCATTATTAAAGAATTAACGGAAGCTTTGTGACGCGAATTCAACGTCATAACTCATCATTACGCTTACCTAGGTGCCACTAGTTTTGTATAATTCTGTGCAGTACACAAGTCCTTTGAACGAAATACCTTTCCCTCTGAGAAGCGAAATTCAGCGAGAGGTTTTCGGTGTTGTTCGAAGCTTATAAAGCTCAGGAATACACCAAAGTTTCATTTCATTTTTCAATAATGAGTTGGTAGGACGTTTGTGTTGTTCCAAATAATTTTTAGTTAGTTTCTTCGCGTTTAGTTTTAGTGTTAAAATCGCGAGTAAATTGAGTCAATAAAAGGCTTAAATGTTGAAGTGTTGTTATGTGATAAACAATCAGAGTTCCGTCTCAGTAATATTCTTAAAGGTATATATATATATATAAATATATATAACTTGTAATGTGCTAAATCTTCCTCCTACTATTTAATGCAGACACAAACTAATCATGTTTTGCAATTATGAAAGCCTCGCGTGGCTGAAAAAATATAGTTAATGTTGTCTTTATAAAATTAAATTTTTGTCTGGCTGATATTAAGGCCTATTGACATTTAACCCAGTGCTTTTGAGTCGATTTAAAATAAGCGCAAAATCGATGGAAAAGCTTATTTTGCACCTCGACCGGAAATACATATACATATGTCCAAAAGTCCGCAAAGCTTTGTGGATTTCGAATGTGAAATGAAATTTTAATCGTAGAACCCTCCCTAACTTGGAGCAAAATATCATTTATTTTTAATCCTCTTGCATCATTTACTGCCCTGCCTATCCGAATTTCGCTTGTTAGGTGGCTTTACGGCAGTCATAACTCATGAAAAATGAACATCAAGCTTAACAGGCGACTATAAAAAAGATACTTTGTTTAATTTATCTCACTTTAATATCGTGGTTATAGTATGTGATAGTATGGAAGCAAAAAAGAAGATAGAAATTAGTTTAGGGTAAAAACTATTATGCTTTATAGGCAAAAAACAAAGCAGCTGATTTGTACAGCAAATTGTGTCAGATAATATAAATAAAAGTAGTAGTAGTATGCCAAGATCACTTAATTCCAATAAAAGACTAATACTCGGTTAAAAACATGTGACATTTATGTCATGCTCTGTATTGCTCAACGTCCTTGAAGAATTTTTTACTTTTGTTAAAGCTTTGTTCTATTCATTGCGAAGAGCTTTTGCTGCTTGTAATTGCATAACTCCTTCAGAATAAAACTTCCTTTGGGATTAAATACCAGTTAGTTAAATTATATCATAAGGAAAATAAATGCAGATCACACTGTCTCCACGCGTTTTTTTTAAATCTCGGATTCAGAAATGCGGTATTGGTGATTAGTACATCAATACATCTATATATTAGATATATATATATATATATATATATATATATATATATATATATATGTATGTATTTAAATTATATATATATAAATATATATATATATATATATATATATATATATATATATATATATATATATATATATGATGTGATGTTTGTTTGAGAATTAATTTTTTAATAAACATTAAGTGATTAAGAAAACTGGACTTATATTCTTTAGAAATCGCTTTCTTGTGTGATAAGTTTGGCTTAGTGGCAAGGTTCTTGACTGCGGGTGCGAAGTCGTGGGTTCGACCCCTGGCACAGTAGTTCTTTTTTTTTGTTTTGACGAATTTTGTTTTTACTTTGCTCGAATTAAATCTATTTCTTAAAGGCTGGGAAAGATAGACGTACTCAAACGTATTGCAAGGCTAGGTTAAGGAATTTGGAGAGCCATTGGAATGATTTTAAAAAACGTCATCAAAAAATTGTATTAATTGCAACAGATGAGTGCATATCGAGCGAAGAATATTTTACTGATGAGGTTTACGCCAATGTTGAAGATTTTTACTTTGAGGCTAATGCGAAAATCGAAGCTGATTTTCTTCGTGATTTTCAACCAGCGGAAATAAAAAATACTGTGGATGAAGAATCCAATGTGAAAATTGTACATGTACATTCTAAGCAAGATGATGTCAAGCTGCCCAAGATATCGCTACCAACCTTTTCTTTACTTATCGTGGACTACATTCTATGACATGTTCAAGTCTCTTGTACATGATAACGAAGGTTTGTCATCTGTTCAAAAGCTGCAATATTAGAAAGCACATCTCGCCGGAGAAGCTAAGGGGTTTTTGTGTAATACCTTAACAACAAGCGCAAAATATGAATACGCCTGGAATATTTTAACTGGACGATATGAAAACAAAAGAGTTTTGATTAAAGCGCAATTCAATGTTTTGTTCAACCAACCAGCAGTGAATCAAGAATCACCGAAAGGAGTAAAGTCTCTCCTCGATAAAACATGCGAATGTCTGTCTGCTATTAGGAATCTGGGCATTGCTGTGAATACTTGGGATCCCATTCTTGTTTATTTTATTTGCCAAAGACTCATATACGAAACTTTAGAATTATGGGAACAGTCATTGAGTTCAAAGAACGAACTTCCGTCTTGGGACGAACTGAAACAATTTTTGGAAGCACGTTTTCGTACGCTGGAAGCAATACATGGCAAAAGACGATTATCATCTAAGGAATTTAAGCCTACAATACAACAAGATAAATCATTTAGAACACATCAAACTTTTCATTTATTTACTTCTCCCTCTTGTCAAGAATCAGAACTCCTGTAGGCCAGAGAACTATATTTGGCTGGATACTATCCGGAAGCACGACTTCACTTTGCACGAAGCGAATACCTCTGCAAAGTTTTCATATTAATACCGAGTCAAGTGAAATACTAAAGAAATTCTGGGAACTGGAAGAATTACCTTCAAAACCTTTGTTGACTAATGAAGAAAGTCAGTGCGAACAACATTTTACCAATAATTTATCACGTTGCTCTGATGGAAGATATCAGGTTCGACTTACATTCAAGAATGATCAAGTTGAATTAGGCTCGTCCAGAAATGTGGCCATTATTAGGATGATCTAAATGGAAAAACGCTTTGAACAAAATGCCTACCTAAAAAATGAATACATAAATTGTATGAAGGAATATTTAAAGCTAAATCACATGAAGATCACAAACAAAAGCGAAATGGAACGTATGAAACGCGACAAATCTGGGAACACACACTACAGCTGTTCTTATTTACCGCACCACGCAGTCTTGAAGCCAAGCAGCACTTCTACAAAGGTTCGCGTAGTTTTTGATGCCTCGCGAAGAACAAGCAACGGCAAGTCGCTAAATGACACTCTGTTAAATGGACCTATTATTCAGGACACATTATTTGCTATCCTGATGCGATGGAGAAGGTATAAAGTAGCATTTATGGCAGACATACAAAAAATGAATCGTCAGATTCGCATGCATCCAGAAGACGCTGAATGCCAAAGGATTGTCTGGAGAGACTCACCCGATGACGTATTTTGGGATTATAAATTGACTACGGTAACGTTTGGAACGAAAAGTGCGGCTTACCTAGCCATTAGAACCATGCAGCAATTAGCGAACGACGAGCACGACAAATATCCAATTGTAGCCAATGCGATCCTGCATGAATTTTACGTGGACGATTTAATTTCGGGAGCTGACAACACAAAAGAAGCAACGATTAAGCAATCACAGATTCGAAGTATACTAGAAAACGGTGGATTGGAACTGCGAAAGTGGGCTTCAAATGATGAAGCAAAACTCAAAGCTGTGCCTGTTGAATTTCGTGAGGTTAACATACCTCTATCACTTAAGTCAGAAAACATCAAGGCGCTTGGAATATATTGGAATCCACGAACTGACAACTTGTTTTATTCAGTGAATATTGACAGCGAATTGCAGACTTGGACAAAACGAAAGGTTTTATCGGAGATAGCAAAACTATTTGACCCGATTGGATAGTTATCTCCAGTGACGATAGCGGCTAAGATCCTCATACAGACATTATGGTTATCAGGACTTCATTGGGATGACAAAATTCCATCAGATATTGAAGAACAGTGGAACCACTATCGACAGAAGCTTGTTGAGCTACGACATATTGCAATACCTCGACGGATTAAAACAAAAGCCTCATCAACCAAAATTGACTTGCACGGATTCTGTGATGCATCCACAAAGGAATATTCGGCTGTCGTCTATATAAGGGTTGAACAGGCTAACAATGAAATCAACGTTAAGCTAATATCGTCGAAGACCAAGGTGGCACCAATCAAGACAATATCGTTGCCCAAATTAGAGTTGTGTGGGGCAAATTTGCTATCCAAATTAATATCACAACTTCAACAAGACCTTCAATTAAATGTAGGGAAAATCTACGCTTGGACCGATTCTACCATCGTACTGGCATGGCTGAGAAAGCATCCGTCAAATTGGGAAACATTTATTGGCAACCGAGTTTCGAACATCCACACTCTTTCAGAAGGAACATCTTGGAATCATGTGCCAACAGAAAATAACCCTGCTGATTGCGCAAGTAGAGGTATTTCTCCATAAATGCTAAAAAATCATCCTCTTTGGTGGAATGGACCTCAGTGGTTGCAGAGATGATATCAAAACAACATTAGGTCTCCGTAAGGGCACAACTAGAAGCAGAGATGATATCAAAACAACATTAGGTCTCCGTAAGGGCACAACTAGTTTTCATGTACAAGCCTCAGTTACGGAACCAAGTATACTTGAGAAGTTTTCTTCGTTGTCAAGGCTTATAAGGGTTACAGTACATTGTAAACGATGGCTTCTTAAAATTCGTAACCAATCAAAGGATCGAAATTTTCTCTATCTTACTACAGAAGAGTTACAAAATGCTACAAGACATTGGTTGAGCTTTGTTCAAAAGGAACACTTTTCAATGGAAATTAACGCACTATAAGTGCAACGAGAAGTCGGAAAACAAAGTAGACTAATAAAATTGAATCCCTTTTTTGATAATTATGGACTTTTAAGAGTTGGAGGAAGACTTCAGAATTCTTCATTGTCATTTTCTGAGAAACACCCAATCATTTTGCCACAAAAGAGCCATTTGACCAGCCTGATTCTGCATGATTTACACAAAAGAACAATACATGGAGGTATCCAACTAATGTTATCTCTATTACGTAGACATTATTGGGTCATCAATGCCAGAAACGAAATTCGACAAATTATTCACCTCAATTGTTGTTTTAGACAAAATGTGCAAACTAGGGAGCAATTAATGGCAAATCTGCCTGAATACAGAGTACAAAGGGCACGTACATTTTCACACTCAGGTGTTGATTATTGTGGACCCTTCGATCTAAACAGCTCGAAAGGAAAAGGAATAAGAAGCTATAAGGGTTATATAGCAGGTTTTAACTCGATACAAATTTGAAATGGTCAAACAGCTTGAACATGAAATTGCTCAAGCAATCGAAAATCAAGGGGTCACATGGCACTTTATTCCACCCTCTTCCCCTCATTTTGGAGGACTATGGGAAAGCGGAGTTAAATATGTTAAAATTCATTTAAAGAGAGTTATTGGAAATTCATTACTTACATTTGAGGAGTTCAGCACACTCTTAGCACAGATAGAAGCTAGTTTGAACTCGAGGCCGTTGACAGAAATGTCACAGGATCCACAGGACATTTCGGCTCTAACTCCAGGACATTTTTTAATAGGAGGACATTTGGATCATTATCGATATGTTCAAAGGCTACATCAGACCTTTTGGAATCGTTGGAGTCAGGAATACCTGCATCGAATGCAACAGCGGCCAAAGTGGCTTACTCAGCATCCAAATCTACAAGAAAACCAATTGGTTTTAGTAAAAGATGATCGAATTCCTCCATCACAATGACTAATGGGAAGAATCATTAAGACACATCCAGGAAAAGATTCCCTGATAAGGGTTGTGACACTAAAGACAAAACATAACACAATCAAACGACCTTTCACAAAGCTATGTCCACTTCCAATACAGTATCCCGATTAAGCCAATTTCCTTCATTTCCTTTTCTCCTCATTTAACTATTAAACTTACGATATCCCGAAACCAATTAAAACAATTAACATATTTTCACAGACGCAAATCTTTAAGGGAGCAAATACACAGCGAGCATTAGGTATACCTCCAGAAGTGGATACAGGACGAATTGTTGAAACTCATCGTTTCAAGGCGGGGAGCATGTTGCAGCACAACACCAAAACCTAAAAAGAAATGCACACAAAGAAACATTATCCATTAATAAATATTTGAAATACTTATCTAAATTGAACTGTTTTATCCTGTTAATTTGTTGTCATCTAAATTCCTAGCTTGTAGTGTTCTGAAAGTGAATTAATTGAACTTGATTAAAAGGTAAACAAAACATTTAGAATGTAAACACATATGTAGTCAAAACTCACTGGCGACGAAAATGACTTCACATCACAAAACAATCAAACAACAAACATATGCAGCACATAGTTATTGAAGCACATAAAATTAATTATATTTTTTAGAATATTCACTTACCAAAACACATTGTACATCACTGACAATCCACCGACTTCTTGACAATCTAAGACCGATAATACCAACATTTAACACCTATTATACGTCGAAATCTATCGATAATTCTCGGCGAAATAAAACCACGAAAAGGAAAACATATCCAAAGGTATAAATACGTGGGGAAATGTTACCATGATTCTTGACCATATATGGTAAAAGTTCTGGAATGCTCAATAAAATATTCCTTAGTATTACCAAAAAAGGCAATCATTGGAAAAACGGCAGCTCCAAAGGGGTTTTTACGTAACATTTTTCGGTAAGTTAGTTACTTGAACTCGGTCAGTTGGAAGCTTTTGAAATCGGAATCAAATTGCAAGCTTTTGAAATCGGAAGTTTTTTTTGAAATCTAACAATAAGTTGAAATCGCGCTATTTTCTTGAAATATCACAATATAGTGAAGTCATATTCGTCGTCCGTGCTATAATTATTAATTTGAGTTTTTGATAAATCGAAGTTAGCTATACCTAGTGAACATAAAACTTTCATTTTATGAATTGTGAATTTGAACATAAATTGTGGAAATTGAATTAAATTCTGGGATTGCTACTTCAAAATTGAACAAAATAAACTGTTTATGTGATATTTGTTTGAGAATTAATTTTTTAATAAACATTAAGTGATTAAGAAAACTGGACTTATATTCTTTAGAAATCGCTTTCTTGTTTGATAAGTTTGGCTTAGTAGCAAGGTTCTTGACTACGGGTGTGAAGTCGTGGGTTTGACCCCTGGCACGGTAGTTCATTTTTTTGTTGTTTTGGCGAATTTTGTTTTTACTTTGCTCGAATTAAATCTATTTCTTAAAGGCTTTATTTTGGAATCCTGTATTATCCTTGGAAATCGCACATAAGTCACAAAATGTTAATTTTACAGGAGATAAAATAAATACAATAATTTATTTTGTTGTACAGACTACAAAGTAAGAAGAAATTATTATTATTTCGACTTGCTTTGTAGCCTGTATAAATCAGTAATTTAAACTTGATTTAGATTACTTATTTATGTGAATAATGATAAAAAAAACGGAAAATTTCAATTTTGGACTTAATACCCTTTTCCTCTGAGGTACGGGTATATCTATATCTACTATATATATTTGTATATAGGTTGGGCTCCTCGAGGTGGGCGGATTAATTACGAAACTTATTTTAAATGTTTCAATAACAAATCTTCATAATTTTCATTCACCTCACTTGATTAGTTCGGTTCACCGTTTCACAATTTTGGCGTTTTTCTGAGACATGTGCATTGCAAACTTTTATTTCATATATATATATATATATATATATATATATATATATATATATATATATATATGGTGTTCCACCTGTATTCTTGAGATCCTGTTCTGATGCTTTACTCACTCCACTGGAACTCATCTTCAACAAATCTCTTCAGGCCGGAAGATTTCCTACCTTATGGAAGAACTCCTTTTTAATTCCTGTTTATAAAAAGGGGCTTAAAAACTCCATAACAAATTATAGGCCAATCGCAAAGCTTTCTTGCATACCCAAGTTGTTTGAATTTGTTATATACTCACAGCTTGTTGGGCAGTGTAAGGGGCTAATCTCATCTAATCAACATGGCTTTCTGCCTGGTAGATCGACAACAACCAACCTTCTGGAATTTACATCACACATTATCTCTGCCTTCCAACAGGGACTCCAGATTGACTGTGTCTACACCGACTTTAGCAAGGCATTTGATAAGCTCCCTCACCCCGTGATTATGCTTAAGCTTGAAAGGTTAGGTTTTCCGCCTTTATTGCGCGACTGGATCTGCTCTTACTTGAAAGATAGGACTTACCGTGTCTCTTTTCGTAATACTTTATCTAGAGTCGTTAGGGCTTCATCTGGTGTACCGCAGGGTAGCCGTCTGGGGCCGCTGCTGTTTATTCTTGCCATTGACGACATTGTCCCTCTGATTAAGCACTCCAAAGTTTTAATCTATGCAGACGATATGAAGATTTTCTCATGCGTTAGAAACAGTTATGATTCTCCCTGCATTCAGGACGATTTGAATACCTTCAGAGGTTGGTGTGCCACATATGGACTGCAACTTAACCTTGATAAATGTGAAGTTATGTCATTTTCTAGGAACAACAATCAGCTCGTCTTTGATTATACCTTTGCGGAAACTAATGTCCGTCGTGTGGAATCCGTTACTGACCTCGGTGTAATGCTAGACAAGAAACTCGACTTCACTCTGCACATAAACCATATAGTATCTCGGAGTAATTCAGTCCTTGGCTTTGTTAAGCGGTGGTCAAGGGAGTTTTGTGATCGACAGAGCCTTATTCACTTATTTTTTTCTTTAGTTAGACCAATTCTTGAGTACGCATCTCAGGTTTGGTCTCCTTGCTATGCTGTTCATTCTAGACGCATTGAGTCGGTGCAGCGGAACTTTGTTAGGTTCGCTCTGAGGGACCTCCCATGGAATGATCCATTAAGGCTTCCTCCTTATGAGGATCGCCTCCGATTGCTTAATATGCACTCGTTAGAGGAACGTCGTAGAATTGCTGATCTAGTATTTATTCATCAGCTTTTGAACTTGAATATAAATTCTCTCACTCTTGCAAGTTTGGTTACTTTTAGGCAAACCCCGTATAGCTTAAGGAGATTGCCTTTACTACATGTTATCCATTCTCGCTCTAACTATGGTATGCATGAGCCTATTAATCGCATGTGTAGAGCCGTGAATTTGTGCCCTATTTTTGACCTGGCTCTTACTAAAGATTTGCTTAAACGATCTCTGTTGTCTTTGCACCCCTGATTGTAGTGCTTGGGATTGTTCATATTTTGTTTTTGTTTACTAATATTTTATTGCATGGGTTGTGGGAGCCTCATTCTTCTCAATATTTGTTATATTCTGGTGAATAGGTCAATTGATTCCAGGCCTCTGCCCGTGAAGTGCGCCTTCTGAGTTAGAAGGGTTAATTCTATATATATATATATATATATATATATATATATATATATATATATATATGTATATATATATATATATATATATATATATATATATATATATATATATATATATATATATATATATATATATATATATATATATATATATATATGTATATATATATACCGTCAACTGGGGTGACTTTGTCTCAATTTTTGTCAAATTCTAAATAAGAATGATGTTCTATAATATTTATTATGAGAATTTCAAGGCGAGATATATTTTTTATTTATTAGCATTAGCTTATGAAAAGGTCTGTACAGAATTTTAAATATTTTTATTTTTTATCTCCATGTAGTAATTTTTCGCACAAAGTGAGACGAAGTCATCCGCACATGGGGAGACTTTGTCCCAGTTTTCAAAATCTGTTATTAATGCCATTATCTATGTTATATATTTTTTTAATTTAAACAAAAAATATACTGCTTATTTGTTTTCTGAAATACATACTCAAGAAAACAAAGGATTTATATGTTTACTTACCAGTATAATTGAGTGATCTGTAGATATTCACCAAATGAAAGTTTTTAACCAACAAACTTCACTCACAATTCAGAATTACTACTTACGCGCATAGAAAACGCGCAATTTACGTCAAATGGCACTTCACAGAAATAACAATAAAAGAAACAGTGCACGATAGCGACTGTGAATGCAGCTAGTTAAAATGGTTATTCACAGAACTAGTTACTACAGTTATAATACTTTTTTACTAAGTGAGACAAAGTCGCCTCGAAAGAGACAAAGTCACCCCACTTGACGGTATATATATATATATATACATACAGTATGCGACAAAAATATACATACTCCAAGAAAAATTTTCCATTCTATAAGAATTATTTTTATGGCGTGCACTCTTACTCAAGTCAAACACATACAAGTGTACTTACATAAGGCTCCAATTCACATGCATGTGAGGAGTCCAGTTGAGATTTATTGTAACAAACAGAATTAAGTTGTTTGAAGTCAGTGCAGTTTGTAGAGCGATTGAAATTTAAAAAAAATCTATTAGTTTTTCACTTTTATAAAATAAAGGCGTACTTTTTCTACTCAATGTATGTATACTTTTGTTGCATACATATATATATATATATATATATATATATATATATATATATATATATATATATATACTCAAAAAAAAAGCATGGAGCAGAGTAATATGGTCCGATGAATTCAAGGTGAACCGATTTGGATCTGATGGTAAAGAATGGGTGTGGAAAACCAAAGGAAAAAGGATTCAACAAAGACACGTTACTCCCACACTTAAGTTTGGAAACATTATGGTGTGGGGCTGTATATGTTCAGATGGTGTAGGAAACCTTGCAAGAATAGACAGGAAGACGGCAGAAAACAAATCCGGGACATTGTCTTTCAACAAGACAATGACCCTAAACTGACCGCTCGACTAACCAAATCATGGCTATCTGCTAAATGGTTAGAAGTTCTTGACTGGCCACCGCAGTCTCCGGACTTAAACCATATAGAGCAACTGTAGGGTATTTTAAAAAGGTTTCTGGCTGATTTTGGCTACCCTCCTCCTAATAACAGTGCTCTATGGGAAAGGGTAAAACAGAAATGGGAAAGTATTACCAAGGATCAGTATAAGAACTTAGTAGAGAGTATGCCTTCAAGAATTGATGCCGTTTTAAAAGCCGAAGGGAGTTACACTAAATATTAGATTAGTAATATTGATAACTCACAAAAATGTTCAAATGAAGTTTATATGAATATTGTTAATTTACAAAATTAAAAAGCAAATTTGTTTCATTAACTTGTCTTTCATTCAACACATACGTTTCAATTTATCATCCAGAGAAATCCCATTTATTTCCCTGAAGAATTTAAGGTTAAATTATTCGATTAACTTACTAGTATTAACTTTAGAAACTACGAAACATGTAAACGAATTCGTGAGTCACTATATATATATATATATATATATATATATATATATATATATATATATATATATATATATATATATATATATATATATATATATATATATATAAATCTATATATATATATATATATATATATATATATATATATATATAGTAGGTGTGTAACTTTGCTTCCGCCGTTTTTAAATTCATGGCTGTAGCGGTAAGTGGGGTCAAAATGACGTAGACAATATAACGTAGACACCAAACAACTAGTTTAGACATTTGTTAAGATAACATCACCAAAACATTAGTTGATTTTTGTCTGCAACATGAAGTTCTTCTCAACTGAAAATGTCAGTGTACGAGCCAAATTCTCGTCATTTGCGGGAAGTTTTAATTTTCTGCTTTTGAAAAAATCTGCGGCACATTGGTTGCTCTCAAATGCTGTGATTTTGACATCGACGACAAGCATGACGATGGAAGGAAAAAAGTTTTCGAAGATGCATAATTGGAGGCATTACTTGCTGAAGACTCGTGTCAAACCCAAAAAAAAGCAGAAGCATAAGGAGTGACTCGAGATGCCATATCAAAACGCCTCAAAAGCATGGGAATGGAGCTGGAGTAAGGAAATTGGGTGCCTTACGAGTTGAAACCGGGAGATGTTGAGCGGCGTTTGTTTGCTTGTGAACTGTTGCTTGAAAGGCAAAGACGAAAGGGATTGGATTTCTTCATCGAATTGTGACTGGGGATGAAAAATGGGTTCATAACGATAACCCAAAGCGCAAAAAATCATGGGGATTTCCTGGTCATGCAGTGTATTATGAGCTGCTAAAACCGACTGAAACAATTACAGGTTATCGGTTTCGAGAGAAATTGATGTGTTTGAGCCGAGCATTGAAAGAAAAACGGCCGCAATACAACGAGACATGATAAAGCCATTTTGCAGCATGACAATGCTCGACCTTATGTGGCTAAACCGGTCAAAAAATATTTGGAAACGTTGAAGTGGGAAGTTCTATTGCACCCGCTTGACTATCACCTGTTCCGATCAATGCCACACGGCCTGGTTGATAAGCACTTCCGTTCTTATGAAGAGGTCAAGAATTTAATCGATTCCTGGATCACCTCGAAAGATGACCAGTTTTTTCGACGCGGGATCCACATGTTGCCTGTAAGATGGGAGAAAGTAGTGACCAGCGATGCAAAATACTTCGAAATATAAATGTATTATTATATATGTATTATATCCATTTAAATGTATTATATCCATTATAAATGTATTATATCCATTTGTCCCAATAATTAATTTGAACAGAATATAAATAATATAATGGATTATTGAAAACTTATTTACGCTGTAGAAACACGTCAGCTTATTGTGATTTCGTTTATTGTCATGACAGCTTTGTATCGTTATCATCATCTTTATACAGGGAATACCTCGATACTGTTTGTGGTAACTTGCACCTTCGTGGAAGAGTTTGGTCATATCCAGAATCGTCCCGCTGCCTCTATTGCTTTGCCCAATCTATCTGGTGATATTATCATGGATGGTATCAAGGAACTTAAAATTGACTTTTCTTTTGGTCCTGATGATGTTCCACCTGCATTCCTGAGATTCTCACGTTCAACAAATCTCTTCCGGTCGGTAGATTTTCTACGTTATAGAAGAGCTCCTTTATAATTCCTGGTTATAAAAAGGGGCATAAACCCTTAACAACAAATTAAAAGCCAATCGCGAAGCTTTCCAGCATACCCAAGTTGTTTGAATCTATTATATATTCACAGCTTGTTGGGCAGTGTAAGGGGTTAATCTCATCTAATCAACGTGGCTTTCTGCCTGCTAGATCGACGATAGTTAACCTGCTGGAATTTATATCTCAAATAATCTCTGCCTTTAAAGACTGACTGCGAGGCTATTCCCCTCACTCTGTGATTAATCTTAAACTTGAAAAGTTGGGGTTTCCGCCTTTATTGCTCGACCGGATCTACTCTTACTGAAAAGATAGGTCTTTCCGTAATACTTTATCCAGGGTTGTTGGGGCTACATCTGGCTTACCGCATGGTAGCCATCTGGGGCCCCAAACTCGGACTTCAACCGACGACTTAGCTTAATAAGGAGCCCCCAAGACGAGGTTCCGAACTAGAAGAGATGCTAATAGGAGGAACAGGTAGAAATCACACGGCAAAACCACAGGTAACACCAAAATACCACCACACCACAGGTGATTTCACGACTCACTGACACAGGTAGTTTCGCTAATAGTAAAACTAAACACAGTTTGATTCCATTCCATTCCACTTAAATTATAAACAAAACAGATTCACTCGCTGTATTGAAAATAACCGGCGTACTTCAAAGTTCCAGAGCAGTATAGAAATGGGGGTTCTGGACCATGAGAAAATCGAGCCGAAAATGTGCTATACCGATTCTGGGACAGGAGAAAATCGAGCCCAAAATGTGCTTTGCCGATTCTGACGCAATCTTGGATTTAGGGTATTCGGTCTTGTAGGCTACAATTGAGTGATAAGGAAAAGAGATAAGGCTTGTCGGCCATCTTGGATTTCAGGTTTTCGGTCTTGGAGGCTACAACTGATTTTGTTCTTCTAGACCTGTTAAAGCTGATAGTAGACCTGATATAGCTGTTCAAACACCTGGTAAAGCTGTTCATAGACCTGATAAGAGCTGTTCTTAGACCTGGTAAAGCTGTTCATAGACCCGTTTGAGCTGTTTTATAGAGCTGGTAAAGCTGTTCACGGAGCTGTCAACAGCTGTTCAAAGACCTGATAAGAGCCATCCATAGACCCATTCAGATCAGTATAACCCAGTTCAACCCTTCATGCAAGATCTAATTTTACTTAAGAAATTTGATTTATCTTGAATTGTTGTTAATGATAAATTCTCCTGGAACGCGAAGAGGTTGTCCATAGACAAGTTCTGCTGGAGAACATTGCAAGTCTTCTTTAATCGTGGTTCGGAAACCTAAGAGGACTGTAGGTAATTAAGAGGGCCAATTATTTTGGCCGTCACGCGCGCGTATGGCTGCTTTTAATTGTCGATGAAATCGTTCTATCATTCCGTTTGATTGTGGACGCTAAGGAGTAGTACGGATTCGATGTGATCCTAAAATTTTTGTAAATTCTTCGAATAATTTGGATTCGAATTGAGTACCTTGATCTGTGGTAATTTCTAGAGGAATACCAAAACGTGGAAAATATTGTTCGTATAACGTATTGATAACTGTGCTTGCCTGTATATCTTTGATTGGATAAGCTTCTGGCCATCGAGTAAATCTATCTATTATTGTTAAAATGTAAGAATATCCATTTGAAGACGGTAAAGGATATGTTCGAATCTTGTTTTGGGTAGTTCGAATTTACCGATTTCTGATTTTGTGTGTTTAGTTATTTTGGCCTTTTGGCAATTGACACAATTTCTAGTCCACTTGTTAATATCTGTATTCATTCCAGGCCAAAAGTACTTTGAAACAATAGATTTTCGTGTTGTTCTAATTCCTGGATGAGATAAATTATGTATGGTATTAAAGATAGTTTTTCGAAGTTCTTTGGGTATATTATATGACCGTGCATTTTTAGTAGAAACTTCGCACCAAATGTCAGACTCAGAAGTGTTTAATTTAATTTTAATAAGTTTATATTTTGAATTATCTGGTCTGTTATGCTGAGTTATTAAAAGATGTGTAAGTTCTTCATCACTATTTTGGTACTCAGCGATAGTTTTTAAATCAAATTTGGTATTGTTATGCTTTGAATGTTCAAAATTTTCGATAGAAATTCTAGATAAAGTATCTGCTACTGTGTTTGATTTTCCTTTGATATGTCTGATATCTGAGGTAAATTGAGTTATGTAGTCCAGATGTCTAGTTTGTCTTGGACTTCTTTCTGTTTTAGACCATATTGCTGTAATGAGCGGTTTGTGGTCTGTAAAAGCTGTAAATTCTCGACCTTCTAGAAAATGTCTAAAATGTTTGATGGCTAGATATAATGCCAAAAGTTCTCGGTCGAATGCTGAATATTTGATTTCTGCTTCTTTTAATTTTTTAGAGAAAAATGCAATGGGTTCCCAATGATTTGCATTGGATTGTTGGAGAACTGCACCAACAGCGCTAGCAGA